>OZ005658.1:228967756-229567756 GCA_963930645.1 Salticus scenicus
TTTTCCGGGAAGTACTTGCGTGTAATGATGAGAAATATTAACTCGAGGATTTTGCTGCCAACGCAGTTAAATTCTTTAATGTCGTAGTCTGCGCCATTAATTGGTTATGAAAAAAGGAAAGAAAGACTTACATTATGAATTCTCAAGGCATAAGCATTTGACAAAATATGACATGAGTTAACATGCTTATTTACACATTTTGCCAGGAAAAACCATTTTAATTGGTTAATTGTCTTGAAAAAGAAAGTTTTACATACCCGTTTGTTAAAATTTAAAGAAATACTCATGTTTAAAACAGGATAGTGGGATAAGTAAAATACATTTGACCTTATTTTGCTCAGTTGCTATATACTTTTACAAATGATTTAATCTTTTTCTCTGCCCCAATTCACTTGTTGCAGGGAAAGTAGTTTTACAGTCAAAGTGAAAATAAAGGGGCAATTTATCCACTTCCAGTGAGGTTGGCATTGGCGACAAACTTGGCGATTCGGCGATCAAATCTAGCAAAAAATGGTAGTTCAAGATTTCCAAAGTTTTGAAGCTTCTACAATGAACAGAAGCCGAGGTCTAGAGCTTTACATGGGATTCTAGGCAGAATTACAACAAATTTCAGCGCCAAAAGATATAAATAAAAGTAAGTTCATTTCTGCGGATCAGTGTTGTTCAGATAGCTATTCTGACAGACTGCATTTTTGAAACTGTATTCTATGTGGTTGATCTTTTTTGTGGATCAGTGAAATTCTTGCTCTGTGGAGTATTTGATGCTCTTTGCTTTACTCTTGTGAAACAAGCGACTCTTTTGCACTGTTTCCAGAACATCCGTCGAATAGTGACTTTGGTGATACGAGTGACAACTTTATTGAACTACTTCGAGAATATTCTTCAAACTAACAGTACTATTCGAGTATTATATGTAGACTGTAGAATATTCCTTGAAATCACAGTTTTGTTGTACTGATTTGAGAAGTTATGCTGGATAGAGTTCATTCATCTACTAGAACCTTCTTGTTTCTTTACAAACTATTTTCTCACGCAGAAAAGTTGACAAGTTTTCGTAACAAAACTAACACTTCTGGAAAATTTTACGCTTGGTTTTAAAATAATATTACCTTTTTATAATTTAACAATCCGCAACTTAAAGAAACAGATATATAAAATTTTGTTTTTCGTGGTTTCACTTGCACGCAAAGGGAATCTCAGCCACTATACTCATGCTATAAATACTAGGCTGCATAAATACTGCCTTATTGTAGCCTACTATACCCATGCGTATAAAATCATCCCAGTTTTTCATAAGGCTCATCTCACATCTAAATTTGATGCACTTATACGCAACGGGAGATGATATAGCCTTCTCACAAATAGAGGAAATTGCAGAATACAAGTACTACCCGCTGGGCGATACACACCAAAATCTAATCAGCGCCAATATACCGGGTGATCCAAAAGTCACTGGACTTTTTAAAACCTTATAATTAGCAAACTATTTACAATAAAACGATGCGGTTTGCACAGAAGTGCTCAGAAACATGGGGGATTTTTGTTTTTAATGAAAAAAATATATTGCATATTAGTTATAATTTTCGTCAAAAGATGGCACTAGTGTTTCATGTAAAATACAATCTTATCATGCGTTAAATAAATGGATGAGTTAATTGCGCATTATCTCATAACATTTCAAACAGTTTCTGTCACAGGTGAACGATATGAAGCGCTGCTAAAAAAAGTCATTCCTTACTTGCAACAGAGGCAAGCACTACATCCAATAACATTTATTCAGGATGAAGCGCCCCCGCACATAGCTACTCCTGTCACGACACTTCTGGGGACGACATTTGGAGACAACCATGTCCTTAGTCCCTGTTTTCCACACGAATGACCCCCCAAGGTCTCCAGATCTTACACCTTGTGACTTCTGATTATGGGGCTATTTGAAGTCACGTGTGTATAGAGATTGGACTACGTCTTTGGCGCAGTTAAAAGAAGCTATTCGCCACCATTTGTCAGGTATCTGATATGCTTTTTAACGCTGTGCAGGGTGTCTTCAATCGTCTGACGGCTGTAATTATCAGTCATGGGAATCAAATTGAATAGTTGTAGGTATTGAAACAATTTTAGTCATATCAATGAACTGTATTATATAAGTCTGTTAATTGTACTCCAGTGCCACCTTTTGGTCAAAAATGTAACTATTATAAATATATTGTTTTTCCTTAAAAACAAAAATTCCCCGTTTTTCTGAGCATTTCTGTGCAAACCGCATCATTTTTAGGACTGAGGGCCTATTAGTCTCAATCTGGGATTTTTGCGTTGTCGTTTTCGATAGTTGGACATTTGTCGGAATCATTTTTCGATAGTTGGACATTTATCGAAATCCAAAATTTATCGAAAATATAATTGAATAATTTGAAAGCGATGTTCTAATTGGGAAGAAAAAAAAAACTAATAGTCCTCCGTCCTAAACTAAATTCTGCTTTTGCCAGAATTTTATCAAAATCTTTTTTTTTTAAGAAAAAGAAAAGAAAATTTATACAGTATCGTTAAAAACGATATCGAAAAAGTTTTTTTTTTTTTTTTAAATAATTTTGAATCAGGAAATAAAAAGTGCGCGAGGAATATGAAATAAAAATAAGTAAAAAAAATGAATTTAATGATTTAAATTTTATATAAAACATGATCGCATGCTATCATAAAAAGTAGATGTAAAATTTAAAGTTTAATTTTTTTTTTTTTTTTTTTTTTTTTTTTTTTGCAACAATTATAAATTAAAATAAATAATTTAATAAAAGTTTAGAAGTTAGAATTTCTATATATATATATATATTATTATAAATAGTTTAATAATTATAAGGTTTTAAAAAGTCTAATGACTTTTGGATCACTCAGTATATAAAGGTTTAACCAAATATAAAATTGTGTGTGGATTTTTGGAAACACACACACATACAGACGGAAGGGGATTTTTAAAAAATGAACAAGTTGTGTTCAGGACATTCTTTTACAGAGAATATTGCATATATGGCTGCCGAGTATAAATATTGTTGCGAAGGCAAAGTATTGATGAAAATTAAAAGAAATAAAATATGGCCAAACGTGCATTAAAAATACAATGGCAGTTACCCAAGTTCGTATCAAGAAAACAGGCATTATTTTGTGCAAATAATAAATATAAAATTTATTGACTATTTGAAAGATACATAAAGAAAATATAAACGTAACTGTTTATTTTTTTAATTAAAAGCTATTACGGAGTGGAGTTTGAGTGGAAGAATATAATACTGACTAAAATACTTATATATGTTCACAAATGTCGAAACATTAAGAAAAACTTTTAGTGAAGTGAATGAACAGTTACGCACCATTTCCTGTGCGGCTATTAGAGATGAGACGGGCTCAGCCCGAGCCCGTAAGCCCGAGCCCGAGCCCGGGCCCGAGCCCGATCGGGCTCAAATCTTACGCAAGTCTTCGGGCTCCGGGCGGGCTCGGATTCAAGCTAAAAGTTCCGTTTATTTTATTCTTCACTAACTGGAAAATGTAAAAAAAAAAAAAAGAAAGAAATTTTATTCATTTTGAGAGCACCTTGAGTAATGTCATAATAGTCATGATAGGTTATAAATCACAAAATAATCTTGCAAACCTTAGTAGCTTTGACTTTCCTTTTTCTAAATAGAACTCTTTTTTCAACGGGATGCATATTATGTCATAGTGTTATACAGTAATCCTTCCTCCTTCTTTATATCGGGCCTCATTATATCACTCATTCGGATAATTTTTTTTTCCCCCGATAGGCGCGTTATAAACAATGGGCTGCACTATAAATATCTATTATATAAATATATACATGTATACATGTATAAATATATACATGTATATAAATTGTTGTAATAACATTTATAGTTATTTAAATTGAGGATTGATAATAAGAAAATTAATTTGAAAATGAAAACGGCATTTAATTTTACTATTGTGTATGCGTTGCATTTGCATAGCGTACCACTTTCAGGGATGGAACACGGGCGCAGAATTCATACCGGAATGTGTTTAAGAAATTTCTTTACCTATAATATCGTCGATTTAAGAGGTAGAAAATTTTCTTACATTGATAGTGGTATGAATTCTGCGCCCGTGTTCCATCCCTGCACTTTCAATATCGGGCTCGGGCGGGCTCGGGCTCTGATCACACAAAATTTTTCGGGCTCGGGCGGGCTCAGTTCAAAAATGTTTCGGGCCGGGGCGGGCTCGGATTGCCAAAATAGAGCCCGAACTCACCTCTAGCGGCTATGAAAGTTTCGCCCTTTTGGAGATATAATCCCGCCTTTTGGTTTATTCGAATAGAAGCCCACTAATTGAATATTGGCTGAAACCTCAAAAACAAGATGTGAAGGTACCGATATCGTGTCACAAAGTGTAATTATCGCAGTTTTAATTCATATATGTTGAAATATCTTCATATCAATAAAGTACGATGTTACCAGATTTGAGGACTTTTCTATTCATTGTCCACCACTAAATTTTATTTGAAACAGTTGGCTAATTACTCTGAAGGTTAATTTCGAAGTCATCTATTATGCATATCAAATACCACAATGGAGACTATTGAATAAGTCTGGCAACGCTGCTAAAATACACCGATTTATGGGAAAGTAGTCCAATGAGAAGTGTTAAGGAATTGAAATTGCATATAAACTCGTTTAAACTGTATTCGTGGAAGTCATCACTGTTAATATATATACAAGCCGAAAATGCTTATTGCTTAATAATGTTGAACAGTAAAAAGAAAAAAAAGTACGGTAGGTTTTATCAACTTGCAGAGCTGCCAACCTAATCCGGCAAATTGTTAGTACCGCCCCTTTTTCTACACCACTTAATTTTTAGAGTAATTATCTTCAAATTTATCTACGATGAATTAAGAACAAAAACACTCTAAAAATTTATTGGTGTAGAAAAAGGGGCGGTACTAACAATTTGCCGGATTAGGTTGGCAGCTCTGAACTTGTTAAACATAGGTGCCAAGTGCCCGTTATTTTCAATGAAGGCTTCATACCGGAAGGTTTTTATAAATGAAATTTCATTTGTTTATGAAAAAATTATGTGACAAATTTCTTTTTAAAAATATTGGTGATAAAACTGATTTAAAAATTAGAAGTATTGGCAGCTATGTGTTAACATAAACCATACAAGAAAAAACAGTTTACAACAGAAAATTTATTTAACTGACATACTTACATATCTAGGAGACGAATAAATGATTAAAAGTTATTAAAAAAGATATTTCATGTGAAAAAGAAATTGCGATGCAATTTAATGGTAATCACACAACATAAAACTGGCATCCGATAAGGATTAAAATATCATATGAAATTGCTTCATTATTGCAAAACATATATAATATATGTTCAGAATATTAAAAGTTAAATCCAATTAAATCATTCTGATAACTTTTCTACCGAGAATTTAAAATATTGGTGATAAAACTAATTTAAAAATTAGAAGTATTGGCAGCTATGTGTTAACATAAACCATACAAGAAAAAACAGTTTACAACAGAAAACAGAAATACTTACATATCTAGGAGACGAATAAACGATTAAAAGTTATTAAAAAAGATATTTCATGTGAAACAGAAATTGCGATGCAATTTAACGGTAATCACACAACATAAAACTGGCATCCGATAAGGGTTAAAATATCATATGAAATTGCTTCATTATTGCAAAACATACATAATATATATTCAGAATATTAAAAGTTAAATCCAATTAAATCATTCTGATAACTTTTCTACCCAGAATCGAAATATTCTTCGCAATTATAATACATGGAATAATGTGTGAAACTTGAAAGGAAAAGGAGGCTAAATGTTTGTGTTTGCTTCTTTATGCATTATTTTGCCGCTTCCACTCCCCCCCCCCCCCACATAATCGTCGAAATGTCCTTCACAATTATTATAATACATAGAATAATCTGTGAAACATAAAAAAAAAAAAAAGGACACTAATTGTTGCCTCTTTAATATTTTCAAAAATATTAAAGTTAAAGTAGCATTTCTTTTTTTCCATTTAAAGAACCAGCAGTCAGTTATCCAATCTTCTCATAAACTTGTTTACTTAATGTTAGAATAAGAGTAAGTATAGAAATTACTTCAAAAGCTTCTTATTATTTTATAATTTAGGTCACTGCAATGCAAACTTTGCATACTGCAATATAAAATTTATAGTATGTTGAGGACATCAAAAAACTTTCTTCTAAACATTCCTACAGAAAATTACGCGGTATAAATTATTTACTAAATTTTTATTTATTAAAATAAGTTTCCATGAGGAATATAGGCAATGTTTTTCTAAAAAAATAATAATAATAATAATAATAATAATAATAATAATAATAAATAAATAAAATAAAACATAAATCTCTTAGTAAAGTCAGTTTCGCGTCATTGTAGTCTAAATCTGAGGAAATGCCATTTTTCCATTAAAAAATGTAGCTTTCTTTCAAATTTTAAAAGAGCTAGGTTTAGCATTTTTCAAAAAAGATTTGTCGATTTTTTTTTAAGATATCCATATTAAAATTTCATATCACCGGTGGACACTCCACAACGGAGGAAGCGCTGCAACTATATATCCAAAAATTGTTTCTTGGTTCACTATTACAATTATAAATACTTTTTTTATTTCTCAGTGAAAATTTAACAACAATTCTCCTTATGCACATTTATACGAAATTTTGTCCTACATTGCCATATTAAAAGTTATGAAAAACTTCGATGACAGCGCCACCTATTAAATTATAAATCTAAAAAATAATCTGTATCAATTTAAGTCATGGTCTAACTGAACATCAAGTTCCGCCATGTTTCATCCATTGGTTATTGAGCTACTTACATCACAAAAGTTTTTATACACACATTCACACAGATAGGCACAGTTTTTATAAAAAGATCAAGTCATATTCTTGGTACGTGAAAACATGTAAATCTATCGAAATCCGAAAGTCGAAAATTTGCAACAATCTAAAACTTTCTTCTTATATATACAAGGTAAAACTAGGAGAGTTTGCGCACAATTCAACGAAACCACATAAAAAATCCAAGTATTTATTTTTTGCTAAATTATTAGTGCATTATTTTTAATTGATCCTTCTTCTATGCATTACCATGACTATTTTGTTGTTCTGCTATAATTTAAAACAATAGCTGTAATAAAATCGAGAGTGTTATTTTGTGAAATCTCTCCTTATAGGGCAGGTGTGATTGCGTACATTGACAGGAGAGATTGCGTTTAATTATAACTACAATTATGTTGTTAATAATAACGATTGCATGAAAATAACATTGTTGTAATGTATCTTAAACGAATATTTTTGTATTAGCGGATATTTCAATTTAATAATTAAAAAATCAGAAAAATAAAAGAAATTAAAAAAGATTTGATATAATTTAATTAAAGAAAAAGTAGGGCTGTGCCGATTAATCGATTAATCGGTTCGGTTAATCGATCAATACTTAGTACCGATCAATTTTTTTAATCGAGTTAATCGGATCGATTAATTCGATTAAAATTTTTCAAAATCCGATTAAAATTTTCAAACTACGAATTAAAGAAAAAATATTGTTTGCCTACAAAATATTTTTTCACATATTTTGCTAACAAACATTCTAAGAAACATCCATCAAATAATGAAAAAGCAAAAAAATAAAAAATAAAATAAAAATAAAACCTCTTAAAAGAAGTTGTTGCGTTTTTGTTGATAGAGAAAATGGGGAGGACAGTTATTAAACAAAATGCCGCTTCTTGTGCATGCTGGAGCAACACCACCTGTCTGTAGCCTTCTACAGAAAGTGTTGGCGAGGGTAATAGTATTCTCAAAAACAAGAAGCTTTAAAAAGAAAAAAAAAAGAAATGCTAAAGATAAAAAAAAAAAAAAAAAAAAAAAAAAAGGATTGAGATTTCCACTATCCCTCTGATGGGGGAAATATCAACAGAGATTCACAGTATCTTCAAGCGTTTATTGTCTGCTCAGAATTGCTGATAGCAACTATTGAAGTAGAAACAGAAAATAACATTCTATGTTCTAGTCCGAAGTGACAAAGAAGAAATAAAATATAAGAATTTGAGATTTTTATGATAATGATATGGAATTTTGAGAATTCATTTAAAAATAGTGACAAGCGAGATGGACAAGGCCTGCAAATAAAACTAAAATATGTGTAAATTCATTTAATGTTTCTTTCAAAATGAATCGAGAAATTAATTTATTAAAAATAAATAAAATTGAATAAGTGAAAATATTTATATAAAATTAACACTTAAAGTCACCAATTATTACTCTTAAAAATTGATTTAAATTTCAGTTATGAAACAGATACAATTGATTAGACAAAAATTTTTGAAAAAAAAATTTTTTTTTCAGTCAAACTTATGAATAATATACATATATATATATATATATATATATATATATACAATATGAGAGTTTTATTCATCATTGAAATAAAATTATATAAAGAAAAATGAAAACCGATTAAAAATCCGATTAATCGACCGATTAATCGATTAATGAACTTCGATTAACCCAGTTAAAACTATTAATCGATTCCCACCCCTAAGAAAAAGTATTAAAGAAACAGAAAGAAGAAGACCAGATAGCATTAAGTTACTAGATAATACGTTTAACTTAAAATCATAGCTGCCAAAATTACAATTTGTTATGGAATACTTTTAGCCCCGCCTTTATTCCGGACCACTTTATTTATAGAAAATTTTTCTCCAAGATGTAACTTCAACAGAATAAGAAAAGCCTTACAAAATAAATGGTATGAAATAAAGACGAAGCGAAAAATGTCCACAATAAATTAAAATGCTGGCGGCAATGCTTAAAATTATTAAATTTTGTATTAAGTTTAAACGGTCTCTTGTTTGCTAACTGAATTTCTCGTTGTCTGCCAATCGTTGAACTTTTTTTTCTAAATGTTGACTCTATCGTGTAATCTCCTGTCACATGTTAATCAGTTCGAGACATTTCCAAGCCTAAAAGACGGGTAGCAAAATGCGTGCGCAATAATGTAAGGCTAGTCCTGCCCACTTTTAAGCCCAGAATCCGCCCCTTGTTTGTTATTTATTAAAGATTTTTTCTCAAAATCTTCGCTCAAAATTTTTCAGAACACAAAACATATATTTTACTTGGATTGAAATCTTCTCTTTTCAACTTTAAAATTGTTTATGTTTATTTATTTTATTTTATTGAAATTTAGACGATTACAGTCCTTAAAATGAATTTTCAGCAGGCTGATACTTTTTGCTTGCATTCAGTTTTATCACTTCTATTTAAGCAGGCGACAACTGCACAAAACTTGTACATCATAATTGAAAATATTGCAAAACTAAACAGACAATCAATAACATTATAATACTTTGGATAAATTTCCGATAGGCTAGCACCACGGAGTTCTATTAATCCGTGGCTAGCACATACTTGACAACATTCTAATTATAAACAGGAAGATTTTTAGTACACGCCCTTTTTTTTCCCCAGAGGAAATTTTTAGATTAATTTTCTCCAAATTTAAATATGATAAAAAAGAACAACAACACTAAAAAAATATTAAAACAGGAATAAACTACTACGTCGGAAACGCCAAAGAAAAATTATTGAGGTGCTTACAGCTGTTTCGGTAGCCTAAAACGTACCGTCATCAGTGCAAAAAGAATTCTGAATCTGGAGAAGTGCTCGTGAGAGGGACCGGATTTAGTTCAACCAATAGGATTACGGAAGAGGTGGGGAGTGTGGCCAATAGGAATTAAGGAATGTGTAGCGTTGTAAACAGTAGAAAAATTAAGGAAATGTGGACTGAATGTAAAATTTCCAACAATCAGACAAATAGGGAACAGCGAAATCACAATTTACAAGGTTTTTAAAATTTTTATAAATATGAAAAGCTTCAAAGAAATCGAGTTCATGAATGGATTTAGGTCTGCAAATTATTTTAGCTGAATTAAATTTAAAATTATGATTTTCCTCCCAGCAATGTTTAGAAATAGCCGATTTATTGGTTTCTTGTTTGCGGACGTAATTCATATGTTCTTTTAGACGAAATTTAAGACTGCGTTTAGTTTGGCCAATATAGGATAAACCACACTGACAGGAAATACTATAAATGCCCCAAAAATTATGCATATCAATAGGATCTTTTAACTGAGAAAAGGTGAGTTTATTGGAAGGCGAAAATATTATTTTAAAATCATATTGTTTGAAAATTTTAGCTATGGTTTGACTGGTTTTAGAAAAATAGGGTAAAACAATACTGATATTAGAAGAGACTGACTTAGTAGACGAAATACGAGGGAGTTGTAATTTTTGGATAGCTTTGTCTATAATGGAAGGGTCATAACCTCTGTCAATTGCGATGGCTTTCAGGTATTTAATTTCAGATTTCAATAAAATAGGATTTGAATAAATATTAAGGGCACAGTTTACAAAAGTATAGAAAGCAGCCATTTTTTGGTTAGGTGGGTGAATAGGGGTGTAAATATACTGGTGTGAAAAAGGGGCGTGTAGCTAAAACATCTTCCGGTTCATAATTAGGATGTTGGCAAGTATGCTAACAATAGCAGTCGTGAGCTAAATCGGGGCCTTCGGAGAAGTCATCGTTTCTCCCTTTTTCTACCGGGCCGGCTCCTAGAATTGGTGACGTCACAAACGAGATCTGGTATTAGGAAAGCATCTGATCTGTACGATGCAGTACAAACGCAAAAACCGTTAAATAATAATTCATTAATTTCGTTTTTCTATCGAATTATGAAATTAAACTTTATCTACATGACAATAAAAAATTATAAGCAAAATACTACCCATAAATAAGACTAATTTCAATTATTCTTCAAAAAATATTTTTGTATTAAATGTTAATATGCAGTATATAGATGTTTTTTGAAACTAAAATTCCTGAATAAAAGTCTAGAACTAAAATAACAGAAAATACTTGAATTTTCTAAGTTCTTTTTAAAGAATCAATGATTATTTCTTTGAAGGGTAAAAAAAAAAAAAAATTAATAACATATTTGTTTCTATGTCAAGTAACTATCAAATAACTGAAACGTTAAACATATTAAGTATTTATAATTAAGCAAAGAAATTCAAGAAAATGAAAATACATATGCACGCTTTAATCTTAAACAATTTTTGTTAAAATGAGAAAATGTTATAATTTTTCTACAAAAGTAAAAAAAAAAAAAAAAAAAAAAAAAAAATGGTTTGAAAAATTTAACATGATTTATTAACATTTTATTTTTTATGGAAATATTAATGAATCTGATTAGAATGCTCAACATTGCTATCAACTTTCTAAAAATCACAAAGTTGTAAAAATATTTAAAGTAACAGATAAAAATTGAAAATCGTTGGTTCATTTCTTGCTGTGTTTGACAGAAATAAATTTTTTACTTACAATTCTTATTTATTTATCTAAAAAAAATTTCAGTTATTTATGTCAATTTAAAGGCAACGAAAAAAAATAATCATAAAAACTTCAAGAAATATTTTATTTTTTGGAGGGAAAGAACTACAGTAAATAAAATAACAATAATTTCAAACACATATAATTAAATTAGCAAATTAGACCATATCAATATTTTTAAAAATTATTTTTGATTAATTAAAATACAAAATATAACTGAAATACTATGAAACAATGAAGAAAAAATTAAACTCACCAAAATATATGTATGGAATGTGAATCTGATATTAATATATATGTATATTTAAATATAATAAATAGATTTCTTTTTTAATAGTTCTTACAAATTATTTCCTGTTTGTAATTTAACTACCTCCTTAAAATTAATTATGAAATATGTTTTATTATTATTATTATTATTATTATTATTATTTACTTGAATAAATTATTTGTATTGATGTATTTTCATGAAAGCAAGTGAAAGTCCGTGTGAATCTATCTAAGAAGTTCTGGCCCGTATTCACACGATTTTCGGAGAAAACCTCGGAAAACTTCGAACGGGTAGGTCGAAAAGCGTGTCCAGGGATCGAACCCGGTATTTCCTGTCATTCACTTTTGAAAGAAGAAGCTTTTGGTCGGTGGTGGAGGGAGTTGAAAAAATAGAGTTTAATATTGCTATAATTAATTGGTTAAACTTACAATAAAACTTAATGAAAACCAAATATAATGTTTAAATTACAAAATTAAAAATTGCGCAGAAAAAAATAAATTAAATTAATAAATAATAATAATAATAATAAATAAAATAAAAAAATTAAGATTAGGAATTGGCTAATATAGTTAATTTTCTTTTGGTGCCACTATTTTTTTTTTTTTTTTTTTTTTTTTTTGTATCATTTCTAACTTTCGTATAATTATTTAGGAGAATATTAGATATTCCTGAAAGGCACTGTTTAATTATATTATATAAATCTTTACCACACTTACATTTGCATGGAAAATCAATACCTAATATTTCTGATTTTTCCAGTGTTAATTGTATAATTATATTTTTTGGATTTTGCAGTTTTAAAAAAGAATCTTCATATTTTATATTAATCAGTTTTTGAAAAATTTGGAATGCATTTACTATAATAATAATTAAAATATCCTGGGGTCATTTGAGCTGACCTCTATCAATGACCATCAAGTATTTATAAACATCTTCAGGACAGTCTACATCTAATATTTTATCCTTAACTAACAAAGTAATGCAATCATGACATTTTAGTTTATTAGATACTTTGTGTGCAATGTAACCGCCTATGAATATTAATACGGATAAAATTTCATTACTTATTTCTATATCGTCATTACTATTAAAAGTGTCATAAAATATTTTTGGAATTTCAATCTCTTCATTTTTTTCGTCTGCAAATATGTACTTGAGATCTTTTATTTGAAACTTTACATTTTTTTCGGAATACATGCTAATTAAACTTAGTATTTTTAATTTGGATTCGGATTCCATTACCTGCATGCAAAACGATATATGTCTTCAATATGAAATCTATATTTTGTCTTTTGTCCTGTTTAAAAGGAAAAAACATTAAGATTTTTAAAATAAATAATGTGATTCTGCGTATATCACTAGCTTATATGGTTCACGTTCGAATAAGAAAACCAGATCTCGTTTGTGACGTCACAGCGATTTCAGATGTCTAGGAGCCGGCCCGGTGGAAGAAGGAAGAAACGGCGACTTCTCCGAAGGCCCCGGCTAAATCCTATTAGAGATGTAGCTTTTGTCGATACTCCTGAATAATGTCCAATTTCAAATTTTGTGGGCAGTCGCTAAAAGTAAAAAGATGCGCTGTCTCGAATTGGTTGAATGAATCCAGTTACTTGTCGAAGTTATTTTTTGGCATAGTTCCAGACATTGAACAATATCATCATCATTGTCTTGTTATTACCAATAAGCTGCTAAATCTCTGTTAGTATCGAATCATAGCCTCCTAAACTAGATGCCTGTCGGTCGAGGTGCTAGGAAACTTGGAAACAAAGTCGGCCATTTTAGTGCCAATTCGGAGCGATCCCCGTAGAACGTAATGCTTTTTTCTTCGCGATTGACGCTTTACTATACAACATAAATGAAAAGAAATTGTGCTAAATTTGTGCAGAAAGTAATGCAGAATATAAATATGTAATTTTTTTCGTCTTAGAGAAAAAGAATTTAAAGAAAAACGAATTTTGTTTTAACTTTCGACATGGTTACTTTTTCAATTCCTATCGGAAAACAGAGGAATTTTTTGTTGTATATTTCTATATTAAGCAAAATACGTTTATTGTGAAAGCATTTCTACCTTAGTGAAAGTAACTCTACCTTATTTTTTCTGAGGACATACATTCTATATATAAAAAGTTAGAAAATTTTTAACAAAAATATGGTAATCTTGGTTTTTGTCAAGTAATTCACGAATAAATGTAAAACTACGGCAGAAGAAAAGAAATTATTTTTTATTATTTTATAAAAATATTTACGTAATATTTTTACAAGCTAAAAATACATATTTTATTTATTTCAATTACGCATTATTAATAGTAATGACTTAGTTAAATATTAATAATAAAAATTTTATTAATAATAATTTGTAAAAATATTATCTTTAGAAATTAAAAAAAAAATGTTTTTATTTATTTTATTTACATTTGCTTATTTCACTGATTTTTTTTTTTTTTTTTTAGTTTTTTTAAATATTATATAAATAAAAATAGTTACTTATTTAAATATTATTTATAAAATTTATTATGGCAATTATTATTTAAAAGATGTTTATATTTCATATGTTAGCAAATAATATACACCTTATTTTCTTTATTTTTATTAATTTATTTTAAGAAATCTGATACGTTTTGCGTACTAGCAAAAAATCAAAAAATATATTTTTATATAGTTATTTTAAATATGTATTTTAAAATATATCAGAAAAATACATTGAGATCTAACATATTAAATATATTGCACAACAGAACTGAAAAACTAATAGCTAGCAAATAAATAATGTAATTATCTCATATGTTAGGAAATAAATATGTAAAACAGCATGCAATAAGAGAATTCAAAGTATTTAAAGCATGATATAAAATAAATAATTATGCATTTTAATCTTTTAAAAGTATTCCAAAATTAAAGCAATTTATCTCCCAACAAAGTAAAAATGTAATAAATAAGTTCTTTTTCGTTTATGACGTAAAATAATCAAAATTTCTTCTCAGAGTAATGATAAGCAATGGAGCATCTGGCACTAAAATGGAGAATTTCGTCAAAAAGCCGGCCAGCCAATGTCCAGTCTCTCTCTATATAGGGTCCCTAAGTTGAAGTAGGGACCCTATATATAGACCCCCGTAGAACGTAATGCTTTTTTCTTCGCGATTGACGCTTTACTATACAGCATAAATGAAAGAAAATTGTGCTAAATTTGTGCAGAAAGTAATGCAGAATATAAATATGTAATTTTTTTCGTCTTAGAGAAAAAGAATTTGAAGAAAAACGAATTTTGTTTTAACCTTCGACATGGTTAATTTTTCAATTCCTATCGGAAAACAGAGGAATTTTTTGTTGTATATTTCTATATTAAGCAAAATACGTTGATTGTGAAAGCAATTCTACCTTAGTGAAAGTAATTCTACCTTATTTTTTCTGAGGACATACATTCTATCTATAAAAAGTTAGAAAAATTTTAACAAAAATATGGTAATCTTAGTACTGAACCTTAATACTGAACTTAATACTGAACCATTCACTGGTCAAGTAATTCATGAATAAATGTAAAACTACGGCAGAAGAACAGAAATTATTTTTTATTATTTTATAAAAATATTTACGTAATATTTTTACAAGCTAAAAATACATATTTAATTTATTTCAATTACACATTATTAATAATAATGACTTAGTTAAATATAAAAAATAAAAATTTTATTAATGAAAAATTTGTAAAAATCTTAATAATATCTTTAGAAATTAAAAAATGTTTTTATTTATTTTATTTACATTTGCTTATTTCATTGATTTTTTTTTTTTTTTTTTTTAATATTATGTAAATAAAAATAATTACTTATTTAAATATTATTTATAAAATTTATTATGGCAATTATTATTTAAAAGAAATTTATATTTCATATGTTAGCAAATAATATACACCTTATTTTCTTTATTTTTAATAATTTATTTTAAGAAATCTGATACATTTTGCGTACTAGCAAAAAACCAAAAAATACATTTTTACATAGTTATTTTAAATATGTATTTTAAAATATATCAGAAAAATACATTGAGATCTAACATATTAAATATATTGCAAAACAGAACTTAAAATTTAATAGCTAGCAAATAAATAATGTAATTATCTCATATGTTAGGAAATAAATACGTAAAACAGCATGCAATAAGAGAATTCAAAGTGTTTAAAGCATGATATAAAATAAATAATTATG
Source organism: Salticus scenicus (assembly GCA_963930645.1). Taxonomy (NCBI): domain Eukaryota; kingdom Metazoa; phylum Arthropoda; class Arachnida; order Araneae; family Salticidae; genus Salticus; species Salticus scenicus. Next base: position 228,983,682 of record OZ005658.1, read on the forward strand.
CATTTTTATCTTTTAAAAGTATTCCAAAATTAAAGCAATTTATCTCCCAACAAAGTAAAAATGTAACAAATAAGTTCTTTTTCGATTATGATGTAAAATAATCAAAATTTTTTCTCAGCGTAATGATAAGCAATAGAGAACTGGCAGACTGGCACTAAAATGGAGAATTTCGTCAAAAAGCCGGCGCGCCAATGTCCAGTCTCTCTCTATCGAGGGTCCCTAAGTTGAAGCGGTAGACAGCGCCACCTGGTACAGATTGCGTCGCTTTTTTATTCAACTGTCACCAATAATTTTAAGAAGTGATATATGATATATATAATCGACGCTTTTTTCGATTCTAATAGCCTTTTACGTATATCAAATTCCACTTTTAAAAATTTTTGGTAGCTGTTGAATAAAAAAGTCGCTCAATCTGTACCAGGTGGCGCTGTCTACCGATTAAACTGTCGTCAAGTTTCCGAGCTACGCGACAAGAATCTAGTTTAGGAGGCTATGGTTGAATTTTTAATGCGCAATCACTCCTAAATTGCAAAAGTGCAAACTCCCCCATTTTGGGGTGAGAGATTGCACAGTGTTTTATTAAATAATTATTCTCCCAGAGAAAATCATGGTGCTCGTACCGTTAACCCTTTTAGGGGCGGTGGCTAGAGGGTCTATCCACCTACTTTAGAAAATTTTCTCTAAGTGTGCAGTGGCTACTTTTTTTATCCACTTTTATGAAAAGTTAATGTGTACTTCTAAAATTGAAATAGAGATGGCAGAACTACAGTAACTTTAAGCAGGATGTGCCTGTGACTTTTTTAAGTGGACAAGTTGCGGGAAAATTTTTTGAAGTTTCTTTTATATATTTTTATCAAAAATAATTTTTTATTCAAAAGTATTTGGTAGTGTAAATATACTGTAATGCACCTTTTAAATACAACAGATTTACATATTATCTTAGATCATTAATTTTAGTTTGATTTTTAGGAGCATCTTTTAGGTGGATAGACACAGTGGCTAGAACGCCTAGCCACCACCCACAAAAAAATCCCCACATGCTGAATTTTTTTCTTCATCAAATATGACTTGTAGGGGATGTTTACTTTATGATATATATATATTTAAAAGGAAATTCAATCATTTTTACTTAGTGCCCCTGAAAGGGTTAATTTAGGTCAATAGGTTATGAGAAAATTTTTAATTAAAAAATATTTATTTTTGAAAACGAAGCAAGGATTCTTGAAGCAATCAACATGAACATTCAAGTCGTTCTTCTCGCAAGCTCAATGAATTCTCGGTATGAGTGTACTCTTCCCCACTTTCAAACGTCCTTGTTCTAAACAAAAACACACCCCATTTCGAAATTTGGAAGGTCATACTGCCGAGTCCCAGAACAATTGAATGTTATTGCACCCCCTGATTGTAAGCAAGTACAAAGAACCTAACCTTTTTTTGTCATCTCAGGAACAGAGAAATTTTCATTGCAGCAGAATTTGAAAAGGGGGAGGAGTCACTTTCTGTCACTTATCCTTTGTGGGCAATTCTATTCCAGAAAAGGGAAAAGGAAGAAAGGAAGAAAAAACCTGCTTGCTATTCTCTTTCTACCCCTACTAGAGCGATATTTTAGGTATGGTCACTTTGGCAGTTGACCAGAATTCTATAGAATCCAATCAGCGCTCTTCTGCTACTGTTACATTTCCAATCAGAATTTTCTTGAGCGCTATCAGTGAAGTTGGTAATTTTGACCTGCCGGGGGATCTGATAGAGCTTACGCATTGTCTTTCATTGTCACTTACATTGTCTTTCTTAATTTTTTATACTCAAGTTTTTTTTTTTTTTTTTTTTTTTTATCATGCCTTCCATTAAGAGTAAAGAATCGTATTAACCATACAGGAAAAATACGATATTATTACGTGACTATAATCGAGAGAAGCAGTGACAAAACTTGCAAAGGAGTTTCATGTTGCCGTGTCAACTGTCAATGAGATGAAAAAGAACTCGGAAAATTTAAGAAGTGTTTTGCTGAATTTGATGTCAGGAAAGGCGCCAAATTCCGAAAAACAATAAAATTAGTTGATCATACAGATTTAGATGCTGCTTTGTACAAATAGTTTCTGCAGAAAAGATGTGAAGGAATACCCCTATCTGGGCCAATGATTCAAGAAAAGCTTTGATACTTAACTCGAAGCTTGGTGGTTCTGATGACTTCAAAGCCAGTAGTGGCTGGCTAGAAAAATTCAAAATTCGCCATGGTATAAGACAACTCAATATTGAGGGTAAAAAATTGTCTGGAAATGTCGCTGTAGTTGATTCATTTGTCGCAAAAATCGAAAAATTTATGAAAGATGAGAATTTAACCCCAGATCAAATTTACAACTGCGACGAAACCGGACTATATAGGAAGGCCCTTCCTGAAAAAACTTTAGCGGCGGTAAAGGAAACTTCTGCTCCCGGAAGGAAAAGAATGAAAGATAGGGTTATTGTATTAGCCTGTTCCAACGCATCGGGTTCCCACAAGCTTGAACTAGCTGTTGTTGGTAAGAATCCGAAAAGTAAGAATCCGAGATGTCTTAAGAATGTAAACAAATCTGCTCTTCCTGTACACTATTTAAATCAAAGAAATGCTTGGGTGGATTCCACTTTGTTTTCGAAGCGGTTTTTTGATATTTTTGTGCCTGCAGTAAAATCTTGGCAAGAAAAAGAACATTTGAATGGAGCGCTTTTGTTATTCGACAACTGTCCGGCTCATCCGGAAGACAACTCTCTAAAATCTGGAAACATCCGGTGTATACTTTTGCCCCCGAATACTGCTGCAACCTATGGATCATAGCGTCTTGGAGTCTTTAAAACGGCGTTACCGAAGGAAATTAATCAGAAAATTACTTTTTGAAGGAGATTCTGAATCTGGTGCAGTTTCATATAATTGAGTTTTGGAAAACTGTCAACATCAATGACTGCATTTATATGATCTCTGATGCGTGGGAATCTATGCCGCAATCGACACTAAGATGAAGTTGGCGAAAACTTTTGCCTAATTTTTCAACTGGCGCAGATGAAAATGCTACAGACATTGTGAAAGATAGTGTTACTGAGTTTTCAAGCCTTTTTAGCACAATGAAAGGTTTTAAAAATTGTGGGAATAGAGAAAACACAGATTGGTTGAATTGTAACGTGGAAGATGCAGGCTTCCAGTTGCTCAATGATGAGGAATTAATAGCAGAATCCCGAAATTCTCCAAAAGAAGAAGAAGATGAGAATGATTCCGGAGTAAATAAGATCAGTAACAATGATGCTTTTGAGTGTTTCTCAAAAGGCCTTGTTTGGTTGGAACAACAGGAACAGTGTGATTCCTCTGAACTCATGATTTTAAGAAAACTTCGGGATAGACCTCCATGGCAAAGGATGGCCAATTTACACCAGATCAAGCTTCCATTTAAACCATTGTAAGATTTTGTTTCAGAAATAATTTATTTTCATTTATAATTTTAATTTATTTAACAGTTAAAATAGTCATAATAACAGTTCATTGACGGTACTACATATTAAATTAGATGATCTTTGATGAATTCTCGATTATCCGAAGTAGGTTCGGTCCCAATCACTTTGGATAATCGGGCTCTACTGTACTTAGTTATCACTTTTTATCTGCTATTAAACCGCAGCAGTTGCTATAAAAAAGCTATATATAGATATATATAGATGTCAATACACCGTGCACACAAAGTTCAATTAAAATTTGAAATAATTTTAAAAAAAAATCTTTTTATATTTACTGGTGTGATGTACATTTGTAAGTTTCTATAAATACTCATAGAAAATTACAATCTGTATTAGAAATTCAGAATGGCAATATTATTTTTAAGAATGTAATAAAAAGTATTTTTTAATGCATTCCGTTTGTAGATAATTATTTAAGAAAAGGAAAAGAAAAAAATCCGAATTAAATTACTAAATAAAACATTTCAAGAAAAGTATATCTATTAGATTTACATTATATGCCATTAATTAATTGCCAGATTTAACAACATTCTTCGGTAGAAAAATTTTTTAATACACAAGAATATGCGTATAAAATGATAATTTGCATAAAAAATAAAAGTATTTTAAATTACCTTCTTGACATGTAAGAAAATGACTTTTGTATTCTGCTACAGTCCGTTAAGAAATTATAAGACCACTTTAATTTTGTAAATTATAAGAAAAATAAAGATTCTAATCATAATTTGAATACATAAAATAACACATTGCTCTATATTTTTTTATAATTAGTTTGCAATAACTTGGTATAATGCAATAAATGTTTAATTAAAATATATATTAGAAATAAGTGAAAAATAACCTGTTAAGAAAATATAAGACCACTTGTCAAAAAACAAAATTGTATAAAAAATTAATATGATATTTGTCCTCCATTTTTCCTGATGAATTCAAATACTCTGTTTTTCATTGAAGTAACCAGGTGGTTAAGTTCAGTTATAGAAATATTGTACCATTCTTTTACTATGGCTACTTCCAGTTCATTGGCAGATGAAAATTGATTATTATTAGCATAAACTTTGCGAGATAATATACCCAATAGGTTTTCCATGGGGTTCAAGTCTGGACTTCGACTTGGCCATGGCAAAACATTATTATTTTCTTTTTTAAACCACTCCTGTTTGGATTTAGATGTATGACAAGCAGCATTGTCCTGTTGAAACATCCAGTTAACACCACCTAATAAAGTCCAAACGGTATCATATGATCATATAGCATAGACTGATATTGTGTAGAGTTCATATGACCCGAAATCCGCTGTAAATCACGCAACCCCTCATAACTGAAAACTTCCCAAATCGCTACTGATCCTCCACCCATTTGTCGACTGAGGCATTCTTTTGGTTCCTTCCTCAATTCATGCCAATAGTGTTTGTAACCATCGGGACCATTAAGGTAAAAATTTCTTTTCATCAGAAAATATAATTTGTTCCCACTCATCATTTCATGACATGACATTTTTAGCCCATTTTAATCTTTCTTCTCGATGGCATTTCAATAACTTTGTTTTTTTCTTCAATGTCATAAATTTCGTATTAATATTTAATTTAAGACTCTTTCGGACTGTTACATGTGAGGTTTTCTTGGTGAAACGTTTCGAAATTTCTCGAGTTGAATGACCTTTTTTAGTTGACAGTCGAAAACTTTGTCTATTATCACGTGCTGTCAAAATATTTTTTCTACCAGATCGTTTTATTTTGTTTGAATAACCTTTTCTAATTATGGCCTTATAAAAAGCAGTTTTAGAACGGTTCATTAACCTCGCAATATCTCTTTCAGGTTAACCAGAACCTTAGTATAATAAAAATGTTCTTACTTCGCACTCCGATAATTCTTTACCTCGAGGCATCGTCAAATTAATCGTAGATAACACATTCAAAACCCAAGCCTTTTCTTCTTAGGTAATGCTTTTACGAAATACTGACACATGCGCTTTATATTGAGTTTGACGTCATGTATAATATGCTAATTTTCTCAGATGGTCTTATAATTTCTTAACAGTCACAGTCTTTAATTTTTAGAAAAATTAATAAGTTTTAAGGAAATTTAATTTAATTTTTAAAGTTGGAATTAGTATAGGATGCGCTTTCCTATCAATTTTAAATATGCAACTAATAATTTGCATATTATGTTCTCTTCTTCAGAAATGCACCAATACGCTTGTGGTCTTATAATTTCTTAACGCACTGTAATCTGATTAACCCACCACTCCTACAACTAATTTGTTAAAATTGCACGCCAAATTTCATGCTTACCTATTATAATGTAGATTCATTGTCTTCTGAGAAGAACAGGTTTACTTGACTAGCGTCTCGCCGCAGCGCCGGCTCCCTACAAATATGCTAACTGAGCATGCGTGGATTTTTGCAAGTTAAACAGATTTTGGCGAGACATCACCCTTTTGGCACATTTTCCTAATATATGTATATTCCTGTAACACAAAGATGTTTCAAATGACAAAAACATCCCCACCCCTATTTATTTTTTTATTTATTTTTTTTACAGTATTTTTAGGAAAATTAATAGATAATTTAAAAAAATAAAAAAAAATGAAAGAAAGAAACTGCCATTTTCTTTTAAATAACTTTAAAAAAGATTTAAATTTATTGCTTTTTTTTTTTTTTTTAAATCTCTTATACAGTTTAATTTTTAATTTTTATTTTGTTTAGAAAAAAAAAAAAGAAAAAAAAAAGAACTTGGATTCCAATACAAATTTAAATTTTGTAAAATATTTATTTTTATGTTTAAATAGTAAACGAAAATTATTTTATTTAAATTTTAATTATTATTTAAACTTATTAAATATGTTATTTAAATTACTTCTTTTTAGAATTCCTTTAATGCAAATATCCCCCCCCCCTAAATAGTTCTCTCCATATTTTATTACAATAACTGCAATTTATGAATTAATGGACTACAAAGAGAATTTAAAAAATAGACTAGGTAAAATGTTTCATTAAAAAATAACTTTTTTTTTTTTTTTTTTTTTTTTTTTAGGAAAATTAATAGATAATTAAAAAAAAAAAAAAAAAAAAAATCTTTAAAAACGAAACTGCCATTTCCTTAAAATATCTTCAATACAAATTTAAATTTATTGCATTTCTTTTTTTTTTTTTTTTAATCTATTAAACATTTTATTTTATTTTACTTAGCTTGAAAAAAAAAAAAAAAAAAAAAAAAAAAAAGATTACAATAAAGAATTATAATAGAATTTTTAAAACTGCAAAACATTTATTTTTATGTTTAAATAGTAAACAAAAAATATTTCATTTAAATTTTAATTATTATTTCAACTTGTTTAAATTTGTTAAATATATTTCTTTTTAAAATTCCTTTAACGCATAGATGTTTCAAATGACAACCCCCCCCCCCCCATAAATATTTGTTCCATATTTTATTAAAATAACTGCAATTTATGAAATAATACACTACATAGAGAATTTAAGAAATAGGCCAGTTAAAAAAGTTTTATTAAAAAACAGCATTTTTTTTTTTTTTTTTTGGTTAGTAAAATTAATAGATAATTAAAAAAAAGGGGGGGGGGGTAAAAAAATTCCTTAGAAACGAAACTGCATTTTCCTTGAAATATCTTCAATACAGATTTAAAGTTATTGCCTTTTTTTTTTTATGTATTATACAGTTTGTTTTATTTTACTTACTTAAAAAAAACTTGGATTACAATAAAAATTTAAAATAGAATTTTTAAGCGTGTAAAATATTTATTTTTATGTTTAAATAGTAAACAAAAATTATTTTATTTAAATTTTAATTACTATTTAAACTTGTTTAAATTTATTAAATATTTCATTTTTTTTTTTTTTTTTTTTTTTTTTTTAATTAGTCTCAACAAACATTTATGAATGCATTTTTAAGGAAGTTTAGTACTTTATTTTGGTGCTCAGAGCAGGGACCCCATGTTTCCGTGCTATAGTCAGACTTTGACTACAGACGAAAATTTGTTGCCAAAATCTTTTTAAAATTTTTATTTATATGGAAAGAAAAAAAAAATACTACCAAAATATCAATTAAAAAAAGTCCTTTTAGCATTTGAAATCTGTATTTCAAACAAGTTTCTTATTCTAAATTTATTGCACTGGCAAAGAGATTCTGTCGTCCAAGCTGATAGATGGTAGGCGCTAGGTTTGTCCATGGTCTTCTCAGAAACTCGCATTAGATGTGCTAGGGCACCTTAAAAAGACTGCTCAGAGAACATCTCACTCAGGCATAATCCCACATTCAGAAACAGAATTTTAAAGAGTCTGTAGAAAAGTTGCTGCAATGTGCTGATGCATTCATGCTGCACATTTGCCTGTTTTTTTTTTGGTCTGATGGTGAGTCATGCTTTATTAAAGTTGAAATTATAAATTATTGTTGAATGCTTTTACAATTTGAGGGGTTTTCTTATTTTCTTCATATTAATAAATTAACTTAAATAACTCGCATAAAAATGTTTTTTTTTTTTTTTTTTATCTTCACAGGAATTAGTATTAAATAAAAAAGAAATGTATAGATAATTAGACAATTTGCATTTATGTAAACTCAAAGTGTTTACGCTGTTTTTCATTAAGAGAATTGATATATGCAGTAAAAATAAATATAAAAAGTGCTCTCTTGTGTGTCAATGGCGGCTCATGAACCGAAAATAGGTGAAGAGCTCAAAAATAATATTTAAATATTTTTAATCATAATTTTTACTAAGCTTGGTCTTAACTAAAAATACTTATTTAAATGTGAATTTATATTCTATAAATGAATACAGTGTAAAATACAGTGTGCCTCTTTACCAATTTTCGGTGCACGAGCCGCCACCGTTGTGTGTATATATATATATATATTAATCTTTATCTACCATTTTATATTATTGGACCACAAAATTTCTATTTCTGGCATGCACTTTGATATAGCAGATTTTATTTTGTAGCTTTATTATACATATAATTTAGAACATATAAATGTAGTCAATTCTAAATTTAAAAGCAGTTTTCAATTTATTTGAGATAAGTTAAAGATATAAAAAATACTGTAGTATTTTATTTATTATTCCCTCCCCCTCCCCCATAAACATTATTGTAGGAAAATCAGGAGTAGATGTATTAAAAGTTTCACAAATAAAAAAAGAAGGTGGATCAAACAAGTCACATAGGTTTAAAAAAAAAAAAAAAAAAAAAAAAAAAACTGAACAGAAATGTGAAAAAAAAAAAACAAAAAAAAAAACATTGTATTAAGATTATAATAAATTATTTCAAAACTTTTACAATCTGATATTGGTTTTATTTCTAACAAATATACATATATGTAATATTTTTCACATTTATGTTGTATTACATTAATCAAGATTTTAAATCATATGTTCTTATTCTGATAAAGGGTCTGACTAAGGCAGGGCCGTAAGGGGCAACTGCTTTAGGCTCCAGTGACGTAGTCCATTTCTGGTTAAATCTTTAAGAGAAGAAATATGAGTAATCTGATCACAAGATGAATAAGAAATTAGATTATTCATTATGAATAATTGTTAAACAGCTTCCGAAAATAATTCAGTTCAATATGAACTACCATGCACATCTCACCCCTTCAGAATTGCATCGCCAAATACAGCATGCCAAACCTGCCAAGGCAATTTATTCAACTTTTCCGTAGGGAGCCGACGCTGCGGCGAGACGCTAGTGTTTACTTGAAATCATATCCCTTAATTTTTATCTGCTACTAAAACGTAGCAGTTGCAAGATATATACAGATACCAGTATATGATTCAAACAAATTGCAATCGAATTTAAAAAAAAAATTACAAAAAAATTCCTTTATATTTATTGGTGTAAATTACATTCGTAAGTTTCTTTAAATACTGATAGAAAATATGTATTAGAAATTCATCATGACAGTATTAATTTAAGAGTTTAATAAAAGATGTTTTTGAATGCATTTCGAAAGTTAAAAAGACATTTGTCTGAAGATAATCATTTAATGAAAGAAGAAAGAGTACGCATTAAATTACTAAATAAAACATTTCAAGAAAAAGATATCTGTGTGATTTACCACATATGCCTGGAAATCTGAAGCAAACTGAGTTATATCTTTATAATTTAAATGAAATCTGTAGTAGTATCAAAATAATAATAACGATCATTTTTTGTTTAAGTAAATATTTTATATTCGTATTTGCCAACATTTTAATTTTTTCCGGTGCATTTTTATTTCCGCCTCTAATTCGAGTGTGGTATGGAATAAAGGCGGGTCGAAAAATGCTCTATAATAAATGAAAATGTTAGCAACTCTGTATATTTTACTTTAAAATTTAAATTATCAGTTCATGCTTCATATAACTAATATTTGAAATTTTCATCTAATGAGGTTAATTAATATCTTAAGATTTTTAAAAAGTTGTTACTAGAGATAGCTTTCTCAGTAGAAAGGTCAATAATTATTGTTGCCAACATACTAATTAATATTCCGTAGTACTGTTAGAAACCGTCTTCTTTTCCACACCACTTAACTTTCTCTTCAAATATAATTACGATAAAATAAGAAGAAAAATAACCTAGAAAACACAAGTGGAGGAAAAAAAAAGCGGGTACTAACATTACTCTGGAATATTAATAAAAATGTTGGCAGTTATGAATAATACATAAATAAATAATAAATAACGATTGTTGTAGAATTTGTTAAATTTCATGTAATTAAATGCACTATACTTAAATTAAAAATTCGTTTTTGCGTTTATCCATTGAAAACTTACGCTGATTTTTTTTTTTTTTTTTTCCTTTATCTGTCTGAACTTCCGATTCTCTAAATCTATCAACATAATCTTTATTATTTCTTTGCGGAGGTGTAAATTTTATGCATAGGTGTCCTATTGTTTGGAACTAACTTTCGTTACTGTAATACACTATAACATACTGAAATACTTTATAAGTTAGATTGTGAAGGAAAACAAATATATTATTTTTTTTTTAACTTTATATGTATTAAATTCAACATTACGTTTCAATTTTATGCAAAAAATTATATTTTCTTTTTATCAATTTTGTGGTGTCTTTCCGAACAGACTCCAGTGTGAAGCCCTGTGTTGAAAACATGCGTTACAAACATGTGTTTAAAAAATAATGTCTTTGGCATATTTCATATTATCTTTTTAGTTTGATCATAAAGATAAAAGAGTACAGATAATAATTTATTCTTACTTTCTAACTATTCACAGTGTCGCAATAAATGTAGTGTAAAATTAAACGTTTCTTCTTTAATTGTGGACAATATAATTTTTTCTATTGAAGATATTTCATGACATAATTCATTTCAAGTTCTTTCCCCAATGTCCGTATATCTAGATTTAGTGGTGAAAAGCGCAAACATAATTTGAAAATAATACATACAACACAGAAAACATAATAATAAATACTTAATAAATAAACTTAATGTATAAAATGTTCTGCTGACTAAGACTACATAGAAAGGCGAATAGTAACAATTGCCAGCCGTTCAAATTTTTGGATACTGTTGTATTTTTATTGAAATATTTTACAATCTTTCATAACAGTTCTCTGTGATTAAATAAATGGATTTTTTTTTTTTTTTTTTTTTTTTTAAATAAAATGCCGTTATTAAAACTTTAGAACGGTTGATGTAATATGCAAAAAATACTATTTAATACGTGAGTAGCCGTCCCCTTAAATAAAAATTAGCAATTTTATTTACAACAGCTTCAACAGCAGTTGTATCTACATATTCTAACAAACAAGTACTAAAGTTGGTCAACATCTTATTTTGAAATGTTGTACTAAAATTATCTTTACAAGTCTCTGGTGTTATATATGAAACAATTATTGAATCAAAATTATATATCATTCACTTAAAAAAATATTAGAGCACAAAGGATATAGTTATTATTTCTTTATCACTGTCAGTGGTGTGGTACCTTTTATGATCTAATTTTATTTTCAGTTTCGAAAAAAAATAGTTGTATCCAAAATTTATTAAGTTTTATTAAAATTTTATTAAGAAACTTTTAATAAAGTTTTATCTTTTTGACTTATGCTTGCCTATATTCTACAACCCCTGTTTTGGGGGATCAAGAAAGCCTCTCTGCAAGTCCTGACGCAAGGAGTCCAGTGTTAACCCTTTAACGGGCCACTTATTTGCAGTAATGGTATATTAAAATAGTTTTGGTATTAAGAGTGATAATAAGAAAAGAATTCCATTTTGCTCCTTAGGTAAAATTAATTTGATTTTTAATGTTTTATAAGATCATGAGAGAAGTATATTTACCGCCCAATAAATTAATTTTTAAATGAGAAAGGCGTGGTAAGCTACCTTTCCACGCCTACTGTTTATTGTAAGCACCTATTTTTCTGGTAAAATTACTTACTAGGGACTTACTTATAAACAGAATTTCAGAAAAAAAGGAATGAACGCAGAGTGCGACCCTTTGTTCTTTTATTTTGTTTCTTCATGTAAATTAGCAGAGTAAAATCGGCAGGCGTGGTAAAATTAGCTTACCACGCCTTCCCCATTTTAAAATGGATGACTTTCGAGGTAGAATATTTACCACAGCCCATTAAAGGGTTAAAATAAGGGTGGTAATGATTCTGGTTGGGAGAAAAAAAGTAAGAAGGCCTATAAATTATAAATAGGGAAATCTCCTGGAGTGTTAACAATAATAAAGAAGCCGTGTTCACTCCTGATTCAAATTGTTTTACCCTTTGGGTATACATTTATTTAATATTAGATTAAAAACTGTGGCTGTGGTAAATTATGTTACCACGGCCTTCCCATTAAACAATTCACAAAAGTCGTCTATTTTGCATTTGGAACTCTAGTTATGTTAGTTTTTCTCCCAATTAAAGAAAAAAATTAGAAAGGACACTACCCGGCAATGCGGTATAACGTGCCACTACATTTACTCACCTGTTTCCAAGAACATAATGCTCTTCAAAGTTATTAATAATTTGCTTTTAATTATAAATTGAATTTATTTGTCTTATTAATTTACTTATTTTTTTTTAATACTAATTCCTTAAATCTATCTCACCAGGAAACCATCCCAATTGTGTAATGATAGAAATATATTAAATTATTTGTCATTCGAGAGAGCATATTCTACTGCGATTTTTGACTCTTAAACTCTTAAACTCTTCGTAAGCCCTTTCTCGAGAAGAACTGTACTTAAGTTTGTACAGTTAACGAGAAAGGAATGGGAGGTGTCCCGTTAAAACCTGACAGAAACATAATTTTTGTCATTTTTTTAATTCTATTTTAGCGATATTTTAGACATTCATACTTGCCAACATCCCAACCATCTCATTATAAACAGTACAATCTTTAGTACCCGCCTTTTTTTTTTCACACCAATAATATTTTAGAGTAATTTTAATCTTATTTAATCATAACAACATTTGGAGAGAATGACTCTAAAAATATAGTAATGTGAGAAAAGGGGCGTTAACAATTGTACGGATATTAATGAGATGGTTGGAAAGTATGCATTATATATCAATTGAATATATCTCAAAGCTGAAATGGGCGGCTGATTATTGCATCAAAGACCACGTTTATCTATGTTCTTTCGATTTCTGCTTGTTTTTGGATTTCATTCATTATTTCAGCAAGGAGTGATGTTATTCATTAAGGCGTGGTTGCACCAATTATTAGCGAACTTTCAGAATTTCAGAGCTACCAACCTAATCCGGCAAATTGTTAGTACCGTCCCTTTTTCTACACCAGTCATTTCTTAGAGATTTTTTCTTCTTAATTAATCGCAAATACGTTTGAAGAAAATTACTTTAAAAATTAAGTGGTGTAGAAAAAGGGGTGGTACTAACAATTCGCCGGATTAGGTTGGCAGCTCTGAAATTTATAACTCGAAAACGAGCTGACGAGGGCTATTGTTTTATGCGTCAAAAAACATATTTATATATGCTCTTTCGATAAATGCTTGCCTGGATTTTTTTCATAATTATAGTATGGAATGCTTTCCTGGTCACTATCTTAAGTATATAATTAACCCTTTAACTAAAGGTAAACCTATAAACAAATAAAACGCCAAACACAAAATTTCGACTTCGACTTTATTAATTTGTCAATGGGAAAGGCGTGTTAAGATAATTTACTACCCCTACAGTTTTTAATTCGCGACGTTCTTGTACGTCGAATATGGCCAACGGGTGAAGTTAGTGATAACATATTAGAAGGTACATTTACTTCAAATTCAGGATTTGGTAATCTGTTTCAAATGATGGCATAAAAATCTAATCAACAAATTTATTGCAAATCAATGGTAGCTACAAACATTTATGACGTTATATGCTGCACAAACGCAAGGCGGGAAATATAAAAATTGTAAACAAAGAACAATAAAAGGATATCGGAAGATAAGGGGCAACTATTATGACGCCACAAGTGTCGCGGAGGTATATAGTTTGGTTTGCCATAGTTATTTATTAGGCCTTGCATAACCCAGGTAAGGTCACTAACGTTACATAACTGCTTCTGTCCGGGCAGCACTTATCTAAACAGTACTCCTATTGAAGTACTTGAAAAAATCAAACAGTTTAATTGGTTCCCACCTGTGAGACCATACTATTAGGAGATGAAATTCACCTCCCATATGAACGCGGCCAAAAAAAAAAAAAAAAAAAAAAAAAAAAAAAAGAGGTGCAACTTACGGTAAATTTTTAAACTAAAGAAATTTTTTATTTAATATCAATAATATCTTATTTGTTGCCTTTCAGTAGTATGATACAAAAAAATTATAGTTCTGTATGAAAAATCAATTAAGATTGTAAATACTTATGTCTAGCAAGCAAACAGTAATAGAACAATAATATTAAATAAAAGGAAAAAAAAAAGGACATTTGTTTAAATTTCTCATTATAGAAAAAATATACCAGACGATAATTTTTTTATCTTCAACATTTGAATGAAGAATTTATATATATATATATATATATTGTGTATATATATATATATATATATAATAGAATTTTCAATTACTAAATTTTATTTATTTTTCTTTCCTGTATTTTATTTTATTCTTTCCCGAGATGCCAAATGTTATTCGAATATACAGATAAAAAAATTAGACAATGCACGTACTAGAATGATAGACAAGTTTATAGGATTAAGTTATATATAATTTTTGGTTGTAATTTACATTTCCCAGATGTTTTTAGAAAACATCATTGTTAAAATAAAGCTTTTTTATTTTTTTATTTATTTTATTTTATTTTATTTTTTTCAATTTTCTGAATATATATTATATGTAAGGAAAGTACTGTAATCATGAAAAAAAAAAAAAAATGACTCTGAGAGTTTGATGTATCTATACGTTTCGGGTCTCCTGCATAATTTTTTGTATTTTTACGGTGAATGATATTTTTTTTCCCTACGTTTACCGCGATGTATATAAGTATTTGTGTGATTTTGATGTAACATATGTTTTGAGGTGTCCTGAATTCATTTTTTGCTGTTTTTACGTTGATATATGCATGTTTATATACGTGAGTGAACTCGATAACGTATAAATGCTTCATTCGAATTAACTAAAAGCTTGTAGGTATGTTATAGATCACCGTCGCACGAACTGTATCGAATTTGATGAATGTTTTGATGCTTTTACAGTTTTTACAGTAACCCAAAGAACAAGTCTTTATCATTATGGCCTATGGGATCAAACTACTAATGTACAATAGCTTCTAATCGCTTTGTTTAAATGAAATGAAAATTGTACGTATATTATAGGTAATTTGTCCAACACAAAATGAATAGATTTTAATAAATATAGCACTATTTTTTTTTTTTTTCAGGAACACAAAGAATAAATCTTTATCATTATGCCGTATTGACTGACTAAACGCTTCGCTCCCATGAGCTGAAAATTGTTTACGGCCCTCTTCACTTACCGTCGCCGGAAGCCCGAGCCAATGTTATTCTATGGGGAAATTTTCTTTACAAATAACTTATTAACTAATACATATTTTTAAATTCTGTTTTCACATTCAGAAAATTCCCAACTGTTAAATTGACAGACTTTTTTTTTTTAAATGTATTTTTTTAAATTTTTAATATTTTATTTTGAAATTGCAAAATAAAAAAATTTCCCATATTGAAAATTCCTATTTTGCAGCTTCAAAATAAAATATAAAAAAGTAAAAAAGTAATTTTTTTTAAAAAGGTCCGTCAATTTAACAGCTGGGAATTTTCAGAATGTGAAAACAGAATTTAAAAATATGTATTAGTTAATAAGTTATTTGTAAAGAAAAATTTCCCGTAGAGTAGCATTAGCTTCGGCTTCCGGCGGCGGTGAGTGGACATCGTCGCACGAACTATATAGAATTTTAATGATTGTAATATCTATAGTTCTTTTGCAGCGATTCAAAAAGGAATTCGTTATCATTACATAATATGGACTCGAATTATCTGAATTGCGTTAGTGTTTAAACTTAATATTCGGTAAAATATAAATTGAAAAGCATGTTATAGGTTATTATTACAAGAACCGTCCAGATATAGATAACTATAAAATTTTAGGCCTATTTATTTTTTATTTATTTATTTTTAATAACGTAGCTGAAGAGGTTGATTAAGCGAATTTATGCATTGCATGAAATATTATGCATGCATGCTAAGTGCATTGTGCAATTTAAAAAGTATAATCAGGCAAAATATTTATTTTTAAATTTCCTTTACTTGTATTGTAAAATTTAATAAAAAGAAAAAAAAAAGAAAGAAAGAAAAGAAAAAAGAAAGTGCTGGTATTAGATATATGTCTAGTGTGCTGAGAAACTATTGAAGTTATTAAAAATAATTCTTAATAAAGAAGCACCACAAAACTGGCGTTATAAAAATTATTACTTACAAACTTTGAATAAACACCATAAAATGCAATGCGTTGCCGCTTTGACCGCAGCACTCGTGCTTACTTTATTCGCCTAATGAAGGGTCGTGTGTTTTTTCGACCCGAAACAATTGTTGCGAGTTTATTGCATTTTATGGTGTTTATTCAAAGTTTGTAAGTAAAAATAATTCTATAATTTATTATTTTATACAATAAATTTTATTAATTTTTATTTCTTGCATTTTATAAGTGAGCAAGACTGACAGATTCGATATTTTGTAAAAGGTTGTTTCTTTCCATAAAAATCGTATCAAGTTTATATTTTTTGTACATTGTAAGTCGGGAAAAAAAAAAAAAAAAAAAAAAAAAAAAGCCTTCCCCCCCCCCATCTAATTTCGTCATAACTTGTCGTAGAAACATGTAGTTGGAGCCAATCGATTTGTAATAACGTCTAGTTTATAATGGTATAGTTAGATTTTGCTTAAGGGGTCGTCTACATATTAAAACTGGCATCAACTTCATTTTTTTTTAAATGGTAACCCCTATTTTTTATAATTTATTTGAATTCTTTGGATCAAATCATCGCGAAAAACGGTATAGTTTATATATTTTGCTCAATTTTTCAAAGAGTTATAAGCTGTCAAAATATGAGGGTGCTAATGTTAAATGAATGTGACAAACATTAATTCATATCTTCCAAAATAATTATGATATTCAAATTCTGTTTTTTTAATATGATAGAATGAAGTGACCCAAACATATTCCATTTATAGTTTTGATAAAAAAAACATTTTTTGAATTATGAAAATTATTAATAATTTCATATTTTAAAAAATAATGGATTATGACCTATGTTAATTTTTGCATGAATAGAACGGGCATCATCAAAAACATGGGTTTCCAAATTTACAGCTCGTTCTTAACATTATTTTTTGAGTTACAGTGATATTTCATTTTTTGCTGTTCTTAGGGGACCGTCATTTACAATAATTTTTATCCTCTGTGAGTAAATATCTGTATATATTTTGACGAAAAACTATTTTAATTTACCTTAATGTTATTCTAATTGTTTTCTAAGCAACATTTCGATATTTATGATACAAATTGTATTATTTTATAAAAAATTATCGCAATGCAAGCGAGAGATTGTGAAAGAATTACAATAGAAATGAAGCCCCCCCTCTATATTTCAGAAACAATATTATAAAAACTAGTTTGCGTATTCGTATATGACTCTGTATGTTACGCTGGTATGCATAAATGACAATGACATTTACTACATCGAATGCTGAAGACAAAATTTAAAAGATTTAATTGGAAGTATGTAAAATAATTTTGATTTATAATGTAAAGTTTTAGAAAAGTTGTGTAAAGGCGTGGCTTCCGTTACAAAGAGGAGTATACTCGATTCTGAAATGTTAAGTCTTTGTTCTTAAATATTACATAACTTTTCCTAGTTTCTCACTGCCAAAATTCTATTTTATCCCTTTTGTCTTTTGTTTTTAACTTGAATATTCTAGGATTCGTGCACCTCAAGTTAAATATCATGATTTAGAAAACGCGGTAAGACGAGGATTATTATTTGAAAGAGCAGTACGCAGGGAAATACTTTTTTTTTGTCCTTATTTTAAATTAATATAATTAATATTTATTAATTTTCATGAGATTTTTAAAACAAATTTTCTGTTTTAATCTTGTTGTGACATTTTCGCATTCGTTTACTCTACCGTTTATGCTATTTAAATTTTATCGCATAACGTAACATAATAAAATAAAAAAATTTTATTAAATGTTTTTTTAATCTATATAAATAAAGAGAAGTGTCTGTGTGTGTGTCTGTCTGCGCTCTGGTGCTCACACTACTAATCGCAGAGCCTCTAAATTTGGCATATTATGTCCGTAGTAATACTTATATATGTTCACATGGTAGTATCAGAAAGTAGTCCAAGTAAATATTCATCGATTAAAATAATTATTTCATTATATTTAAAATGATTTTTAATATTGTATAATGTAATTTATAGATTTATTTATTTAAAATATTTGCTCATCATTTACAAGGAGAGGTCACGACATGGAAAATTCAGATCGGGACGAAATTGCGCAGGATTGTAGTATACTATGAGGGTAACAACATATTAAAGCAGTAGGACCCACTATCCACAAAATTTCGAGAAAAAAGCATTTAAAGTTTCAGTAATCTTTAAATACAAGTTATTTCGTAAGCCTCAGTGGCGTGATCCTAAAGCGCGAGCCTCCCACCCAGATGACTTGGGTTCCAGGCTACCTGCGGGACTACTTTTTTTTTTTTTTTCTTCTTTAACTTTTTATGTAATCTTAACTTTTTATTTATTTTACTTTATTTTACAATTCAATTCAAAATTTTAATAAAAAGTTACTTAATTTTCTTGAGTATAAAATAACTTTTTCTAATTTTAATATTTATAACTTAAAAATACAATAAATTTATATAAATTAAAAAATAAATTTTAGTTTTATTTTAACTTTAAAATAAGGTAAAACTAAAGAAACTGTTTTTAATTATTTATCTAAATATTTATTTCATTTTAGGTATATTTCATTTTATTTTTTAAATTACAAAAAAAAAAAAAATATATATATATATATATATATACAGAGAAATGATGATTTTAATTGCATATATAATTACTATCCAAATTAAATAATTACTTCTCCAATCAATAGTTTCTTAAAAATTATAGTATAGGATTGCGATGCTATTAAATTATTACAGGTAAAGAAATGTTATCTTTAAATGTAGATTTTAAATGTTAATGAACATCGTTTCTTTTTCGATAATGACTTCCTTTTTTTTTTTTTTTTATCCTTCTGTGCACAAAATAAAATGCCACCTGCCCTTTATTATTAACAAGTTAGAAGTGTTTACGTAATTTATACACATTCAAACCAAATCAGGAAGCTCAAACCAAGATTTAAGTACACCTGCTAACTATTTTACACTTTGTTTACAGCTTGTTTATTTTTTAATTATTTAAATATTTGTCTGTTTTTCTTTATGTTTCTTATTTAGGGTTTTGCAAAACTAAACTTTATTTCTTAAGTTATAGAAATTTATTGTATTCTTAAGTTATAAATATTAAAAATAGAAAATGTTATTTTATACTCAAGAAAATTAAATAATTTTTTATTAAAATTTTCAAATTTTGAATTGAATTGCACAATAAAGTAAAATAAATAAAAAGTTAAGATTACATAAAAAGTTAAAGAAGAAGAAAAAAAAAAAAAAAAAAAAAAAAAAAGTAGTCCCTCAGGTAGCCTCGAACCCAAGTCATCTGACTCGCGCTTTAGGATCACGCCACTGAGGCACTTACTCGCTTACGAAATAACTTGTATTTAAAGATTACTGAAACTTTAAATGCTTTTTTCTCGAAATTTTGTGGATAGTCGGTCCTACTGCTTTAATATGTTGTTACCCTCATAGTATACTACAATCCTGCGCAATTTCGTCCCGATCTGAATTTTCCATGTCGTGACCTCTCCTTGTTAGTGATGAAACGTATGGGATAATATGTGGTGTATAGTATGTGATAAATTACATTGCAGACATCTTAAAACGTGTAAATCCACCGAAAACCAGTAGTCGAAAATTTTCACATATCCAACACTTTCTTTTACATAAAAGAAAGTAAAAAAGCAACTTTCTTCTGCAATATACGGAAAATTCTGGTGGGAATACAAACTGTCTCATAAAGTTGTTAACATCGGCATTGGAATTACATGTTCACCACGCAGTCTGCCAACCTTGAAGCATAATTGATAAGAATAGAATGCCTTGAACGCCGTCATCAAACCTATGTAAAACAGAAATAATAAGTGAGGTCACAAGATTAATTATGGAATTATCAATAAAATTTATGATTTTGTGAATTAAATTAATAAAATTTTTGTTTCTTTCAGTACAATAGTAAATTAAGATCAATTACACTGCTCGGCATGAAAATTGCCTCTGACACCATGTCAGCATATTCTTATGTAAAATGACCTCCTGAATCAGAATAGGACGCCCATTTTGCCCTACCACCCACCGTTTTTCAGGAATGGACCGCCTGTTTTTAACATTTTTCGGTGATTTTATGGCTATAAATTTACTTTTTTAGGAAGGGGGAGGATTATTTTAACCGTTAAATATCTTCTGAGGGGCTACAGAGTTGGAAAATTCTAAAACATGGACATTTGCGACAGGAGAATTTTTTTTTTTTTTAATTTTTTTTTTTTTAATTTTATTTATTTATTTTTTATTTTACTTTATTTTATTTTATTTATTTATTTATTTATTTATTTATTTTATTTTTTTTTTTTTTTGGGGGGGGGGAGATTTGCCATTGAAATTATGCATTACATATCTTATATTTTTTTATTCTGTTATCAATGCTATTTTTTAAACTTTATATATTTTTGTTTTCAGATGTTAAATTAATTATTTTTCATTCTTCAAATCAAATTCATGGTCATAAAATTATCGAACAGGGAAAGAAATTGAGGAGGGGGTGGTATATCTAGAAAACGGTGGGTGACTGGGCAAAATGGGAGTCATATTCGGATTCAGGAGGTCATTTTACATAAAAGCAGAATTATCAGCAAGAATGGTATCAGATCTCGAATTTTTTTATTTTTTTATTTTTATTTTTATCTTTATTTTTATTTATTTATTTATTTATTTATTTTTTTGCAGGGTAGTGTTATTTTCATCTGTGATTATGCTAGTTCTGCAACAGAAGAAGAAGAAGAAGCTTTATTGATTTCAGGTGAAGTAATCACCACATATTTCGAAAATAAGCTTTGAAAAAAATCACGAATTTTGTCAATTATTGGTAAAATAATTGTCTATTCCAATCGCTGCAATTAAATTTATTAAAAAAAAAAAAAAAAAAAAAAAAAAAAAACCAGTTTCTGGTTTAAAAACGGATCCTTTATAAAACATTTACGATTTAAGAAAAGTTTCTTCGAAAATTCAGAATATTTATTCCTTAATCTTCTTTTTAAAAAAATCTGGAAAAGAGGCGAGTGAGCTAAAAGGATATACTGGTTATTGGCGAGCAACTTAAAATTTCATTATTCATGCAATAAATGATTGTATTCTTCGAACAAAATACAATGAGCTCTTTTGTTCTTCTATTCCATCTTTTTAATGGGCTCTCATACCAGTTTATTTGTTCAAAAGAGGGGGGGGGGATTACCACATTCCAACTGCATGTTATAGAGAAACTCTTGATATATGAAAAGTCCTGTGTCTGACAATTATTTGAACTTTAAAAACCATCCTCAAAAGCAATTAATATAACAATTTATGTTCGAATACAACATAGATTTTTTTTATTTATAATATGTTCTCTTTTACTTCGATATACTATATTCATATGAAAACTTTTATAATATAAAAAGTTTTCAAAGTATTCAAAATATTGAAAAAACAAATGTGGATTCTTTCTCAGAAATATTTTTTAACAAGTGGCTGTATGAGTGGTAACCCGATGAGATTCGCAGAAATTGTATTTTCTACCTTCCAATAATGAAAAAAGTTCTAAACATTACCAAAAAAAAAAAAAAAAAAAAATCTGTATCTGAGAACAGCTGGGAATTTAAGAGCCTTGTTCTAAAGCGACTGAAATAGCAATTCAATTTCAAATTGTAACAGAATATCAATCTTGCATTTACAGTAAACTTTTTTTAATTAGATATACTTTTAAATGAAAACTTTTATAATATGAAAAGTTTACAAAGGACTTAGAAATGTAGCAAAAAGTTATACTTTTGGGGGTCACCCAAGCGCCGTGAATGATCAAAATTGTGATGGCATGTCTCCGGAACACCCTTAGGGGTGATTCCCAGACCATCGCCAATTGCACATGGTGTAGCACTAGTGCGACGTAAAACCCATTCAACTCGACTGCAGCAAAAAATTTGCATTCCATTTCAGGAATATTTTTCAACAAATGGCTAATTGTGTGGCAACCTAATGTGACAGAGCTATATTTTTGCGTTCCTAGAATATATATATATATATATATATATATATATTAACCGTTATGTATTGAACAACTTTTGAAAATTTAACAGCAGTGTTCTAAATCAGTGGTCACCAACCTTTTCGGTTTTATGGACCACTTAATTCGCAAGTTAAAATCCCGCAGGCCACTAAATTCATAATTTAAAATCCGGGCACCTCTAAGTTCGTAATTTAAAATACCACGGTCCACTTATATTATTAAGAAACGTTAATATATTTCTAGAATAATAATTATAGGGAATGCCCATTATGTATAAATATGAAATAAACCTATTTAATGTAAAGCGTTATACAAATGTTCATTGTATTATAAGGAAAACTTAAATACTTATTTTAATCATAAGAACGATGCTTAAAGGTTTTAAAGTCATAAAATAGGGAAAGAACGCGAATGTCTTTTTATTGTTTATATATGATAAGAAACTCAAAACTGCATTTACTAAATCTAGTAATATGTATATTATTGTTATTATATTATACTAACAAACCCGTGTGAAATTTTCGCACTTTATTTCTTTTCTTATTTACCTTTAAAATTTGAAACTCATAAATATTATACCAATTTCACAAACCTAATTAAATTTTTAATTTACCAGAAGCCAAATTATTATTTTAACCAAATAAATACTGTGCAATAGTGAAATCAGAATCATTTAAAGAAAAGTTTCAAAGTAAAATTCATGGTTGACGACCCAGTTTTCATACTTCCGCAGGCAGGTCAGTTTTATTAAAGAACCCCCATGATGGCTCCTTTTAAATTTTTATCGCCAAGAGTAAGATGACATTTTATTTATTTTGGCATAATTTTTTGTTAAAAGAAGAAAAGAAAAATCCTATTTTGATTATACTTTTTATAAATGCATTTTTTAGTCAATTTATGGTGATGATTTATATTCTGTCTATATCTTTAAAATAATGCTAGGTTTAAAATGACGCTTGCAAAGATTCTGTAGAAGCAACTTTTAAACATATATTTTTCCGTAAAAAAATGTCATCATAGAAATGTCGTCATTTTTTCTTATTAGTTCATTGAGCTGAGTCCGCGTGCTTTTGTTCATTTTTAAATATTATTTTTTTAATCCTCGCGTATTTTATTAATTTCCCCACTATCGTATCGTTTCGACAAAAAATAATTGTAACTGGTCCACATTAGGGAAATATTATATAGATTGGTTGACTGTAAAAATGCAACGGGTAGTACATTTCACGTTAATTGTAAACTTTTGGAGAATTCAAATATTCTAATAAATTTAGAACAATTCCTATATCCACGTATCAATTGCAGATCATTAAATTCAAAGGGATAACTATGCCTAATACTTACAATTCAAATTTTTGTGACAAATTCATGTATCCTCTCTCTCCACCAGACAATTCTGGTGTTTAACGTTTTGTGTATTTAGAAAATCCTAAAGTTAAAATTAATATAACTTCTAATAAACAGAAAAAAATGCAAATAATGTCAGGATTTTTCTGCAGACTATCATTTTTTTGTCGTACTCAATTAGTTGTCGACGAAACACCGATTGGCGAACACTGTTCTAAATGACTTATATAGCAATTAATACTCGAATTATAACAGACATTCATTTTTCATTTACACTATATTATTTTTACTTAAAAATACTTTAAAGTGAAAAACATTGTATAATATTAAAAGTGCTCAACATATTTAGAAATGATATAATAATTACGATAATTGTTTTACGAACCTTTTTTAACAAAAGGCATAGCTGCCAATATTTTAATTTATTCCGGAGTACTCTTAGCCCCGCCTTTATTTCGCACCACTTTATTTATTTTTTTTAAATTCTTCAATACATAACTTCGATAAAATAGGAAAAAATTACTTTTAATAAATAAGTGATACTTAGAGGCGGGGCTAAAATTACTCCGGAATAAATTAAAATATTGGCAGTTATGCAAAAGGCAATCTGAAGAATAATTCTGAAATTATCATTTTTACATTACGAGAGTAAGTATTCAGAAAACTTATAACTGCTGGAATTTTTACATCGTACCAAAGCGATTGAAATAGCAAAGTATGTTCGAATTATAGCAGAAATTGAATCTTGTATTTACAATAGATTCTGTTTACTTACAAAGAAACATTCAAAAGGTGTCGTCTTCAAAAAATATTGAAAAAAAATTGTGTGATTCTACTCTTCATAAAACACCAGAAAGTGAAACAATTATCGACTGAAATGAATTACAGCGATCACAAAAAATTATCAAAATTAAGCATATTTGGCGATTTTACACTGTTAGGCGATTGATTTTGAGTACTTGGCGGAAAAGCAAAACACGGTTCTGTTCGTACACGGCAATCTCGATGCTAGCAAACTTATCATCTAACAGCGCTCAATCGCGAAAATACTTAATTTTGATAATTTTTTGTGGTCGCTGTAGTTAATTTCAGCCGATAATTTTTTCACTTTCTGGTGTTTTATGAAAAGTAGAATAACATATATTTTTTTCAATATTTTTTGAAGACGACACCTTTTGAATGTTTCCTTGTTAGAGATACTATTAATTTTTTTTTTTTATCTGCAAAGTTTCTAAAGAATTTAGAAATGTAAAAAAAAAAAAAAAAAATGTGGATTCTCTCTCAAAAATATTTTTTAACAAATAATTATCTAAATGACAATCCAATATGCTAAAGTTGTATTCCCTACGTTTCAAGAGTCAGGAAGCTCTAATATGTAAAACTTTCTGTAATGGACTATCATTGGAATTTTAAAAACCTTGTTCTAAAGTGACTACAATAGCAATCTGAATTTTAATATAATAGAAATTCAGTCTTGCATTTACGACATATTCGTCTTACTTCGAGATATTTTCAAGCAAAAAACTTTGATAATAGAAAAACATATAAAATTTGTTTATATGTTTTTCTACATATAAACAAGAAATATTGCAAAAATGGGAATTATTTCTTTGAAATATATTTAAGCAAGTGACTATTTGAGTGGCAATCCGTTATACTGAAATTATATTTTCTATATTCCAAGTGTATTGTTGAAACAGATTAAATCTTTTCTTCTGCATCTGTTGTGTTGTTGCAGTAAAAGTAGTGTTACAGTCAAAGTGATAATAAATTTCATTTCCATTCACTTCCAGTAAAGTCGGTCTTGGCGACAAACTTGGCGACGACTTTGGTGAATTTGCGACCAAATTTTGCCAAAAGCGGTATTTTAGGTTCTTAAAGTTTCGAGGCTATATGTTGAATAGAACTGAAATCTGGAACTTTCCACTGGATCACCATCAAACTTCATAAACAGATATTTAAATAAATAAATAAAGCAAACAAAATTTCTATTTTAGCTTTACTTCTTTATTCCTTTTATTTTATTTCCATCTGCTTTTTTATGACGTTGGTAATCGTTCTTTTTTAAATTATTGTCTTAAAATTATGAAAGTTTGCTACATATGCGTTGAAATGTATCAATATTAAGCATGGAGGTCTGCACGGGCCGGGCTTACGGCTCGGGCCGGGTTCGGGCCTAATTTTTCAATTTGTTTTCGGGCCGGGCCGGGCCGGGCCTGAATGAACTTTTTTCCGGGCCGTGTCGGCCCGAATCTTTTCTGGTTTCCTCGTTAATCAACGAAAAAGGAAAATAATAAAATATTTCTTCAGTCGTTTATTTCACATAATTTTACAGGCTGGTATATCACATAAAATTTTATTTTGTTAAAAAATGTCTGTAACTTCAATTTAATTGCTTATCAGTCTGTCTGTTCGCGATCTGATTTTCCGCAAATATTTTTAGCATGTCCCGAAATTAATATATTTTATTTCAAGTAATATTAAATGGTTTCCTATTCAAAATAGTATGCATGTCACTACTTGTTTGCGCACATGTTCAAACAAAAGAAATTAGATATATTACTGTGTATAAGGCTTTGTGCCCTATAGTCTGTAGAATTTAGGTGGTATGAAGGCTATAAAAAACTTGCAACTGTATCTTTTTCTCTAAACTCCTTTTTCTTTTCTCCAGTGCATTGAATGAAAGTAGCATCATTTTTAGCATGTACAAAAGCCTCTTTTCTATTGAATATGGTTGGCTTACCATTAAAATTTTGTTTACCGAATCACATGAAATATTCGTATACATTACGGTACAGAGGAAATGGTTGAACGTGCATTTTTAGTAGTAATAACCATTTTAAATACCGTCCTATATTGTTTGATGGGTGCTAATATTTTCGATATGACTTTCTGCCTTCTGTACGTCTGTAGTAATGAACGTTTGTTTATATATAATTATCTTGTAAAAGTTTTACAGTTTTGTTAAAGAAGATTCTATTGCTTCGCTATATAAAACCTCTGCAAAACACGTACTAAAAATCTTTTTCATAGAAAGACATTCATTTCTTTTTTTTCATATTTTTGAATCGGGCCGGGACGGGTCGGGCCTGATTTTATCGTTTTTGGTCCGGGTCGAACCGGGCCGTACACTGGCAAAAATAAACGGAATGGGCCGGGCCTGGGCCTCAAAATTCCTGCCCGTGCAGACCTTTAATTAAGCATATTAAAATTTCTCTAAAGCTTTTTTAATTAAAAAATAATAAAAATTATTATTATTACGAAAATTTTTAAATGCTCCATGCTAATTAATTTTTAATTTTTCCCCAAATTTCGAAATATTATAATTTAACAATATATTCTAAACATATTTTGGTATTACTTTGTGGATTAATTGATAATTTGACATCATATTACATTATTATTATATTATTACTTATATTAAACATTATATTCGTATTATTTGATTTCCAATTCTCAACATTGATATTTCTTTCTTTCTTTCTTTCTTTCTTTTTTTTTTTTTTTTTTTTTAATAATTACGTCTTTTGAGTACCCCTGAATAACAAAAATAATTTTTTTAGCGACTAGTCGGTGTTTATGTCTGTTATTAACATAACCTAAGAACAATTTTTTTTTTTTTTAATTTCAAAGCAGTTAAATTGAAAAAAATTCCTGAAAATCTTAGATTGTTTTTCATGAAACATCTAGATAATACTGTTTTAACAAACATAACAAAATAATTTATGTATACTTAACAAACACTCATCAAACCTCTAACATAATTTGCTTCAATTTGTTTCAATGCATCTGAAACATACTTTTAATGTTATCTTCTAAAAAAAGAAAGAAGAAAAACTGTCACATGACAGTTTTGCGTCACAGTTGCAGTTACAATTTGTCTTTGAATGATGCGCCTCATATATTTATATCCATGTCATAAAGAACTTAAGTAAGTTTTGTTTTCCTTTCTTTTTTATTAAAGTGAAAGGCCGAAAGTAAAAACTTTCTTTTAGCTGTTGAAGCTTTTAAAGCACTTAACGCTTAAACGATAACAAGTTCCACATTCCTCGGGATTCGTTGATAAATTACATCACTTTCATTTCAGATCATCTTTCTTGTTACAGAAAGAATCATATAGTAATGTCATATTACTCATGTTATATGATCTTACTACATTATTCAATTTAAAAAATTCAAAAATGTATGTAGAAACTTAACTACAAATGATTATTTTTCGACGGACCTTTTTTTTAGATATTATTTAATAGAAACTAAATAAAATATGTACATATATACAATAAAAACATACTTAAATGAACTTTGGATTTCGACATAAATTTGAGTAATTATCCAAATTTTTAATGGTTATATTTCTAGTAAGGTAGTTTGTAATAGTAATTATATAACGCATCAAGTCAAGTCATGGTGCTATCAGCACTCGTATCGTTCTCCTTCGGCGAGCACATTTTTTCTCATCCTCTGACAGGTGATCCGCGACGGGGTGGCGCGCATGCGTCAACAATGTATCTTACTATCTTTATAACCGTGAATTTAAAAACGAACATTATCCTAACGTAAGTAAAGTTCAAAATAAAAATAATAAATAAATAATTGATTCATATGTACATAAGTTATATCACCCCGCGACAAAAAGATAGGTACAAAGGGTTTTTTCTTTGATTTTTCATAAAATAACATTATCTAAATTGTGCTTATCATTTATTATTATCATAAAATAACACTATTCCCGGACTAATTTTTGTTTTAAGACTAATTTAGAAAAGTTTTAAGACTAAAATTTTTCTAATTTAAGACTACACTCCGCGACAAAAAGATAGGAACAAAGGTTTTTTTTAAATTTTTCATAAAATAACATTATCTAAATTGTGCTGATCATTTATTATCATAACAAAATATTATCATATCAAAAACATATTAAATATTTGAATCATATTCAAAATATCCATATTCAAAATAATCATATTCAAAAATTAAAAAAAAAAAAAAAAAAGTTTTTCCTATCTTTTTGTCGCGGTGTGTAGTCTTAAATTAGAAACAAAATTTAGTCTTAAAACTTTTCTAAATTAGTCTTAAAACAAAAATTAGTCCGGGAATAGTGTTATTTTATGATAATAATAAATGAGAAGCACAATTTAGATAATGTTATTTTATGAAAAATCAAAGAAAAAACCCTTTGTATCTATCTTTTTGTCGCGGGATGTACATACTCGTATATGTGTGTGTGAAGGAATTTACATGAATGATTAATTATATTGAGATATCTCGATTATTTTTTTAATAGGAATCTTTCTTAATGTAATAAAACCTTACGATATCCTTCAATGGATGGGGGAATGTGACAGATGTGTGTTACTTCAATATATGGCTTCATGAAACTAAACAAATGAACATTAATAACTATAATTAACAACATGATATACATATGAATCAATTACTGTAGAAAAAATTTTATCCACATTTATCAATTATTTCTTAATAATAATTAAACATTTACTGCACTCCCTCGTTGTTGTACGTGAGAATGTGGGTTACTTCAATATATGGTTTCCTGAAACTAAACAAATGAACATTAATAGCTATAATTAACAATATTATATAAATATGGATCAATTAATGCAGAATAAATTTATCCATACGTACTGGTTATTAATTAGTAAGAATTAATCCTTCACGGCACAACCTCGTTGTTGTATGTGAGAATGTGGGTTACTTAAATCTATGGCTTCTAGAAATCAAACAAATCGACATTTATAGTTATAATTACTTATGAATCAATTATAAGCAAAACAAATTTTTATCCAATTATCTGTAACGTTTCTTAGTAGTGTTATTTCTTAATATAATAACTAAAACTTCACGATACCCCGGAATGGACATGCGACTTGAATATTTACTTCAGTCGATAGCTTTCGGAAACTAAACAAAGCAATTAAATAACTGTAGTTTATTAATTTATATACAGGGTGTCCTAAATTAAACGACCCTATTTTAAAGTTGTCTACAGACGAAACTGTTGTTGAGAAAGCTGTGAAATTTTGTGTAGGACGTAATGAAGATATGGAAATTCGTTTGAATGAATAAAAAAAATGACTTCGAGTTTTCGCCACCAGGGGGCGTTTTTTAATGAATCTGATCACGAAATTGTGACTGACTTAATGAAAATCGCACTTTTAAAACAATGACATATTCCCCGTACATTACGATACGAAAATGCATAATTTTTCGGTGAGTCTGGCAAATTTTCGGTGTTGTGACAGATGAGTACAGGACAGATGCGTACAAGCTGAAAACAGTGGCACTTGCGTACATGTCCAGGTGGTTTAAATATTACAGGTGTATTTTCAAAAAATCTAGTGGCACTTGCGTACAACATTTCTTTCGCTTAATTTGGGGATCATTGCATGAAGGGGTTGTATCCATATGATGCAAACATTAAAACCTTTTTCTTTCTTTCTATTCTTTCTTTCTTTTTTTGTGTGTGCGTGTATCTGTGTGAAACTGCATGGTGCTTATTTATTGCTAAAACGTGATTGAAGTGACTTTTAACACGTAGAAGTACAAATACTGACTCACGCGTGCTCAGAAGCCTTTTGGGGGAATAGTAAAAAAAAAAAAAAAAAATCTATAATAGTAAAAAAAGATGCCGGTCTCTCTGTCTGTCTGTCCGTCTGTCTGTCTATGCATCTATACGTTCAGCCCCTACTGAACGTAGAAATAGAAAATTTGACATACGTGTGCTCAGAAGCCTGCCCGAGAGCATAGTGAAAAAAGAATTTAAAAATTTTAATTAGTTGTTGAGATATTAATTAAAATAATTTCAGGAATTGGAATATGATTCAATTCGTTATTGATAAAGAAGAGAGGTCGTTTTTTAAACTTTTTTTTTTTCTTTATTGGCAGACAAAAAAAAATTCATACTTGTTAAAAAATAAAAAAGTATTTAAGAAATAAAAATATTTTTTAAAACATAGCATTTATAAGGACTTTTATTGATCTTGACTCAGTGAATAAATAATTGAATGTCATTTCAGAAAATAACTACGGCTATTATAGCTTGCAACTTTTATATGCCTAGCTTATGACTTTGTCAGTCGTAAGACTACATGAATAAGAGAAAATTCACGTATTTATATAAGAGTATTTCTCTTCAAGTTTAACATATGGATACAACCCCTTTGTGCCACAAACCAAAAATACAGCGAAACAAATTTTGTACGGAAGTGCCACTTAATTTTTCGAAAACATATCTGTAATATTTGGAACACCTGGACTTGTACGCATGTGTCACTAATTTCAGCTTGTACGGAAATGTCTTGTACGCATCTGCCATATAACCTAAATTTTCATGTTCAAGGGATCAATAAACCCGAAATAAAACTTGGCCATTAAAAAATTGATACCTGACCGACTACTTAAGGGGTATTTCAGACTCTTCCATAATCAGCATTTCAAAATGATAATGCACCTTGTTATATGGCGCTTGTGATACATTTATTTGATTCAAGTTGTTAAAATTACTTAACCATTCTCATGAGCATCTACAATTTTGTAAATTATCATAACATTTTTTACTTACTTAAAATTAAATTAAATCCCACAAAGAATATCGCATGATTTCTTCTGTATTAGACCTGAAAATTGTCCTAATCTCAATCCGCTCGAAAATATTTAGTCTATAAAAGAGGGTGGGGATTAAAAATTTGTAGCCTACAACTTTGAAAGAACTAGAAAAAAATATTTATTAGATTTGGCACAGAGAAATTTCTGAGTTTCATGTTAAAAAACTGTAAAATACTATGCCATTGCGCATTAAGGCAGTAATTCCATATAAAGGCGGAATTATCCAATCCAGAATACATATTTTTATTAAATAATTGTTTAAATCTAACAAATAAATAGCTTTATTTCATACATTAATATAGCACTTACTCGTATTTCATATAATAAATCATGATAGAGTACAAAGTATATGTTTATTATATTACGTTAATAAAGAAAATTTTATGTAGATTTTTATTAAATACTTCGTAGAGTGTAATAAAACGAATTATTAAATCGAAAATGTGCATAAGTATAATGTTATGACTTCCGTATTATGAAAGCATAACAATTTTATTTGTTGCAACTTGCAATCATTAGTTTTTAAATTATTACAAACCCAAAAGGCTAAGTTAATTTTTCTGCAGTGCGGCCTTTTTTTTTTTTTTTTTTTTTTTTTGGCGCTTAGTGTAATGAAATTTGCACAATCGAGGTATATTATGCAACAGTGTTACCAACAGTAGAGATTTGTCCCTATGCGTAGGGACTTTTATCAGTTTTCTTCAGCATATAGGGAAGAAATGGGGATTTTTTGGATGTGCCATTTCTCCCCCAGGATATTCTCAGGATATCCTGAAGATGTCATGGAGTACATCCTATAGTACATCCTGCGAACGCCCTTACTACTAAAGCAGGGACTTTTATCATTAATGTATGGATATTTTGAGATGCCCATAGAAACATGACAAAATTTAAGTTGGCAACACTGTTATGGAACTTTCTAGTGTACGCGTAATTCTGGAGCTGTTAAATAGGAAATAAGTCAAACTTTAGTATGAATGCATAAAAATAAACTATGCAAAGTTTTAATTGATTTTCGAATAAAAAACTCATGTAGAAATGAATAACATACAATATTAAACTCACGAAAAATATTCTTTTATCAATCATCAATGGAGTCTATGAGGTCCACGAGCAATTAATATAAATTTACGCAATCGCAATTGAAGTAGATTTTGTAAATTTCACAGTGTGTACGAGAGAGTAACGCTAAAATATCCCCTGTCGTAAACTTTTGGTACTAATTATTTTTCTTTGCGGAACTCATTTTCCCGTGCTCTTCACGATCTGTATCTGTATATGAAATTTGGTATCATTCCGTTCGTAAGTTTCAACTGTAGATGTCTCAGTTTTGACAAAGGAATTTGCTACTACTTTTAGGAACTTTTAACAGATTTCTTCAGCATGTAGGACCGAGTAGGGACATTTTTGGAGGTACCCCAGGATATTTTCGAGGATGGAAATACGTCCAACGGACATCCTCAGCACTAAATAGGGACTTTTATTATCAATGTAGGGGCATTTTGAGCTGTTCGTAGGTATGGTAAAATTTGAATTGTCAACCCTGAGATGGTGAGATGCCTCCTAATAGGAAAAGTTATTTTTAGGGCTGTGCCGATTAATCGATTAATCGGTTCGGTTAATCGATCAATGCTTAGTCCCGATCAATTTTTTTAATCGAGTTAATCGGCCCGATTAATTCGATTAAAATTTTTGAAAATCCGATTAAAATTTTCAAACTACGAGTAACTCGATTAAAGTAAAAATTTAAAACCCGGTAAAAGAAAAACGCTGTGTGCTGGCTAATTTAATTTTTTATCTCTCTAATCAGAATCGACAGATGAGGGGGGAAATGAGATTGCAATCCTGACCTGATAAACAATTTCATTTCCTCTTCTTCTGTTTTTTTTTTTTTTCTTTTTGTTCCACTTATATTAACCAAAGTATAGTTCATAAATTCATAGTGCATCAAGTTTGAATAAAGAGAAAATAATAATAATAATAAGGTCTGTTTAATAAAAGATTTCGCCTGAGCGCTTTATTATTATTTTTTATTTATTTATTTATTTTTTTTTTATGTTTTTAGTTATGTTAGCTTTCAAGAGATATTCTTTATATTTTATTTACACTAACAAAAACTTTTTTTAGCTGCTTTGCGGAAGTACAGCCGCCAAGAATATGAAAAAAAAAAAAAAACTGTCTCTACTTTTCGAGTATTTTTTGATGAAATTGACACACGTGTATAGACTGAAACTATAAATTTTATCGATTTTTGTAGTTGTGTTCATCCGAAATAAATGTTTTAATTTAGAAAGGCTGTTTAAACACACACAGGCCCGCATTTTTACTTTCTTCTATATTCAACAGAAGAAAATATTGGATTCGTGAAAATTTTCGACCTCGGGTTTTTGATAGATTTACACGTTTTCAGAGCTGTAAAACACGATTTGACCATTTTTAGAAAATGTCTGTCTGTTTGTCTCTCTCTGTGTGTGACAAAAATTTGTGGCGACTGTATCTCAGGTACTACTGCACAGAATTTCATACAAATTGGTTCGTAGTTACACATTGACATAAATTAGTGCCTATCAACTTTTGGCAAAAATTGTCCAACAGATTGCGTTGCCATTCCGCTTTTTCTAAATTTTTAATATGGTGGTATAGGACAAAATTTTGTATAAATGTGCATAAAGAGAATTATTTTTTAATAATCGTTATGAAATTTAAAAGAATTATTTGTTATTGAGATAGCCAACTGGGAAAAAATTTGTATGTAGGAGCTTCGCCTTCCCCCTCGAGGGAAGTAAATTTTCATAATGGGTATCTTTCAAAAGAGCTCGCCAATACCTTTAAAACGAATGGTTGAACCATCGATCTGCGATGATTTAAAATAAAGTTATCGATTTTTTTTTTCATTTTTAACAAAAAAAAAATGTAATATTGAGAATAAAATTGATTTTTTTTTTTTTTTTAATTTATTTAGTGTTCACTAATATGGAAATCGCCGTCTGCATTAATATGGAAATCGTCCCTAAGTTTAGGGGCTAAGTCCCCAAGTTGGCAAACCTGAGTTTAGGTTTGCCTAGTTTTTAAAGAGGGTGACATCTGTTCTTGTTCTCTTTCTCTTGTCAGTAGTTAATCAGTATTAGTGAAAGCGAGAAGAGGATTTTGTTTTTGTGAAAGGTTTCGTGATGGAAAAGTACAAACCTTTGCAAGGAAAGTTGCGAAATGATTTTGGATATTTGTTAAATTCCGAAGGTGTTGTAGATAATAAAAGGTGTGTGTTTTGTCTCCATTGCAAACAACAATTTTCGTATTCAGGAAGTTTGAGTTCATTACAATATCATTTACGAGCCAAACATCCTGTGAAAGCATTCGCAACTTCCTCGGCAGGAAATAATGTAAATTCAGGAGCAGAGACAAAAATATCAGAGCAGCCTAAGTTAACTGATTTTCTGAAAACTGATATAGTTAGCTCGAAGAAACAGTTAGAAATAACAAATAGCTTAGCCTTTTGGATTGCTTCTAGTGGAAGATCATTAAAAATTGTGGAAGATAAAGGACTTGAAAAAGTTTTACAAACTGCATTAAGTTCCCAATCCTACAAAATGCCTACAAGGAAAACGATTGCTTTAAGTATTAATGATCTATATGAAATAGAAAAAGCTAAATTACAGAAAAAATTAGACCTTGCAGAGTTTATTTCTTTAACGGGTGACTTTTGGACATCATTGGCTAATGATAGTTACCTCGGAATTACAGCACACTGGATTGATGACTTGTGGACTTTTCAAAGTGCTGTTCTACAAGTAAAAGAAGTAAGCCAGAGACACACATCAAGTGTATGTTCAGATGAATTTAAAAAAGTGGCAGATGACTGGAACATAGCGCATAAAATAGTTGCGATTTGTACGGATAATGCAAGGAATATAACAAACGGTGTGATAGAAGCCCATTTTGGTAATTTACTCTGCGCAGCACACACACTTTAACTCAGTTTAAATAAGGCACTCTCTGTTGCAGCAATTGGAAATTTATTAGGTCACTGCCGAAAAATCGTAGGACATTTTAAACACAGTTCTGCGAATAAATCTGAGTTAGAAAGTCAATAAAATGAATTGGGACAAAAATTAAAATCTGTACAGCAAGATGTGCCAACAAGGTGGAACTCAACTTTTTACATGATTTCTTCCTTATTAGAAAATCGACAAGCTGTTTCAGAAACTATGAATAGACAGAAAATTAATATTAGAGCGTTAAACTCATCTGAATGGGAAAAGTTATCAGCATTATAAAACGTCTTGAAACCATGTTTAGCTGTCACTGAACTTTTAGGAGGTGAAAAATATGTATCAGCAAGTGTTGTGTTCCCAGCCATTGCATATTTGCAAGCCCAAATGCATACGACTGAAGACGATCCAGGTTTCATAGCTCGATTTAAAACTGTTTTAATCGATGATATGAAAGAAAGAACGATGAATTGGCCTCATCTTGAAAAATATGAAATTTCTACAGCTCTCGATCCGCGGTTTAAGTCACTTAGTTGTATGTCTTTGGAACGAAGAAATATTGTTTGGGAAAATGTTTCGCAGAAGATGAAAGAATTTGAAAATACTACAGAGCTTCAAAATGTACAAAATGATACAAAAGCCAAACCAAGAAAATTATGTTTTGACTCAACGTGCAGTGAAATGTATGTAGAAACTCCTCAAACTTTGCCCCGGTATGAAAATGAATTACAATCATATAAAGAAATTTCTGAACTTGATGATGATTTCATTAATCCTATTGACTGGTGGAAAAAAGAAAATGCAAAATTTCCAACTCTATCAATATTAGCAAAAAGACTATTATGCATGACTGCAACATCTGTACCGGTAGAAAGAGTATTTAGTAGTGCGGGATTTATCGTGAATAAGATAAGATCGAGCTTAGACCCCGAAAATGTCAATGTTCTTGTATGTTTAAGGGATTGGTTAAAATAGTACTTTTTTTTTATGATCTATTGTATAACATTTGGAAATAAACATGTAGGTGAGTTTCATTATCTTTCATTATATATGAGTGACTGCAATTTAATATTTATAAGATATTCTTTATGTTTTATTATTATTATATATCAATAATTAAGAGGGAATAAAACAAAATCTTTTTAATTAAATATCTTCACAATTAAATATAAGTTTAACCAGAAAATGTATTTAATAAGATAAAAAATGATTTATAATTGCTGTATCAAGTATGAATATTTGCAGTTGGTTTTCAAAGTGTTGCATTATCTTTGTATTTAAAATAGTTTTTCATTTATTAGAAAAAATTATGAGGTTCTCTTTTTTAATTATTTTATTGCATGTTTATTATTATTTATTGTTTAAGGAACTAGTTAAATTAACATCTATATCATTTTTATGGTTTGTTGTGTACTAGTTGAAAAAAAAATATATATTATATATATATATATATATACATAAGAGAGTTTTATTCATTGTTCAAATAAAATTATATAAAGAAAAATGAAAATCGATTAAAAATCCGATTAATCGACCGATTAATCGATCAATGAACTACGATTAACCCAGTTAAAACTCTTAATCGATTCCCACCCCTAGTTATTTTATGACCACCTTGTAGAATACTACAGGTACGGTTCTACGTTTTCCTAAAACTAAACCAAACAACATTAATAATGGTTATTTACAAAATCAGGTTCCCATAAGGTTCAATTAATATGCAAAATATTTTTTTTTTCTAGATATCTTGGTTATTTCCTACAATTAATTATGATTTTACGATATCTTTTCCTATGTGTAATTGCAATCCATTATTATTTTTTTTTT
The DNA here is from genome assembly GCA_963930645.1 of Salticus scenicus. NCBI lineage: Eukaryota > Metazoa > Arthropoda > Arachnida > Araneae > Salticidae > Salticus > Salticus scenicus. The sequence continues at coordinate 229,020,842 of OZ005658.1, forward strand.
CTTTCTTTTTTCTCTTACGAATTATTTTGCTCAGACTTTTTCCTGTTATATATAGACATTTATTTTAAGAAACGAAAAGGAAATAGGCACGCCTGACAAACCTTTATAAAAACTCATTCCCTCTATACAAACACATTCATTCATAATTACAGAAGTATGCCTGAGTAATTTTACTCTATGAATTAGGTGTGGCATATCCAGTTTTTTTTCCTCTCTCTATTTTATCATAGAAATATGATGCCGAAAAAAAAATTCATAAACCTCAATAAAGCTGCGTTTTTCTTTTTATTGGCCTATCACGAACAGAACCTTTTTTTTAAAAAAAAGAGAGAGATAAAGAAAAATGCGTCTGAATGTCCGTTTAGAAATTGCTTTAAATGCTTCTTATCGTGCAGCTCAAAAAATGGAATAAATGGTGACTCATGATGTTGGACTTGGATACCTGCCAAAATATGAACTCTCATTTCCATTTACCTTATGAGTTGAATGGCCGCTCTGAATTTGATGATAGAATTCAATGCGAAAGGCTTGTAACAGACCAATAAAATTATAAGAACGATTAAATAATACGCAGAAAAGATAATTGTAGCTATAATAAAAAACCCAACTCTGACAAAATATTATTATTTAAATTAAGTGGTTTTTATTTACTGATTTATTTTATTTATTTATTTATTCTGATGTTCTCGAACTCTAAAATCAAATAAATAGAAATAAATAAATAAGCACGATATTCTAGTAGTAGTTAAAAAAATGCATCTAAAGACTTGTGTGGAAAAATATAATAAATAAAAGTCTGTCCGTTGTCACTTTGATGCTGAACTCGTGCCTGCTTTGTTCGACTGACGACTCAAACATTTTTTTTTTTTTTTTTTTTTTTAATGATGCCTAAAAAAGTTTTAATCTATTACATCGATTATATCTAGATCTTAATTTTAATTTTACCAAGGTGTAAAAATTTAATGCATTCTTTGATGGCAGTTCCATTTTCTGTTTTTCCATACAAAGTACCAGCTAGTGGACATTTTTAAATTAAATAAATAGAAAAAAAATAATAATAACAAAAAAAAAAAAAAAAAAAAAAAAAAAAAAAAAGAAAGAAATTCCCTGAGGATATCTCAGATAGCATTATTTATACATCAAATATGTAGTTTACTGAAATATTCATCCAGAGTCTTGGAAATTCACACGACTTTCTCTTACCCTGAAATTTAATACTATAAATACAGATTGGAGATTAAGAGGTAACATAACGACTACTATTATGTAAACCTATGTTAAACAATTCAAATTAGTCTCCGGAAACGTTTTATATGATAATTAGTTCTGTGTGAGGGGGGCTTCATTACTGCACCTATATTTATATAGAATTTAAATCTGTTATTAAAATTAAAAGTTCGCTTAAAATTATTCAGACAACTTTCACACGTAACATTCCTTGAAACTTATCAGTCTTGATGAAACTTTTCCAGTAATAAACTTACATTAATTTGAAATACAACTTTTGGATCGCCTGAAATTATTCGTTTTTAAGTTACTCTAAGAGACACGGAAAAAGATCAAACTTTAAAAAACTTGGCTTCGGTAATCAGGAAGCCTCAAAACGTGTAAATAATCAAAAAACAAGCAATGAATATTTAGCTTAAAGCATGCATTATGTATCATATGTCTATGAGGAATTCATTTACATTAAACAGCTTTCCTGGACATGGTAAAGTATTACAGTAAAGCACTTCCACTAACAATAAAAAAGAACGTTATCACTTAAATATTTGCAGCCCTGTATATCTTTTGAAGATTATATACAAACCACATTGTGCACCTAAATATAATCCTATAGTAATAACATACGGCACAACCTGAAATGCGCTTCCATCAATTTTCAGTTATTGTCGCACTAGAATTAAGTTCTTTTGTGTAGTCCTGTAAATGAACAGTGAATGATTTCCCTATTATACATGAAGCATGCTTTTACACATATAAAAAATATATATTCATTTCATTTGGTTTAGTGAAGTCAATAGATGTTAACCTCTACTTACCTGCAATTTTCCCCATAGACGTAATGTATTTGAATCCTCTTGAATGTCCCTGTACACGAACCAATTGATTCATCTCAACGAAAAGCTTAGTGTAGCTTCCGTATATAATACACATTTAGAATACCAAGTTTGGACTTTTTGCTACCATTTGTTCTCGAGATATGCTAATAATAGACAGACACACACACAGACAAACACACAGACATACACAGACCAACCGCTAAAAACATGATTTTCGGATTCAGGTAACCTCAAAACGTGTAAATATAACAAAAATTCACTTTCGAAAATTTGACCTTTAAAGAATACTTTCTCTCTACCTTATGGGTAAGAGAAAGTAATAATCGAGATTCGCAATCTTTATTCTGTACTTTTTTTTTTGTTGTTTAATTTATTAATAAAAATAAAAATTAAATGTTTCTACTGTAGAAAAAAATTCTAAGTCAGTATTATCAATTATAATTAAATTAATATTAGCCATTAAAATTCATATATAACATAGATATTTTAAAATTTCCTTTTTTCTCTGTAATTTTACACAAGACTGAAAATTTTAACAGCATAACAAACAACTGTCACGCACAACATCTATAGGAGAAGTTTAAGTAGTTAGTGTGTATTGTTACGAAACACTTTTCGATTTTCTTGTGTGAGAAAGTAGTTCGTGTAGAAGCAGACAGGTTCTAGTCGATGAATGGTCTTTATTCAACGTAACTTCTCGAATCAGAACAACAAAACTGTGAAAACAATGGATATTCACGAAACAGTCCAATAGTACTATTATTTCGTCGAATATTCCAGTAGCAGTCCAATGAAGCTGTCACTGGTCACTCGTACCGCAAAAGTCATTAACTCCACAGCAGAAATATTCGCTAGCTCACGAAGAAAATTCAGCTGTTTACAGCACAACCTCCTAAGTGCAATCGCTCAGAATAGCTCTCTGAACAATTTTGTATCGCAGTGACTACACAACACGTTCTCTCGCAGAGATCAACTCACTCCTATTGGCGTTGGGACTTGGCGTAGTTTTTATCGAGAAACCCATTGAAAGTTCGAGATTTAGGCTCCTGCGCGTCGGAGAACTTCGAAACTTCGGGAACCTTTAACTACTATTTTTCACCAAATTTGGTTACCAAGTAATTAAATTCGTCGTCAAGTTCTGAAATTTGTCGTCAAGGTTGACCACACTGTAAGTGAATAAAATGCTGCTTTATTTTCACTTTGCCTGTAAAACTACTTTCACCGCAACAGGACAATTGAGCAGGGAAAAGACTTAACCCGTTGTAAAAGTACGTTCGAAATTAATGTAGTAGCAGTGTTAATGAGATTGATTTTTAAAAGAATCAGTTAGAGCAGAAAAATCGAAAAAATAGGTTTTATCGGGAAATTTTAAAAGAACATTGTGTATTTAACCCTAGATAGCTAAACCTAAATCAGTGTTACTCTTTAACTAGTCATTCGACTCATAGACTACGAATTAAAAACAAGTATATTTTTATATTTCCTTTATTTATATCAAACAAATTATCGTAAAATATAATATTTCAATTAAAAAATAGATAAGTGGTAAAAATATTCGTTTGCACTCTTGGCAGATGTTAAAAGTGTGCTCTCCACAAATAGCCTTGTTGCAGTAGTTCCATAAGTATTTTGTCATTCTGAGTTTTTTAGAATAGAAGGACAGAAAGTAGAAATTCTCCGTTTATTCGACGCATTTTACCATGTTTTTATTAGCTTCGATTCTTGTTTGTTTATTTGATTGTATGTTTGTTTGTTTGTCCAGTACAAATCTTGCAATCGATTTTTAACTAACTTCCCGACTAGCTAGACATTTGAAACTTTCAGGATAGCTCAGAACACGGTGCCAATATATATTTTTTAATACTTTTAGTCAGTTTCAGGTCCCTACTGCCTTCGGCAGCGTTTACACGATTCAACAGAAAATTCATTTAACTAACTTCCGACTAGCTAGACATTTGAAACTTTCAGAATAGTTCAGAACACGGTGAAAATGCATTTTTTAAATATTTTTAACCGACTGTTTCGGGACCCTGCTGCCTTCGGCAGCGTTACCAGTATAAAGTTTGCAATCGAGTTTTCACTAACTTACCGACTAGTTAGACATTTGAAACTTTCAGGATAGCTCAGACCACGGTGACAATACATTTTTTTAATACTTTTAGTCAACTGTTTCAGGTCCCCACTGCCTTCGGCAGTGTTTATATGATTCAGCAGAAAATTTATTTAACTATCTTTCCCACTAGCTAGACATTTGAAGCTTTCAGAATAGTCCAGAACACGGTGAAAATACATTTTTTACATATTAACTAACTGCTTCGGGACCCTACTGCCTTCGGCAGCTTTTCCAGTACAAAGCTTGCAATCGATTTTTAACTAACTTCCCGACTAGCTAGCCATTTGAAACTTTTATAATAACTCAAAACACGATAGCAATGAATTTTTTCAATACTTTTAGCCAATTGTTCCGGGTTCCCGCTGCCTTCGGTAGCGTTTTTATGATTCAACAGAAAATTTAAAAACATGGTATATAAAAAGTTATTTTATCTTGTAATTATTTAGTCGTGTCTTCTGTGGGCTTTTCAATATTCAAAATATCTTCAATGTTTATTTTTAATGATCACTAAACATTCGACTGTTAGACGATTACAGCAAATCGAAAAGTAACAAGTGTACAGCCGTGCTTATCACCTATAGTTATAAAGGTATAGTACTATGAGTGAGGTGGTGTGAGGCGTGAGCACAACGGGAACATCTCAAACTCGCAAAACTAGCAGGGGTCGATAGTCTATTAGATGAATGTTTAGTTATGTAGTGTTAAAACTTCAGTTATGAATGGCTTTAAATGTTTGATATTGAAACATTTTTAGTGTTACATATTAACATACAACTTGCGTTTTTAAAATATTTCCAAAGCTGCATTCTATATAATAACTTAAAATCTTTAAGATAATTAAATATTTTCGTTATAAATTAAAAGATTCATATATATATATATATATTTTTTTTTTTTTTGCATGATATTTTTAGATACTTTATACCGAGAGATATCTATATAATTAATTCAATTTATAGAATGCAGTTTTTCGGAAACATTTTAGTCCAAATAATATCTTAATACGTAAATTCTAAATTAAATTATCTCACAGATCGGGAAATCAATGCGAAAATTTTTGATACATTAATAAATTCTTACATTTTTTTATTGCAGTTGATTAACAATATTAATTTTATAATTTTAAAAAGTAAAAAGTAAAAAAAAAAAAACTTAAACATCATACGAATTTTTATGTAATTTTAATAAGAATTAATATAAAAATTTGCAACCTAATGAAGTAAATTTAATTTTCACTTGTACTAAAAATTTTTAAAAAGTATAAGATTTTTTTTTTTTTTTTTTTTCTTTAATAACGATTCATTTTGAAGTAAAATAAATTTCGTTCTAAAAGTGGAGATGTTATTTTTTGTTCTTGTAATATATTATTTGCATTGTTTACGTGTAACTTTTAAACTCATAATTCAAAACAATTTCTTTTTTTTTTTTACCCAAAAACTCTTCTAATAAATATTTTTTAATTTATTATTATTATTTGCATTTCAACCTTACATCATTACATCAAAGCCTTAAAAAAGCACTGTTGCTTTATAATTTATGCTTCTTATTGTGTATATAAAATATATGCTCACATTATTCACACAAAATATGCTTCCGCTAACAATTGCTCCCAAGTTCACTTTATTATAACTTCCCGTTACCTTCCTCTTTATGTGACTTGAGATTGTAATTTCGATAACACTTGCTGATAAGTGTTATTGTACTCAAGTGACGTGATATATTCTTATCCCTTAATTAGTGACCGATTGTACATTAGAAGGCAACAGCTTGCAAAGAAGATCGACATTGAAGAGGTACCGCATCGAGGTATAATTGCTCGCATGTGCAGTAATTACATTTCACGTTAGGTCACACAATCTTTCTATAGCATTACGATGACCTTTAAAGTGAAGATATTAGTTAATTTACGCAGACACCTGCATAATAGTGATAGATGTTTATTGTTTGAGTTTTTATCAATCTATTGAAGTAGTTCAATGAAAATCCATAATAAAATAATCACGTTCAATTTAAAAACCTTTTAATCCTAATTTGTTTCCCGTACTGAATTGAATTTGAATAATATTCAGGCTTTCCTCATCGTATTAGACGCAATTTTGTGCAAGAAGATTATTGTTCTTACTGACAAAAGAAAAAAGAAGAAGAAGAAAAGAAAGAAAGAAAAAGAAAAATCCGTTTACCTAAAAATGGTTATTATTAGTTCGCAGTAAAAAAAAAATCGCTACATTCTATTTAAAATTAGTGATTTAAAAAAAGTAATACTGTAACCGCCGCTTAATAAATTCACTGATTAATAAAATCAGCCGCTTAATCTAATCAAATTGCCAGGACCGGAATCAAATCAATACAAACTATTTTGAAAGCCGCCGTTTAATAAAATCAGCATCGTCGGTTAATAAATTCAACAGCAAAAAATATCATTTATACACTCAAAAAATTTTATTTGCATTGTGATTTTTTTTTTTTAATAGAAAAATAAATTAAAACACAACAAACCCTCCTTTATCGCTCATTGTCTAAGTTTTGCAACACACTTGGAGCACAGTTACAAATTAAACACGTCCCATAACTTATCTTCGTAACAATTTCAAGGAATGTATTCTTCAAAGCGCAGTAATAAGTTGCAAATTTGATTTTAAATTATTATTACTATTATTATTATTATTAAACGTCAATTTCTAGTTCTTATTTTGAAATTACTACAATTCAAAAGGTTTAAAAGAAATGATTTTAAATGTATAAGAACAGCTTGAACTTTTGGTAAAATAATGATGATTTTCCTCAAAAAAAAAAGCGCATGGGAATTTGGAATGCGTTTAATTTACATGTATCGAAGGAACAATTAATTAATTATAACTCAAAAATTAATTAATATTGTTTACTAACTCCATTATTCGTTACCTTTTGAAGATTTTTTTTCCAAATTCAGGGAAGTAATACCTTTTCCTTAAGTTCAGGAACGTTCGCCGGATATAAAAATCAGCCGCTTAATAAAATCACTTTGGCTCAGAACGAATGTGATTTTAATAAGCGGCGGGAACTGTATTTAATTAAATTCAAAGCTATCCGTGCATCAGCATTTTAAGCGTTCTTCCAACTAAAAATTACAAATTTTATTTAAAATAATAATAATAATTAAATTCAAGATCAGAGTTACATATATATATATATTGAACACCTTTCAAACACTGCAAAAAAATGAAACAAAGTATCACATGAAGAACTAGATAGAACCTAAATAAAGATTTCTGAAAAATTAAACATCCTTTTAATGAAAACATACAACATCAATATTTTTTCTAGGGCTTAGATTGAATGTTGCATGCAAATTAGGCGTTATTTCTGTCATACTTTATGCAATTTTCTAAAACTTTACAGTATGCCAAACCCAATAACACCCAAAGAACGTGTAAAAAATTTCAAACTCAATAATAAAAAAAAAAAAACAGAGGACAAACATACATCTAAAAGCAACAATCACCAATGTTACTTGAAATATAAAAATATTCCCAAGAAAAAATGATAAAACTAAAATTATTACTTACAATACAACTGCATATTTCACTATCTCGCCTCTAACATCCCAGCGTATCACAAGGCTAAATAGAGTTAACTTCGCAGTTAGATGTAGAGTCTTAGAGTCTTAATTAGATTCTATACTGATAAGTTGAAAATAAAATTAAATCGAAAACAAAATTTAACTAATATTATTTTAACAACTAAACAATAGAAATTAAATTTTATTTAAATATTTCACAGACTTACAATATTATGAAATTCGTAAGTACTACCATTTTTAGCTTTTTGAAGCACATTGATAAGAGCTCTATTATTCATCAGAAAATTTAAAACATGGTATATAAAAAGTTTTTTTTTTTTTTATCTTATAATTATTTCATTTTAATTATCAATATTTTACTTTTTATACAAAAGAAAATTAATATAAACAGGTAAATTACAGTATACCAAAACTAAATTCAAAAACTGGCGTACAATCAATAGAAAGATATTAAAACTTCTTCACACACCATAAATTTTAAGTCAGCACAACCGGTTTCGAAAGGACGTAGCCTTTCTTCATCAGGTGCAAAAAACACGTGCTACTGCCTTGGAGGCAAAATCCAGAGGGGGAGGAGCAGCACAAACAACCAATAGGAAGCATCATGCAGGACCAATCAGAGAGGAACACACGCACACACACACAAAAAAAATTCTCCCTCCCCCCCCCTTTTTCTTTGTGCGTGTGTACGTGTGTTCCTCTGTGATTGGTCCTGCATGATGCTTCCTATTGGTTGTTTGTGTTGCTCCTCCCCCTCTGGATTTTGCCCTGCTTCCAGTCTTGCTTTTGCCTCCAAGGCAGTAGCACGTGTTTTTTTGCACCTGATGAAGAAAGGCTACGAAAAACGAAACTTCCTTTCGAAACTGGTTGTGCTGACTTAAAATTTATGGTGTGTGAAGAAGTTTTAATATCTTTCTATAAATTACAGTATATTCTATACACGTTCCTTTTGTTATCGTTTTTATTTAACTCGATATCAAAGGCCAAAATATTTTATTTCGTGAAGTCTGTATTGTAAAATTCGGAACATTTACCCCCCCCCCCTCCGCAATCATGTCCCGAAGACCATTGCTGACCCAAAAATTGCATAATGCCGTATTACGAACAGCTAAGTTAATTTAAAAGTTAATTGCAAATATCATGTGCCTTGCGCCATTTTGATAAGTTTCCATGTAATCCATGTACAGGTACTTGCCTATCTCTGCGTGTCGTCATGGACTATGCTCACCCTGTTTCAAGGGATGTCCGCTTTTACCATGATGGCATACTTGGGGGTGGTCGAGTGCCAATTAATAACCATTGGCAAAACTACTATCTATTCGCCAGGACTTTAGAAATTTGATTTTAATAGCGGACTACAAAAACTTAAGTTTAATTCATTAAAACCACTAATAATCTTAAGCTTAATTAATTAAAACCACTATTAATCTTAAGCTAAACTCTTGATTGTTGGGGTTAGGACTTAGTTTTTTTTTTTTTTTTTTTTTTTTTTAGCTATTTAAACTTTTTAACCAAGTGCCCGTAAAAAAAAAAAAAAAAAGGGAAAAAAGAATTTAGGCTAAAAGTTAAGGCTTCTTTCTTCCCCACCTCTTAGGATACCCTCACAGTAAAACCACCTTAAAATTAAAATTCCTGCTAAATAAGCGCCAGTTCATCAAAAACCTTTTCAAAAGTTAGAGTTCCTCTTGTACCACCCTCTGGGATTACATCCACTGCCCCACCCCCTGGGCTAACCCCCCACAATGATATTTCCAATGATCTGGCAATTCATCTGCAAAATTGAACCCCTAATACTGCAACCTTTCCAAGAATAAACACAATGTTAAGGATCTAGCTTGCCCCACCCCTTGGGCTCACCACGTGTCAAATCAACTTAAAACTTCTAATCCTGTGTGCAAGGTTTCAATTATATTGGAATTTCGAATTCGCAGAACTCCAACCTGCCCACCTTCTGAGCTTCCCAGCTAGGATTTAACATTGACTGCCCCACCCCTAGGTTTCCATCCTTTCTCCGGCTTTTGTTCTCCCATCGCTCTTTGCACCCCCCCCCCCCCTTGGCTTTCTGTCGGTCCTATCTGGCGACGAGATCGGCGACCACCTCGGAGTCAACGTAAAACTTGGCGACGTGTTTTCGCGATTAACTCGGCGACTTCCAGAGCAGTTTTTTTTTTTTTTTTTTGTTATTTTTTTAAACCTTGTAACCAAGAGCCCGTAAGAAATTTTTTAGGCTAACAGTTAAGGCTTCTTACTTCCACACCCCTTAAGATAACCCTCACAGTCAAACCACCTTAAAATTAAAATTTCTGCTAAATAAGCGCCAGTTCATCTAACCTTTTCAAAAGTCAGAGTTCCTCTTGCGCCACCCCCCGGGATAACATCCACTGCCTCACCCCCAGGGCTATCTCCCACAATGATATTTCCAATGATCTGGCAATTCATCAGCAAAATTGAACCGCTAATGCTGCAACATTTCCAAGAATAAACACAATGTTAAGGTTCTAGCTTGCCCCACCCCTTGGGCTCACCACGTGTCAAACCAACTTAAAACTTCTAATCCTGTGTGCAAGGTTTCAATTTTACTGGAATTACGAACTCGCAGAACTCCAACCTGCCCCACCTCCTGAGCTCCCCAGCTAGGATTTAACATTGACTGCCCCACCCCCTAGGTTTCCATCCTTTCTCCGGCTTTTGTTCTCCCATCGCTCTTTGCTCCCCCCCTTGGCTTTCTGTCTCTCTGGCGACGAGATCGGCGACCACCTCGGAGTCAACGTAAAACTTGGCGACGGTTTTCGCGATTATCTCGGCGACTTCCAGAGCAGTTTTTCTTTTTTCTTTTTTTTTTTGTTATTTTTTTTAACCTTTTAACCAAGAGCCCGTAGGAATTTTTTTTTTAGGCTAACAGTTAAGGCTTCTTACTTCCACACCCCTTAAGATAACCCTCGCAGTCAAACCCCCTTAAAATTAAAATTTCTGCTAAATAAGCGCCAGTTCATCTAACCTTTTCAAAAGTCAGAGTTTCTCTTGCGCCACCCCCCGGGATAACATCCACTGCCACACCCCCTGGGCTATCTCCCACAATGATATTTCCAATGATCTGGCAATTCATCAGCAAAATTGAACCGCTAATGCTGCAACTTTTCCAAGAATAAACACAATGTTAAGGTTCTAGCTTGCCCCACCCCTTGGGCTCACTACATGTCAAACCAACTTATAATTTCTAATCCTTTGTGCAAGGTTCCAATTTTACTAAAATCACGAACTCGCAGAACTCCAACCTGCCCCACCTCCTTAGATTCCCAGCTAGGATTTAAAATTGACTGCCCCACCCCTAGGTTTCCATCCTCTCTCTGGCTTTTGTTCTCCCATCGCTCTTTGCTCCCCCCCCCCTTGGCTTTCAGTGGATCTTCTCTGGCGACGAGATCGGCGACCACTTCGAAGTCAACGTAAAACTTGGTGACGGTTTCGGTGATGATCTCGGCGACCTCCAGGGCAGTTTTTTTTTTTTTTTTTTTTTTTTGTAACATTTTAGAGAAAGCCCGTAAGAAATTTTTTAGGCTATAAGTTAAGACTTCTTACTTCTTCACCCCTTAAGATAACCCTCACAGTAATCCGCCTTAAAATTAAAATTCCTGCTAAATAAGCGCCAGTTCATCTAAATTCTTTTCAAAAGTCAGAGTTTCTCTTGCGCCACTCTCTGGGATAACATCCACTGCCCCACCCCCTGGGCTAACCCCCCACAATGATATTTCCAATGATCTGGCAATTCATCTGCAAAATTGAACCCCTAATACTGCAACCTTTCCTAGATTAAACACAATGTTAAGGTTCTAGCTTGCCCCACCCCTTGGGCTCAAGACATGTCAAACCAATTTAACCAATGTATTACTTCTAACCCTGTGTGCAAGGTTTCAATTATATTAGAATTTCGAATTCGCAGAACTCCAACCTGCCCACCTTCTGAGCTTCCCAGCTAGGATTTAACATTGACTGCCCCACCCATAGGCTTCCATCCTTTCTCTGGCTTTTGTTCTCCCATCGCTCTTTGCTTCCCCCCCTTGGCTTTCTGTGAGTCCTCTGTGGCGACGAGGTCGGCGACCACCTCGGAGTCAACGTAAAACTTGGCGACGGTTTCGGCGATGATCTCGGCGACCTCCAGAGCAGTTTTTTTTTTTTTTTTTTTTTTTTCCACTGCTAGGCTTCTGCTTCTCTTAAGTTTTAGACTCTTCGCCTTTTGCTCCCTTCCCTTAGGTCTGCCTCGAGTCCCCTGAGACGATGAGGTTGGCGACCATCTCGGAGTCAGGGTAAAACTTGGCGACGATTTCGGCGACGGCCTCAGCAACCTCCAGGGCCAGTTTTTTTTTTTTTTTTTTTTTTTTTTTTTTTCCAGGCTCCTTCACTTAAGGTTTTTGACACTTCGCCTTTTGCTCCCTTCCCTTAGGTCACCCTCGGGTCCCCTCAGGCGACAAGGTCGGCGACCATCTCGGTGTCAAGGTTAAACTTTGTGGCGTTTTTGGCGACGGCCCCGGCGAGCTCCAAGGCCCTTTCCTTTTTTTTTTTTTTTTCTTACCTTTGTTTTAACCCACTAGCCTATTAACCTCAACACTCACGCAGTTCAATGCTCAGCGAGACCGCAGTCCAGTCGTTCAAGCTGTTCATTTGCCCTGCCAACCTTAACTCTTCATACAACCACAACTCCTTCAGTCGAGCGGGAACTTCGTTTCCCTTGGGCTATTTTCTTTAAATATTTCTCTTAATATATATACATATATATATACATTTTTTTTTTTTTTTTTTTTTTTTTTTTTTTATACGGATGGTATCAATTTAATTACATTTCTTTTATTACTTTTTCTCTTGGCTACTTTCGAGAGTCTAGGCTCCTGGTTTTTGCTTTTTTTTTTTTTTTTTTTTTTTTTTTTTTTCTCCAACCCCCTTTTTTGGTATAGTGTAGACGCTCCAGCGAGCCCCTACCGTATCTTTAGATTGATTGTTATCATTTAAATCTTATCATCTCCTAATTATCTAATTAGATTATCCAGTATATTATTAGACTGTCCAGTATATTATTAATATAATCTTTCTTCATTCTAAAACAAACCAAAAAGCTTTTCTAAAAGCTAACCTAGCAAGCAAATCAGTCAGCAATTCTTGCCACATAAACATGTCGGACAGTGACCTAATACATCTCGATACAGAGGATGGGGATGATCAAGGTGAGGCAACGGACTCTTCAACCTGTAGCAGTTGTTCTAATCACTCAGTAAAGTCCGGTGTTTCAACCAGATCCCAAACATCCAAAAAGAAGAAAAAATCATCAAAAACTTCAATGTCTGCTAAACAATTTCTAAAAGTAGGTGACATATCACCAAAAGATACATATAACCCTAACGAGGACTTCAGTAATTGCAAAACAATTATGTCCGTGGCAAAAGCAGCAATTGATATTATTTCTAAAGTAAGGAGTAGTGGTCGAAAAGCCCCTCTCACTCTGTTCGCCAAGGCTTTCATGCGCATAAAGACACTCAGTAAAATTGCCAGGACCAAGGCAATCTCAGGATCAGCACCTATTATCCAACCAAATGTTTCCGCAATGACATCTCAACCTCAACCAATCAGTGCTTCCCCATCGACTCCTCAAGCTCAAACAACCATTCTACAATCCCCAGAGGGCCTTCATGAATTGATTAAGCTAAATCATCAACAAATTAACGAGAAGCTGGAAAAGATTTCCACTCATCAGGAAAATATCTTAAAGAAATTGGGAAAGCACCCTCTGTCTTCAGCTAAAGAATCAAGGCCACTTTCACCGACAAATCAGCAGCAACAAAATTTGGAATCTCCAGTCATCCAAGAAACAGAAACTCACAATCAGCCAACAATTCTAAAGGAAATAGAATTCCCTACCCTAACAGATTCCCTCCAAGCAGGTTCCATGATGGCAGCTTCTCAAATAACTACACAACCAAAAGTACTCCCTAACAAAAACTTTTCAAAGGCACTCCACGAATTCCACACAGCCCAAAAAACTGTTTATATAACTTCAAAGTACTCCACAAATAGTGGCTATGAAATTCTTCAGACTCTCAGAAAAAATAGAGTGGCAACCATGGCAAATATTGTCGACACAAGAACTTTCAGAAAGTCACTGGATCTCTTGTGTAACTCTAAAGACGGAGCTCAATCCCTGATCCAGGACATACTCAATTGCAAGGTCCTTGCTGAGAAACTACAAGTCAAACTAAAGCCTTGCCCTCAACAGCGGTTCATAATTCTAGGTGTTCCTGAGGAGTTAACGGAAGATATAATCAAGCAAAAGCTGCAGGACAGCGGCTATTTAACAAGTAGCACCAAAAACACATTAAAAACTGTCAGGCTAACGGCATCAAGAGGGCAAGGCCTAAAAAATTGGATACTACAAGCTCCCATCCCCATTGCAGAAGCCATTATTAAAATTAGAAATCTGCAGATTGGGTTACAGAGATGTCAGATTAGACCGTACACGCAAGTGACACGTTGCTCAATCTGCCAGGGCTTGGATCACTCTCCCTCACAGTGTGAGCAAGAACAGTTTTGCTCACATTGTGCACAAAAGCACAAAAATGATAATTGCCAAGAGGAGCCGAGCTGCATTAACTGCGCGAGGGTCAACCTCAAAAACGCCTCGAAAGGAATACGACCCTTCAGCACAAACCACCCGGCATACTCATTCTCATGTCCAGCCTCTGAACAAGAATACAAGAGATGCAGAGAGGAATTGGACAGGAGATTCTATAGTGCATCGAACGAACCCCATAAAGAACAGCCAGGACAATCCTCAAACAGCGCCAGACCTATACGCAAGACAGCAAATAATGCCCGGCATCAACGACAAAGACCAATGGGATATGAAAAGCAGAGAGAACAAGTCAATTCCAGTCCACATCCTTGGCTTTTCAATCCTCACAATCCCTTCTTGCCTTATCTCCAGAATAATGCTCAACAAACAGCTACAAACTCTACGCACAACTACTACTACGAGGGAAATCAGCGGTTCCTACAGCCATCTGGACCTCTGGGCTATTCATCTGGAGCTCTGGACTACTCATCAGCAACTCTGGGCCATCCGTCAGCAGCACGAGGGTAACTTTTATTTTTCTCTTTTATTCCTTCACCCCCCCCCCCCTTTATTATTATTATTATTTATTTATTTATCTTAAATCCAATCACCTCAAACTTAATCTGCTATGTCCAATTCCAAACGTGTGCGCTCCTCTCCTTCCCAGGAAGCACTGTCCTCTAATGAAACTCTCCCTCCTAACTTTAATAGTCTTCGAATCCTGCAGGTTAACCTCAACAATTGCAAGGCGGCTAACTCGGCGGCTCGGGATTACATGGACAAAAGTTCCACTGACATCGGGCTGCTGCAGGATGCCCACTGCACTGGAGAGGGTGACCTGTACGGATTTCCTTCCTCCTGGACCAAGTTTAGCTCAGCGCAACATTCCTCACACATTGTTATACGAACTCAAAATCTCGTCTACACCCATATCTTTACTGGGGAACATTGTGTTTTCATTACACTGACCACTAATGAGGGTGAGTTGATCCTTGGCAGCGCATATGCAGCTCCGTCCTCGGACTTTGACTTTTGTATGCAAGAGTGGCAGCACTTAATCACACACAGAAAATTTTTCCTTTGCGACCTTAACGCGAACTCTCCTCTATGGAATTCTCCAAAAGAGGACGTCAGGGGTAGCAGCCTAATCGAATACATTACTATTAACAGTCTCTGTCTGGCCAACATAGAAAACTCCATTCCTACTTTTCAGAAGAATAACGCGCGTGGCTGGCCAGACTTCACACTAGTTAACCCAAAAACCTTTACACACATTTCGAATTGGACTGTTCAGGACATCTTCAACTGCTCAGACCACAAATACATTACCTACTCTTTAAACCCTCCCCCCAAATCTTACTCAAACAAAAGATTCCAAACTAAACGTGGTAACTTTAGCAAATTTTGTAAAACTCTCCTAAATTTCTCAGAACAGTTTACAGAACAAATAAATTTAATCTCTAATACACAGCAACTAGAACACTTTACCATTCTTTTAATTTCTTCAGTCCAATCAGCTGCAGCCTCTGCCTTTAAACTAAAAAAAACAGGACGTCAGCGCACCTTCAATTTTTGGTCTCCCCAGCTCAGATCCATGCGGAATCATCTCACTGCACTCAGACGGCAAACACAGTACATTAATCCTGATTCATTACCACAGCACAAACAAAAAATTAAACAGCTCGCAGCAACATATAAAAAACAAATTAACCAAACCAAACAGGCCGCATGGAAAAAATTCTGCACACAACAAACAAACCCATTTGGCGTAGCACAAAAATTTTACTCAAACAAATTCTTCACCCCCTCTGAGCTAAAACTTGAACGTCCTCCAGCTCACTCCTCCAAGAAAGACAACCTCGAGTACCTGACCTCCATTCTATTCCCACCGAGCAATCTCGACTCGGCTCAAAGTCTTAATTTCACAGCTCCACCTGACATACTTTTCTCTGAGGCAGAGGTCAGGTCGGCTCTTTTTAGTTTCAAAATTAAGAAGGCTCCTGGCCCAGACAATATAGACTTCAGAATTCTTAGAAATACCTACAACATTTTCCCGAACATCATCCATAAATGGTCAAACCTCTGCCTGCAACACCAATATTTCCCATTAACACTACGCAGAGGAGAAGTGGTGTACTTCTTAAAGCAAGGGAAGTTACCCTCTGAACCCTCATCTTATAGACCAATCTGCCTTTTGCCAACATTAGGAAAATTGCTAGAAAAATTAATAGTGATCAGATTAAATTATTATTTGGAATCCAACAACTTACTTCATCCCTCTCAATTTGGATTCAGAGGGGGCAGATCCTGTGAACATGCATTGAAAGAAATACTAACCTCCTGCGCCGTTAACATACAGTCTGAAGAATACACCACTCTGATCTCACTCGACATCAAAGGAGCCTTCGATAATATTGAATGGCTACATATTCTAAATTCTCTTAGAGATCTTAACTGCCCGAGCAACTTGGCGGGAGTCATCCGTTCGTATCTATCTAATAGGAAAATCTCCATTAATTGGGGACCGGATACAAAAGACCTTCCTCAATCTAAAGGTTGTCCCCAGGGGTCTTGTTTGGGCCCGTTATTGTGGAACCTAATAGCAAACAACATACTAGTTGAAATGAATTCCAAAGGATTTAAAACTTTCGCATATGCGGATGACTTCTCCCTGGTTGTCTCTGGCAGAACGAGGATTGACCTGGAGAACCAGGCCCGGGAGGCTCTAAACCTTTTTAGTAATCTTCTCACCAAATTTAACCTGGAATTATCAACCTCAAAAACGCAAGCTTTGACGTTTTCGGAACCCCGCACTCTACAAAGGACCCCGGTGATGAGGATAGATGGCGTCAGTGTCAATCATGTACCTCATCTCAAATTATTAGGAATAACAATAGATAAACACTTTAACTGGCTAGAACACATAAAAGAACTTAAAATTAAAACTCTAAAAATTTTTCACAATTCTGCGAAAATGGTCGGCAAGAGGTGGGGTACATCAACAACTCTTCTTAAAATCTGGTATAACTCAATCATTGATAAAATTCTAACATATGGGGCTGGTATCTGGGGAGGGCATCTCACACAAACAGCAAAAACGAAAATTAACTCTGTTCAAAGAATGTTTTTACTCCAAATTTCGCGTGGCTATAAAACCATTTCAACAGACGCCCTCACAGTCATCACCGGGATCCCCCATGTACATCTCCAACTTAAATATGTTCACAATAAAACGAATATCTTACAACTTCAAAACTCAGATCTTTCAAATTTACTTCTTCCTGGCGTTAGAGTGCAACATCTCCTTCCCAGCTGGCAAATCCACCCAGCTCAAGACATTGCCTCCTTACGTCCTTACTCACCTCATGTTCCAAAAATAGTTTTTCTCCTTCGGTTCCTATGGCGGCCTATACTGATGGTTCTAAAACGGAATACGGGGTCGCGGCTGCCTTCTGTGTTCTAAAAAACAATGAATGCATCCATCGGTGGGCATGCAGACTCGAAGATTATAATTCAGTCTTCCAAGCGGAACTTTTCGCAATAGAAAAGGCCCTGGAGTGGATCATAGCCCAACATGATATCAATCAAAAATTCCATATCTTTAGCGATAGTCTATCGGGTCTGCAGGCCATAGTCCGTCATAGGGCCAGACACCCTCAAGTTATTAAAATAAAGCAACTCTTAAAAGATTTAAATTTCCTAATATCCCTGGCACACGTTTCTGCCCATAGGGGCGTGTTTGGTAATGAACTGGCAGACTCCTTAGCAAAGGGTGCAACGGAGAATAATAGTATAGATTATTCTCTTCCTGCACCTCCTTCGTACATTAAAAGTACACTGAAACTATCAATGCTTCGGGAATGGCAGGCCTGGTGGGAGAACTCAGAAAACGGAAGATATACCTTTTCCTTGATCCCGCATGCGACCGCAAATGATTGGTCACTCTCTCCTGAGTCTGCTGCCTTCCTATCCAGTCACGGGCCATTTCCAAAGTACCTACACAGATTCCACTGCCGACGCACGCCCCTATGCTCTTGCGGAGAGGAGGGCACACCTGAACATTACTACTACAGTTGCCCTCTTACAAGTATATACCATATTAGAAATCCCTTGCCAAGACCCGAGGGCTGGCTGGAAAACATTGTTACGCGTCCTTCCCTCCTAAATAAATTGAAAAGAATATACTATCTTTTGATAGACATCTCAAATAGAACAAATTAATGGAGTTAAAATTTAATTTTTAATTTATATAATTTTTATTATTATTTTTTTTAGTTAAGTTTTTTACAGTATATGGTCTGAGTATGTGAATGTTTTGTCTGTCCTCTAAAAGCATGTGTGCGAGAATGTGAATTTCTGTACTCTCCCCCTCGGTGCTGCAATCAGCCCAGTAGTAAGTCAAGTCATCACTTTACTGCAACAATAAAAGTATGAATGCGTTTCTGCGTAAATTCATTACTTAAAAGCGCTCCTTGTCGCGAAGGGTTAATTCCCGGCGCAAGTTCAGACAAAACATATGGACTAATAAGTAATTCAGGACTTTCAAATAGGACAGTTCTCACCAACTATCATTTGTGTTTTCAACCTCTGTTATTTATCAATTAACGTCCATTGTCGGTATGGTTTAATTCCGGCGTGACTCTCAATTCGTGCGGTGTCCTTCTCCAAGTTCAATCATTTCTAGTCACTACAGCGCCCCTTGACGCGAAGGGCTAATCCCCGGCGCAACTTCGGACTATAACCATGGACTCCTCGTTATATAAGACTCTCAAATTAGACATTCCTCATCAACAATCATCTCTGTTTTTAATCTCTGTTGCCCTCCTCATTAGAAGCCTAAATTTTGTCTTTTTAAGTAACTGCTGCCCTCTGTCGCGTGGGATTTCATATCTGGCAGCAATTGTAATTTTTTTTTTTTTTTTTTTTCTTTTCTTTTCTTTCTTTTTTTTTTTTTTTTTTTGTGTAATAAACAACGGGGGAGACTTAACCTCTAGAAACGGGCTCTTTCAGAATTTCACATTGTTATGTGACATTTGTCGTCAGAGCCCCTCTTTGGAGGTTGAAATCGCTCAAAACCGCTGAATAGTAGTGAGCGGCCTCCTTCCGTCTTTGAAGTCTTTGAAATATGCTTAATTTCGATAATTTTTTGTGGTCGCTGTAATTAATTTCAGCCGATAATATTTTCATTTTCTAGTGTTTTATAAAGAATAGAATCAAATATATTTTTTTCAATACTTTTATAAGATGACACCTTTTGAATGTTTCCTTGTCAGTTTAAAAATTTATCTCTCGATGAAATGCTTTCAATTGGGTAATTGAAAAAACATTTTCAAAACAATATACTGCAATCGGAATACAAATATCTTAAATATCTCAGGAAATACAAGCATTTTTACGAAAAACGTTTTCACTTCGCTGACGTGAAAGATAGAAAAAAAATTTATTACATAGGTTGAAAGCTAGCTATATTGGGCAACTTTTGTCAAAAGTTCATTTGAATGGAGTAAAAATTAAGAAAATTGTCTGCAAAAGAACGAGCTAGATTTTAGGTATTTCTCAAGAGTTGAAATTTCACAAGGGGTTTTTTATATACCGCGTAATTAATTTGAAGATCCAATTACAGTCGGAAACAAAAGTGTCCGAACACTAGCAAAAATTCCTATATAAAGAAGGTGCACTTAATACTGTTTTGTTAAATAAATCCTTGTCGAATCCTGTTCTTAGTCAGTCTAAGAACAGGATTCGACAAGGATTTATTTAGCAAAACTGTATTAAGCGTACTTTTTTTATATAGGAATTTTTGCTAGTGTTCGGACACTTTTGTTACCGACTGTACTTTAACCACTTTGCAAAAGTTCTTTTTTTTTTTTTTTTTTTTTTTTTTGTGAAAAACCCCTTCCTTATGATCGCACAAATCTTAGTTAAATAAACAAAATTATGTTAGAGTTGCAAGCTTATAGGGGTTTTTTTCACAAAAAAGTACTTTTGGAGCGTGGTTCAAATAATTGGATCTTCGAATTAATTACGTGGCAAGTGAAAAAATCCCTTATGAAATTTCCAACTCTTGAAAAATACGTAAAATCTAGCTCGTTCTTTTGCCGACAGTTTGTTTAATTTTCACTCTATTCGAATGAACTTTTGACAAATGTTCATTCGAATAGAGTATAGTTCATTATATAGTTCATTTCAAGTTAAACATTTTATAAAACCTATGCAATACATTTTTTCTACCTTTCACGCAGGCGCAGTGAAAACGTTTTTTATAAAAATGCTTATATTTTACGAGATATTTAAGAAGTTTGTATTTAGATTGCAGTATATTGTTTCAAAAGTGTTTTTTCAATTTATCTGAAAGTGGGAATGATTTTCGTTTAAAAACCTGTATATTATAAATTTAAAAAAATGCTTTTTTTTTTTTTTTTTTTTTTTTTTTTTAAATTTAAGTTTTAAAATAAATACTTATATTCCGTTACTAACGTCATACAAATTTACCCACAAATTGTACTGGGTCTATATTAACATACCCTAAAGTTATAGATCATTTCGTTCACTTAACGATACAGGGTGATCACAAATATTATTGATTTTGCTCAATTTGTTATCGGCCCCCAAATGTTGTCTTAAACCAATCTTCACTGAAAAACATGAAGACACAGTTCTTTAAATACCCAATGTTTGAAACATTTCATCAAAAGATAAGTTTTTAAATTAAAAAACTGATCGTTTGCAAATCTTGCTAAACTTTTGAGCAGAAGTGTAAATAATGCAATTCGAAAATAACGAAATATTTCCGAAAAATCAAAAGTTAAATTCAAAATGAATACATTTTAAAATATACAGTCGGCCCCGCTTAAACGAATATCTACCGTTCCAACTATAATAATTCGATTAAGCGGGGTATTCAAATTATGCGGGGAAGACTAGAAACGCAATTGCATGTATAACTATAATGGTTTTATGCTTACATGAAAAGATAAATGATCGATACCTCTTTCTTATTTAAATATTTAACAAAAATTTTACTAAGTTAAAGTATTATAGTAATTTATAAATGCAATTAATGCTGGAATAAATATAAAATAAAGTGTACTTGCAATTTTACTTTTAAGAAAAAAAAAAATCATTTATGATCGATTACTTTAACATAGACTTAACTAAACATTTTTCGATTACTTTTTCTAAAGCACATAAATAGGTTATAATCGCTTCTATGAGACTCAAAATGACGATGAATAATATTAAAGAATTTTGCAAATTCATTTATCGTTCGCTTGCTCTTCTCTATCACTTTCATTTAAAGGTTTTATTAGAAGATTAAACTCTTCATCTCTTTCTGTTTCACCATCTTTATCCACATCTATGAGTTCATAAAGTTCTTTTTCCATCATCTGAAAACTTTCAAAATTTGTGATTTCTAATTCCTGGAGATAATCTGTATTTTAATTTCTAATTTTCTCATCAGTTGCTGATTTTATAAATTTGGCTTTTGCAAAACAATTTTTATCACCTCGGCAGGAATACCGTCTCATGTTTAAAGAGCATGCCTTAGTTATATAAGGTTTTTAAATGAAGAACGGTTTTTTTTTTTTTTTTTTTTGAGAATGAGAGAAAAAAAATTGCCCAGAAATAGAGGAATTTTATTTAAGAAACTCTGAGTGTTTATGCGATTAAGCAAGGTGGCGTTGTAAAAAATATTTCTTTAAACGAGGAAATTTAACATTACTTCTATGGGAAAAAAATTGGTTCTATAACTTTATATTCTTATAAGCAGGGTATTCGATTATCCGTTACCCGATTAAGTGGGGACGACTGTATTTATAAATTAGAAATTCCCATTAAAATCTGAAAAACATATTTATCTTTTATTCCGTCAAAGTAAAGCACCTGTAGCCCTCTTGTCCTTTCCAGTTACAAAGTGCTTATCTAGATTAACTGCTGACATAAGCCTCTAAACAAGAGGATGTTCATTGCGCTTATTTAAGTTGAAATTCTCTATTGTTCCTCATCTGAAAGGTTGACCTTGCTCGCTTATCTAAGACATCTTTCGACATTTTCGGATAAAACTGATGATTCTAAAATTTCTATTAAAACCAGAAAATAAATCTGCAATAATGTTTCAAGTTTTGATTAAAGAAAATATGAAAATTAATTTTTATCACAAGTTTTCGAAAGGGCTTGTTTAAAAACACAGCAATGCAGTTTCTTTCAATATAAAAGGAGAAATTGAAAAGTGTTATTTATATTATATATGTATATGTTATTTATTTATTTTTATATTGTTATTTATTTATTTTATTTTATTTTATTTTTATTTTTTATAGTGCGACATAGGTTGTACTATTTTTTTTTTATTATTATTATTATTTTCTTTTTTTTCAAATCTACGTAAAAGAATTAGGGATGGATTTTTCAATAGCCTTAAAAGAAAATATTAAAAATAAAAACATAACAAACAAGTAATATAAAAGAAAAAAATTTTTAAGTCAATTCCTACTTACAAACACTATCGAAAAAGTTTTTTTTTTAAATAATTTTGAATTAGGAAATAAAAAGTGCGCATGAAAAATAATTATAAGATTAAAAAAACTTTTTATATACCATCTTTTAAATTTTCTGATGAATCATAGAGCTCTTATCAATGTAAATAAAATTTTTAAATTGATAATGACGTCAATTTTTGTGAGATGCATAATTTAACTTTTTATAATTTTTTAATGTTCATGTTTAATTAAATGTATTTATTTTTATGTCGAAAGAAAATGAACACGTAAATTTTTTTGGCAACAATTAAAATATAGCTAATATTTGAATGACTATAATAACGCTATTAGGATATTATTAATTTCATATTTTAATTAATTATAAGAAAATTAATAAAAAAAATTCGAAAATCGGACTTCGAAGTATTGTGGTGTCACCGAGTTCTGAGCAATCCTGAAAGTTTCAAATTTCTAACTAGTCGGGAAGTTAGTTAAATATCGATTGCAAGATTTGTACAAAATATAGGGAGAGTGTGAACTAATAGTAGGAGTTGAAAAACATGTTTTATTTCGAAACGTTTACCTCGACATGCACATTTTAATTTCTTCTCGAAAACTAAATAATAAATTTCAAAACCCATCCCTAATTCTTTTAAGTAGGTTCCAGTTCCCTTAAACATCCAAATATATATATATATATATATACGAACGACTATATAATAAATATATACATATATATATTACTTAATATATGTAACGATGATTGTAGATGAAGATGGCCGTTGGTTATTGAAGTTTAATTAGAAAACAGCTTTAGAATTTTTGCGAAGTGTCCAGTCAATAACACAGGGATCGTTAATCAAAAAAAAAAAAAAAAAAAAAAAAAAAAAAAAACAGGTATTTTCTTGTAGATATTGTGATGAATTTTATGATATACGAATTGTTGACATATTTAATACGACTATAGGTGACCATATAAACATTTTACTATAAAAAGGTAGGAATAATTGGAGTGACTGAATAACTTGGAGTGGGAGCCCAAAAACGTCGACTTATCAGGCCAAGTCATGATGATGAAGTGACTCTCCGATTTCTTCATTAATTTCACCAAAGCTCTAATCGAGGCCAAATTCAAAATAATAGAGAAAAAATGGTTGTAATTATGTTACATATAAACACATACAATTTTTGAAAAGGTTACCATATAATTATAATTCAAACGGTCCTCGCTAAAAGCAAACATTCGCCATGAGAACACGGAACTTTTAAGCAAAATTAATGTATCATATTATACGACAAGGAATGCGTTCATGGCGAAAAACTGCATTTATTTACAAAATGAAAAGAGACCGAATTAGGAAGGAAAAGTCACAACACGCTATTGTAGATCTGCATTACGTTAAAGAACGAATAATACATGATCAAAGGTTCCGATAGAGTTGCAATTAGCAAAAGATACATATGTGGGAAGAGGAAATATGTAAAAATTTAAAGAACATACTGTATGTAAATTTAAGTTGCAATTTAGAGGTTATAAAAATGTGTTCGTTACTTTAATTTTTTTTTCCCTTTTCTTTTCTTTTTTTTTTTTTTTTTTTTTTTTTTTAACTATGCTAATACATTTTTTAGAATATGTGATAATCGACATCACAATACATATATATATATATATATATATATATATATATATATATATATATATATATATATATATATTAAGTTGTTTCCTAAATATCTGTCGAAGTTTTTTTAGCCTTTTCAAAACCATGAATTCATGAAAAAATGCAAACTGAGTAAATTCAATTTAAATATTTCAAATCTGTAAAAAATATATAAAAAACTATAAGAATTCATGCCTGAATATATATTTTATTGAACAAATCTAATATAGTTCAATTTATAAATATTAATAAACTTTTATATTAAACTTACTTCAGTGATGCCGTGGAAGGCGCCAAGTCCCTTAGTAGGGAAATTTTTCTTGACTATTCAAGGGAAATTTCCTATATTATACCATTGCAATATATTGCAATGGTATAACATTATATGTAAAAAAAGTACTGTTTTGAAATGGGGGTAACAATACAATAATACGCACATAAAAATATAAAAACGTTGCAACCCCTAATAATACTCCCGTATTGTATTATTTGAATATATCAAAACGATATGAATGATATAGAAAGGTATTGTGCAAACAAATTATGTAGAATAATATTGTGTTTATAAATCCATTAAAAAACAATCAGCATATATAGTTACCCTCATCCGTCACTGATTCTGTCACACTTTAGGCTTAAGAGATTTCCTTGGACTCAGTCAGTCTCCTAATTTTCATACTTTAGATAATTTTTTAAAATATAATTGTCCGATCGATAAGCTGTTTAAACAGACGTATTCAGAAAAAGTGTACCTTTCATTTGGTACATTATTTGTAACGAATATATAATTACTTTTTTTAAATATGAAAATAAAAGCTTTAAAATACATTCAAATTTTTAATTGTTGCCTTTTTTTTTAGCATAAAATAAAATATGCTTTCCCGTAAAAAAATAAAAAATAAATAAATAAATAAAATAAAATAAAATAAAAATAAATTTGAAATAATAAAAATAAATTTGTATATGAAAAAAATGACGTCTATAAAATAATAATCTCAAAGGTAACGAAGAGATAAACAAAGTGAGAAAATTTCGCACAGGCTTGCTAGCAAATGAATTATTTAAAATGAGAAATAAATGAAATGAAACGATTATTTTTCAACGGGCGCCTTAGTCGCCCTACAACAAACTAGTTCAAATAAATAATAACCATTTTAATAATGTCTTTTTGAGATTTCTATTATTTATTTAACTTTAAAGTATTACTTCTTGGCGCGTAATTTTGTTATCTCAATTACACAACAATTTTTCAAAGAGACAAAAATTATGTTATAATAAATACTGGTATCCTTTAATAGTTCACGGACCTCCGTAACGTTAATCACCATTTTAACAATTCAATTTCCTTTAATTGAACTTTGGACCACACTGATTGCAAGAAATTAAATCCATTTATTTCTTATATCAAATACAAGCTAACAGATGTTCCATTTATTATCTAATATTAATTCTTTCATAATTAAAAATTCTTTTTTTTTTTTTTTTTTTTTTTTTTTTATACAATGCTTTTCCACTAGCAGAGTCCTTAATAAAGAACACAAGGGGGAAAAAAGAGGGGGGGGGGCTCTCAGTATTTCGTTTTGCCATTTCTTTTTCTTTCTGCTATAAATGGCAGTGTTTTGGTAGCTTTAAGCTTATTGGACCTCTAACAACAAATTCTTTCTGGGTGACTCATTAATAACATATTGTGGGATGACCTTAACCCTCAAGTGGCAAAAGGAAGGGATGAAAAAGAAAAAAGAAGAAGATGAAGATGAAGAAGAGAGGATTCTTATCTCCAGTATGATGAAAGACAGGTAACAATAAATAGGAAGATTGTTATTTTTTTTTTTTTTTTCTGAATTTTTTCTTCTACAAAATGAGTAGCTTTGCCAGCTGCAGAAATGATTTTTTTCCACTGATGACTGTGTCGACAAATGCGAATTTTCATTAAAGGAACTCAAGTATGTGGAGTTTTCTTTCTTTCTTTTGTTTTTTTTTCTCTGAATGGTTTTGTTTTAGAATTCCAGAGCATTTGTAAGAAATAACGATAATCCTTTGGCAATTTAATGATATTTTAATTTTATAGTCAATATTAATATAATTAATTATATTTATTTTATTTTTAACCAGTTGCTTCCTGTCAGAAAGTGATGGTTTCACAGGTTGGTTGGTTGGTTTGATTTTAATGAAGCAAGATCCAGAGTAGGTCATACCGCGCCAGACAAATTTTATATAGTTAAAATAATTTTAAAGAACTTAAAACATCTAAAATGATGAAATAAAAATGTGTCAGTTATACATAAAAAGTGAAAGAAAAAATGAATAAAAGAAAAAAATAAAGGTACAGATTTGATATATGTCATACTTAGTGGGAAAAAAAAAAGAAAAAAAAAAAGGGTTGCCAAGTTATTTGAAGAACATATTTAATTCCTTTCAAAAATCACGGTTATTTTAATGAAATTTATTAAGAGAGCAATCAATCATATAAAACAATATTTCGTACAATATATATTACGAAAATATACATCTGGCATGTATATTTTTGTATTACGTTTTCGATCACCAAATATAAAAATCACCAAGGACGATGGATATTAAATCTGTGACAAAATAAAAATCAGATTTCATTATAAATATCTGTTTTTTATATTTTTTCTAGGTGGTCAGTTGAATTTGAATGTGAGATTTAATACTTTCAAGGCTTCTCAAATTTGGTGAAGAAGAGTTAAAATACTGTTACGGAATTGCAAATAATTGTATTTATTTGTGTATAAATTCTTTCAAAGAGGCTTAGTAAGTTGATAAAATGCAATTTTACGCATTTCTAGTCTTTTTAGCGTTAAAATAGCCTAATTTTCCCTTTAAAACGCATTGGAAAGCTCCAATAAGGCAGGTAATGGATTTGGCGACATTTTCCCACGGCGATTTTTTTTTTGGCGACCTTGGTGAGAAAATCCTTATTAGGAATATGCGAAATATGGAAGCTCTAATCTCACTGGCTGATGAGATACGGAAATTTCTGGAACTTTCCACACTTTTCTAAGGGGTATATAAGGGCTATTTTTTTCGCCAAGGCAGTCAGTTCAGTTCAGTCTGAGATTAGAGTCAGTCAGTTTTGCTAATGCTTGCATTGATTTGAGCCTCTTTGGAAGAGACTTGCTTTATGTGTTATTGCTATACAGTTTATACTGTGGATTTGCTATTGACAGCTGTTGTTTAAGCTGTGTTTACTGGCTGAATTGAAGCTGATACTTGGTTTATATACCTGTATTTTTCTGGAACTTTCTGTGAATAAATTACTGAATTTTTGTAAGTTTCGCTTTTCATTCTCGGACAACTCACGAACCCCCAAGTACGCAACAATACTTTCCATATAGACGGTTTGAAAGGAATTATAATAATGTACAAATTTGTATAACAATTCCAACAATGTAAAATGTTCAACTCAACTCGGGTCTTTTCATTGCACAATGAGAAGCTTTGCTTTAAAAACATAAAACATACGTTGTCTATGAACAAAAATGTAAATTTCACGCAAATACATATAAAGTGAATAAAAATAAAGATAATTATCAAATATTGAAAATCATAACGCAGAAGACAGAGAATGATTAAAACAAACATAATTCATTAATTAAGTAATATTGATGAAAAGAAATCCAACAACATAATGTCAGTTTATCGCAAATAAAAACATAGAAATAATTTTATAGATTGCTGTGTATAAAATAAAATATGTAGAAAATAATGTATATGTAATTATTATATATGATACATACACACAACATATAATAATAAACACCGAGAAAAAATTCTGCAACTGACATCTAGAATCTAAATTTTGGCTCTAGAAAAAATAGTTCCATGTCATCCTTATAAATACTATTCCCATTTAAAAGCTAGTTCTAGAAACCCCTATTAGAATTCTAGAGAGTTTATCTATATTATCGAGATCAAACCTATTTGAAAATATCTCCAAATAAATGCGAGCACAAGAGGCGGGTTTCAGCAGCTATAATCTTTGTTTATGACCCAATTCTAGATAATCAAGCGAGAATTTCTCGCAATACAAAAGATTCAGAATATTTGGAATATTCAGAATATTGTTTCACCATCTAAAAATGTGTAAACTAGAAATTCTCGATCATTTTGTCTATAGGCGTGCCTTATGCGCATAGCTAGAAATCTATATTTCTAGTTAATGGATTTAGAAAATGGCCACTTATTCATTCTAGAGGAAGGCAGTATATATTTTTTTTTCTCAGTGTATGTATATAAAATATAATATGTGTATAAATATGTATATAAAACATCAAACGAACTATTTAAAATGTAAAATTTAGTATTATTTTCCGCAATAATAATTCTGTACTGATAAGTATAAAGGATTTAAGTCCATATTCTTGATTGTTCAGGAGACGAAAAATAAAGTTATACTAATTAAAATCTAATCAGAAGAATCGATTAGGAAAAAGGGATTTCGTTGACTTATACCGTTTATACCACTTAATGATTGTCAACCTTCATTTAATAACGGGAAAAAATTGAATTAAATATTTTGTACCAAAGATTAATACTAAATTTCTGACTTGAATCTTGTTTTACTAATGGATTTTCTCAGAGACTAAATGACATAGACTTAAATCCTTTATAACAATCGATAGAGAATTTATTTCTGAGTCTGACAATGTACTTAACTCAAAATCGACATTTTTGGACTTAAATCCTTTATACTTATCAGTACAGAATTGTACTTTAGAATGAAATATGTGTGATAATACGAGATCTTTGTAATTGCATTGCTGTGAGAAAATTAAAAAGCTTGCCATTTGCGCATACAAATCAATCAAGAGGAAAGTATTAACAAAATTGTGAGTTTAAACGCACCACATTTTTTAATACAATACTTGTAATTAATCAGTTATTAGTTGCATTAGAATTCCAGAACATACGTCATTTTAATTTAAAGTGTCATTAGCAGAATTTAATGGCTGACATTACACCATGAGAATATTAGCATATTGGCTAATTAATTTGTCCGGCATATAAATGAACTCTAATGAAAGTTAAGTTAAAATTTTCATTCTGATGACCGATTTTGTCGTTAAAGTTGTGTTCGTGAACTTATGACTAGCTAAATGTTCCCAGTTAATTGCATATAGAATGTCATTACATCACACGGCTTATTAGCATAATTATTCGATATGCGAATTATCAAGTACTATCGTAAGCTTCTAAATACACTGATGTTTATGCTAATCGTAAAAAAGATAAAATATAAAAATAATTTATTGAATAAAGAAATAGTTCTAACAGAAAATGATTCATTCAAATTATTGTTCAATAATGACTTGACACGAATATATAACATTTATAATTAATTAATAACGTTATTTCATAGCAACGACAATAATTACAATGAACTTTGAGAAAAGTTGCAAGTTGTGACGATCACAAAACCTTTTTTATATCATTCAAATATATTAATAGGTCGAAAAATTGTAAAAACTGAAAATGGCTGCACAACAGCGCCTTCTGCCGGCCGATATGCAGCCACTGTAAATCAGTATAGTTTTCCCTGAAAATCATCAGAAATATGAAAATTGGTGCAGTTAGACACAATACAGCCTTCTCGTTACTGGTGAAAATTGGAGAATAGTAGTGTCCCCTTTCAGGTGATATGAACCCAAACCAAATAAACATGGCTTTACATAACAACGATCTTACATATCAATTTTGATGCTTTTATACACACTGTATAAACTGATATATAGCTTTAAAAAAAAATTCAGCATAGAGAAGCACCAGTCATCAGCCGAAATGCACTAACTGACACACTGAGAAAAAAAATATATACCGCTTTCATCTAGAACGAATAGGTGGTCCTTTTCTAAATCCCTAAACTAGAAATATAGATTTCCGAGCTATGAGTATAAGGCACGCCAATGCACTGAGAAAAAATTCTATAACTGACATCTAGAATCCAAATTGTGGCTCTGGAAAAAATAGTTCCATGTCATCCTTATAAATTTCTTATGAAATTTTTTCTAGTCCCCTTCGAAAGCGAATTCTAGAGACCTCTATTAGAATTCTTGAGCGTTTGCCTATACTATCGAGGACAAACCTATTTGAAAATATCTCCAAATAAATGTGAATACAAGAGGCGGGTTTCAGCAGCTATAATCTTGGTTTACGACACAATTCTAGAAAATTAAGCGAGAATTTCTCGTAATACAAAAGATTCAGAATATTCAGAATATTGTTTCACCATCTAGAAATGTGTAGACTAGAAATTCTCGACCATTTCGTCTATTCAGTTTATTGGCGTGCCTTATGCGCATAGCTCGGAAATCTATATTTCTAGTTTAAAGGATTTAGAAAAGGACAATTTATTCATTCTAGATGAAAGCGGTTTATTTTTTTTTTCTCAGTGCACCAAGTTACGCCTGTAGGAGTAATTAAGTGTAAAATTACATTAAATTCTGTACATTAATTCTTAATCAGACATAAAATTTTTATCACAGACACGCGATATCACACATACAGGTAGTCTCTAAAAATTGTAAAATCCTGCTCAGGACGTCTCGAAACGTTTAAATCAACAGGAAAATGGAATTCGAAAATTTTTTACTAATGCAATACTTTTTATTTTCTTCTATATGTAATATAGAGAAAGTATTGGATTCGTGAAAATTTTTGACCTCCGTTTTTTGATGGATTTACACGTTTTGGGATGTCCTGAACACGAATTGATAGTTTTTAGAAACTGTCTGTCTGTATCACGTTTTTTGTGGACGCTGTATCTCACGAACCAATGAATGAAATTTAACCAAACTTGGTATTTAGTTGCACCCTGACATAAACTGGCGCTGATTACATTTGGGCATCAATCGCTCAACAGGTGGCGCTGTGATCGCATTTTTTTCTAAATTTTTAACATGGCAGTATAGGACAAAATTTCGTATAAATGTACATAATGAGAGTTATTTTTAACTTGTGATTGTAAAATTAATATGAATTATTGATAATAGTAGTAGTTAACTAGGAAAAAAATTCTATGCATGTGTGTGGGGGGGGGGTAAATTTTCTAGATGGGTATCTTTCGAAAGGTCTCGTCAATACCTTTAAAACGAATGGTTGAACTTTAAATCTGTGATAATTTAAAACAAAGTTATCGGTTTTTTTTTTAACTTTTAACGAAAAAAAAACTTAGAAAAAAAAAAGGATTTTTTTTTTATTATTGAGTGAATTTGTATAGGAAAATATAGAAGAAAGTCTTGTGGTGGCCACAACATACTAGTTTCTTATAAATATTGACGATGGGAAGAAAAGAAAAAAAAGCTACAAAATTGATTTCATTTGCAGACAATTTGCATTGCAGATTTTTACAGGTATATTTTCTGTGATTAGATAGCATACACCACTAAAATAGTAAAATTGCCTAAATTTCAGAAATAAATTTTTACGTTATTATGCACTTAAAAATTGTGTTAATTGTTTATGGGATAACCTATACTTACGTACCAGCAATAACCCGTCTAAAATGAAAAAAACTTGAGTTTTTCCAGGCTACCTGAACCAATGAATATTTCAGTAATTAAATAATATAATATTTAAAAATAGTAACAACGTGTTTGAGTATCCGTCCCCAAAATTGTATGTTTGTCCAGTGGACCTATTTCTTTTGTGCATCCCTGTAAATTTTAGTTATAAAGATTTTTTGGTAGAAAATGATTTTCTACCAAAATAATTTGACGAATGAAAGAAAAAAAAATCCATAGAGTTTAATAACTTGAGCAAGTTGTGAATTCTTTGACGCTAAGAAACAAACAACGAGGCATATGACACATTTTTCACCGAAGTTTATATTATCATTTATACTTAAAAAGAAAAAAAAAAAGTGATGAAAAGTTATTTATAAATTGCGAAAAGTAAAATATAAGTACAAAAGTTCAAGGGAAATAACAGGACAGCAGGGGCGTCCAAAATTTGCACGAGCCGCCACTGGGTAGCCCTGTATATATCTTGTGAAAGTTATGTACACATCATATGGTGGACATAAATATAATCCTATATTAATAACACACGGCACAACTTGAAATACAATTGTATCAATTTTCAAGTATTGTCGCACTATAATTTGCTTCTTTTATGTATCCCTGTAAATAAACAGTGAATGATTTCTATACCATATTCTACATGAAACATGTTTTTACGTATATAATACATATATATTCGTTTCATTTGGTTTAGTGCATTCTATAGATGTTGAACTCTACTTACCTGCAAATTTCCCCATAGACATAATGTATTTGAATTCTCTTGGGTGTCCCTGCACACGAACCATTTTCTTGATCTCAGCGAAAAGTTTAGTGTAGCATCCCTATAAGATAAACATTTAGAATATATCAAGTTTGGTGTTTCTGCTATAATTTGTTTTTGAGATATGCTGATAACAAACGCACACAGACCTAGTGGCGGATTTAAGGGGGGGGGGGGCTAGGGGGCTGAAGCCCCCCCCCCCCAAAAAAAAAAAAAACAAAAAAAGTACTGACATTCCCAATTGAATAGTATAATTACAAACTTTTCATTGATCTGGAATTACATCTTGAAAAATCTTAGCCCCCTCCCCCCCCCAAAAAAGTTAAGTTCTGGATCCGCCACTGCACAGACCAACCGCTAAAAACATGATTTTTGGATTCAGGGACCTCAAAACGTGCAAATATAACAAAAACTCTATTTCGAAAATTTGACCCCAAAACAATACTTTCTCTATCTTACGGGTAAGAGACAGTAAAAAGAGAGAAAGACTACTTTGCATGAAAAATGTATGGTTCCGTCCCGACTATCCCCGTGTAAAATTCTAACAAAAAAGTTTCTTTAAAGGAAATCCGGAAGTCACGTGATTAATTGTTTCATGCTAACAAAGATTTATCAGCCGTTATCAGCGAATTTGACAGAAATATGAATAATGGATTTTCATGACTTAAGCTTGTCAGTCAACTTTGCTTATTCACCGTCTCGCTTTTTTTTTTTTTTTCCTGTATATTTTTCAAATAATGCTTACATTTCCTCATTTTTTTTCTTAGAATATTTCTTTGTTTAAAATATAATACACCTTTTAAATACCGGCCGA
Source organism: Salticus scenicus (assembly GCA_963930645.1). NCBI lineage: Eukaryota > Metazoa > Arthropoda > Arachnida > Araneae > Salticidae > Salticus > Salticus scenicus. The sequence continues at coordinate 229,054,431 of OZ005658.1, forward strand.
TCAAAGGAAAACGTGCATACATGCATGGTATTCCCAAATATTATTAACATCAACAAAAATAAATATTAGAAATGCATTTCTAAAAATGTATTGTACATAAGGTATGGTTGAATAAAAATTATTTTTTACAGAATTTTAGTAAAAGAAAAAATATATATTGACGCGTAATAGATTTTTTATTCAAATTTATGATTAACACTTAGTGATAATTTTAAGCTTTCTTTTAAAACTCATTTCAACAAAATACACCAGTTCTTTTTTATTGAAATTTATTTTTCCGACTGAGTGAAAATAATGCCTGGACCGGGAGTCGAACCCCAGACCTTTGACTTACAAAGGTAAGTCAAAGTTCTGGGGTTCGAAATAAATTTCAATAAATATGATTTTCTTCCCAATCAGTTGATTGTGTGATTTTAATATATTGTATTTCTTTCTCCCATTGTTTAATGGTGTTTTCTTTTACCTGTGGCTTATTTCTGTTGAGCTATCTACATGATAGACCAAGATGTTTCTGCCTAAGGGTTGTCTGAGTGAGTAATGTCCACCGGTTGTCGGCCTGGTTAGCTCAATTGGTAGAGCTTTGACCTTGTAAGTCAAAGTTCTGGGGTTCCACTCCCGGTCCAGGCATTATTTTTACTTAGTCGGAAAAATAAATTTCAATAAATATGATTTTCTTCCCAATCAGTTGATTGTGTGATTTTAATATATTGTACCAGTTTTTTTATTTAGTACTGTGTTAGAAATTTTTATTTATTTATTTAAGAAAATAAAACAAACATTATAATACAGTCGGGTTGCGATTATGCCTCTCCCTCTCTCTTTTTTTTTAATCAATTTATATTAAAACATACACTTTTAATTTAGAAAAATAAAAAAGCAAATATACAAATTCCTCTTTACTCAAATTTTGTAATGTAGCTGAGATGTTTCAAACATTTTTCAAAATTATTTGTTTTATTAAACTCTGCCAATATATTATATCTTCGAAGTGCTTGTCGAACGTTATAAATTGATTTTTTTTTTTTTTTTTTTTTTTTTACTTCCATATCGCAAAGTTCTTTTGCTTTTATGTGAAATGAAACGTTTAATGCAATTTCTTTAAGACATTTTTCCAATAATTGGTCATCTGGTTGCTTTATGCCAGTACTTCTGTTTAATTTCAAATTCTGTCTTTCGACAGCATTGTCAGTTCGGTTGTCCATGAACATTCCATATGTGCAAAGGTATATTTTCTATATCCCTATAAGAATGGGTGAAAAAATGAAAATTGCCGCCTGATATAGAAGTTCCGGGAAATACTGATTTACACGTACTTATTACTGATGATTCAAAAATCATATTTCTTGCAGGTAGACGCCATTTTACGCAAAATCTTTGACTTTATTGAATAAAATGCGATTTATCATTTTTCGGTTATCAGATAATAATGTAGAAATTGCTTGGATTACGTTAGTTTCACATGCCATTCTACCACACTCCACATAAATATTGTACAACTGGAAAAATTGTTTGGGGCAACTTTTAAATGTACCATGGAAGAAATACACCTCGCCATTCGTCGAAAGCTCGTTTGCATCTTTACTAGCAAATACAAGAATTCTTTTTCTCAAATCGGTCTAAAAAAGCAATACCTCTGAAAAGCATACGTAACCGATTTTAGCACGACACTATTAAGTCTGACTCAACTCCATGCCATAGGTAACATATCATAAAACTTGAAAAAAATATACTGGTAACTCCACCTCTTCGCCTACAACCTCAAAAATCTGATAATCAGCACCAGCTAATGCAAAAAAGTCTGATTAAACATAAAGCTTTATAAAATTCCATTTATTATTTTTTAAGTTACAAAATCCACAATTTTTTTTTAAAGCTATATATATCTTAATATATATAAATCTCGTGTCACAATGTTTGTCCTCAATGGACTCCTAAACCACTTAACCGATTATAATAAAATTCGCACACCATGTGCAGTTCGATCCAACTTGAGAGATAGGATAGTTTAAATCTCAAATTATAGTCGCAATTTTAATTTATTGCTAATTATTTGTTATAATTTCAATATTTCATTATTTCAATTTCTAATTATGATTAAATTATTTTGAATACATCATTCGAAAGATATTTTAAAGTTCTTTTAAATTATCGAAAGTTTTCACCAGATTTACACGTTTTGAGGTGTCCTGAATCAGTTTTCTTTTATATCTCAGAAATTAATTTAAAAAAATTTCATAAGTAATACGTCATTTGAAAGCTTTGTTGACTTGATACACATTTTAAAGTACTTTTACATTATCGAAAATGGAATTCGAGATTTCACCCGATTTACACGTTTTGAGGTGTCCTGATTAGGTTTTTTTTTTTATCTCAGCTACTAATTAAAATAATTTTATAAGTAATAGATCATTAGAAAGCTTTTTTTGATTTGGAATCGAACAGTGGATTACAGAAATTTCTACCGCCAGATAGCACTGTAATACATTCAAATTTCAATATTTCAATTTCTAATTATGATTAAATTATTTTTAATGCATCATTCGAAAGATATTTTAAAGTTCTTTTATATTATCGACAGTTTTCACCAGATTTACACGTTTTGAGGTCTCCTGAATTAGTTTTCTTTTGTATCTCAGCTACTAATTAAAATAATTTCGTAAGTAATACATCATTAGAAAGCTTTTCGAACAGTGGAATACAGAAATTTGTACCGCCAGATGGCGCTGTAATATTTTAAAATTTCAATATTTCAATTTCTAATTATGATTAAATTATTTTTAATACAGCATTCGAAAGATATTTTAAAGTTCTTTTAAATTATTGAAAGTTTTCACCAGATTTACACGTTTTGAGGTGCCCTGAATTAGTTTTTTTTTTGTATCTCAATTATTAATTAAAAAAATTCATAAGTAATACATCATTTGAAAGCTTATTTTAGTTGATACACATTTTAAAGTACTTTTGCATTATCGAAAATGGAATTCGAGATTTCACCCGATTTACACGTTTTGAGGTGTCCTGATTAGGTTTTCTTTTGTATCTCATCTACTAATTAAAATAATTTCATGAGTAATACATCATTTGAAAGCTTTGTTGATCTGGAATGGAACAATAGATTACAGAAATTTCTACCGCCAGATGGCGCTGTAATATTTTTAATTTCAATATTTCATATTCTAATTATGATTAAATTATTTTTAATACATCGTTCGAAAGATATTTTAAAGTTCTTTTACATTATCGAAAGTGGAATTCGAGATTTCACCTGATTTACAATTTAAAGTGTCCTGATCAGGTTTTCTTTTGCATCTCAGCTAATTGAGTAAGACCGTTCAAAATTGGTATATGCAAGTTAATTAGGAGGGGCTGGAACGGTGGGGAAGGAATAGGCGCGCAGCGCGCATGGGTTTGGGACCCGGTGCGAGTTTTTACCCGATGATAAAAGATTTTTTTTAAATTTAATTTTCTTAATAAAAGTTTGAGTTGAGAAGGAATATGCGTGTACAGCGCACGTATATCCTCAAACGTGCGCGCGCAGCGCGCATGGGTCTGCGCTGCCGAAGGCAGTGGCGTCCCGGTGTGAGTTTTTACCCGATGCTAAATGATATATTTTTTAATTCCTTTTCTTGAGAATGAAAGTTTATGAGTAATAACATGGAATTTTGAGAAGTCATAAGGATGGTGAAGGAATACTTGCGCGCAGTGCACGGGTCTACGCTGCCGAAGGCAGTGGGGACCCGGTGCGACATTTTTCCTGATCAGATTTTTTTTTTCTTTTTTTATCACATGATAAAAATTAATGCAATTTTGAGAATTCATTAATTATTGTGATTCATTTAAAAATAGTGACCAGCGAAGCGGGCGTAGCCTGCTAGTATATATATATATATATGTGTGTGTGTGTGTGTTGGTCTAAAATTTATAAAACTATTTTTATTAATATTTCAAGATGACACTAACAAGGAAACATTTCAAAAGGTGTCATCTTCAAAAAGTATTGAAAAAAAAATATATATATGTGATTCTACTCTTCATAAAACACCAGAAAATGAAAAAAAATATCGGCTGAAATTAATTACAGCGACCACAATTTTTTTTTTTCAAAATTAAGCATATTTGGTGATTTCACACTGCTAGGCGATTGATTTTGAGTACTTGGCGGAAAAGCAAAACACGGTTCTGTTCATCCACGGCAATAATGGTGCAAGCAAACCTATCGTCTAATAGCCCTAAATCGCCAAATATGCTTAATTTTGATAATTTTTTGTGGTCGCTGTAATTAATTTCAGCCTATATTTTTTTCATTTTCTGGTGTTTTATGAAGAGTAGAATCGCATATATTTTTTTCAATATTTTTTGAGGATGACACCTTTTGAATGTTTCCTTGTAAGATACAAAAAGGGGTAATTTCTGCAAAAATTTCTGCTTGAATATATTTTTTTTTTCCTTTGTGAATTGAAAAGAAAGCAAAAAGCAATAACCTCTTTGCCTCTTAAAAAATAAATAAATAAAAGTAAAAGAAAGAAAGAAAATAATAAAAAAGAATGATTTAAAAGAAAAATAATAATATTGTTTCCATTTACCATTTTCTGACAAAAGAGAAAATGCGCAGACGCCGAACTTGGATTGTTTCGGAACTTCAACGTACTTATTACTAATCATAAAGTCCTGAAAAACAGTTTTACAGTAAAACACTAATTGAGCGGCTACAGTATGCTTCCATCAATAGAAAAAAAGAGAGAGAGAGAAAAAAAAAAAGAAGAAGAAGAAGAAAGAAATACCTCAACAGTTCACAAAAAAAAATGATATTTTTGGAAGTCGAGTTCGTATTTTGCGGCAATTAGCTACTGCTAAAACTGACTTGCAGTTCGTGAGGCAGTCATTATCTAGCCTTGTTCCTTATTGATTTTATGGTTTTTCACATTCCACTGTGGGTGCAACAAGAGGTACCCAGAAGGGGCCGATAATTGCACCTTTGCCACCCTCTTGAAAAGAGAGTGGGGTGGTAAAAACAAGAAAAATGGATGGGATGGCGGATTTTATAACAGAAAAACCGCAAATTATTAGCAAAGCAACAGCTAATCTCAAGTTTTCAGGGGATTTTACTAGGCGTGCTAAAGTAGGATTTTCCTGTTATAAAGTAAACATTAAAATGATAATGAAAAATTTATTATAACATAATAATAAGTGGAGCGTAACAAAAGGCATTTATTTTGAGATAGAGGTCGGGGTTGTGAGAAATTATGACATAATCTTCTGATTTTGTAACCAGTATTTCTAAATTCAGCAGATTTTTTTACTAGAGCAGATGAGATACAAAAGGATACGTTTAATTTGGACACTCATGTAGGAACTACCAGTATTTACAGGGTGGTCCGAAAAACATGATAGAAAGTATTTAAAGGTCCTGATTTCAAATTTATTGATATAAATATAATTCTTCCATATTGGAAAAGCACACATATTGACATTTAAGGTGAATGCTTGATTACCGGAAATAATGAATAACCAATATGGAATCACTGACCTTGGAAAAACGATTATTTATTGTAAGAATATTTTTTGAGGCACCATTGAGGTACGGAAAATCCTCATCTCAGTGTCGTCTCACAACTGTATCCACAAAGGGCCACGGTGTGGTGTGCCATATCGTCGAAGTGGATGAGTGGTCTGATATTCATTGACGATATGGTCACGAAAGTGAAGTATCGAGAGTTTCTAGAGCGTCACTTTGGCCCTGAAGCGGGCTGTCTCAACATGATACGCCAGTACTGGTTCATACAAGATGGGGCTCATCCCCATAGAACTGCTGATGTAACGACGTTTAGTGAGCGTTTGATTACTTTGGATGAAGAAAAATTCAAGGGGCACGGGATAGAGGGGTCTCCATACAGTCCGGACCTAAATCCGTGCGACTTCTTCATATGGGTTTACACCAAGGATAGAATCTATAGGAATCCCCCTCATTCACCTGAGGACCTGAAATCGACCAACAGAATCGAGATTGATGCACTTGATTCCGACACACTCCAGCGCTTTATGACAGAGATTCGGAACTGTCTTTATAACATTATAGTCGGGGAAGGTAGACATTTCGAGCACCTTGTATATTAAATGTCATTCATATCTTTATTCAATAACATAGGTTTCATGTTCTTGCATATTTTATTTTTTCCACAACAATCGCTTACTTTCTATCATGTTTTTCGGACCACCCTGTAAAATATCAAAAATACTATATTTTCAAATTACAATTGATACACAAATTTAGCATTATACTTCGAAATATGTAATCATATTTATAGAAAAAAATTTCTATATCAGTTTTATTTTTCTTTTGCATTTATCATGTACATCTATATAAATAAAGCAAAGAAAAGAACTCTTAAAACTGTTCATTTTTTGTAATGACACTATATACATTAAGCTATTAGATTTAGATATTACGTTCCAAAGTTTCCAAACGAGATATCATTCAATTGCTTTTAATGAAGGTCGGCCATTTTTTTTTTTTTTTTTTTTTTAGTAAAAATTGATGAATTTTTTTAAAAGATACTGATGTTATACTTTTAATATGGGTGTTATACTTTTTCAAAAGAGCTCTAAAAACTGTTCATTTTTTGTGGGGACACTATATACATCAAGTTATTAGATTTAAAGATATTACGTTGCAAAGTTTCACAACGCGATATCATTCGATTGCTTTTATCTTAAAATAAGAGACTAATATTAAACAAAAAAGAATCTAATATTAAAGAATAATGAATAACTTTTTTTTTAATTATCAGTTTTCAAGTTCTAAAAGCTGCAATTTTTAAATTAAAGCGTACTTATTTCCCATACATAATCCATTAAATTTATAATCAATTGTTGATTCAGTCTTGAGAATCATTCACATAAGACCATAGAGCACTGTTGCAAAAAGGAAGAAATATTTTATTTAATTTTATTTGTAATATGTTATTTTGACTTTTTGACCTTAAAAAAGAAATTTTTAATTATGTTGCAAAGCCCAAAATGTGATATAAAAAAAAAAAAAAAAAAAATAGTGATTCAATTCTTTTGAAAATTCATTCAAATTTAGTGACCAGCGAACTGGGCGTAGCCTGCTAGTTTATAATAATGCTACTTACTATCTTACAACTAAAATATAATTTTTTCAGTTAGTCACATACTAAATCTTGAGAATGTTTTTAATTTTCACTAAATTTATGATGACATTGAACGCTAGTTATTATTTAAAAACTATTTTTTAAAAAATCGTTAATACGCATAAGACTTTAAAGCTTTGATATGTTAAAGGAATGAAATCACGAAGCTTTTCCCCAGAAAAAAACTGACATAATTAGGTTGGTTGGTTGAATGGCTTTTTTTGGCGCAAGGTCCAAAGTAGGACATGCTGCGCCAAACAAACAGGTAAAAGAAAAAGTAGCTTCTGGATGGGTTAACCCATCCAGAATGTCATTAAAAAAATCACAGTAGAAAAAAGAACCAAAACTACATACAAGATAAAATCAAAAAATAATAAAAACAGTGTATACAATAAAAAACAGATGTAAAATACGATGAACATTGTAAACAATTAAATCAGATGTCGAAGTAAAATCCAGCCTCCTTCAAAAAGTTTGTCAAATGATAATGAGGGTTTGCACCTAAAAGGCTCGTCATATTGGGTGAAGATGAATTAAAATAATGTCTATACAAATGACGAAGACAAGGACAGTCAGTGAGCAAATGGCGAATTGTAAGCACACAGAAATGACATTTCGGACAGTCAGGTTCTTGTTGTTTTAAGTATTTATGCGTAAGCCTTGAATGCCCAATTCTTAGACGAGTAATTATTACATCATGTTTTCTAGGGGTGAGTGTAGGCCAAATTGAAATTTCAGGTTTTATTTCTTGCAACTTATTATTATTTTGGTTATTCCACTCCCTTTGCCACATATTTTTAAGATAGCCTTTAAGTGTGTGCTTAATGTCGTCATAAGGAACAGGACAGTTTAAAAGTACGGACTGACATAATTAGGCTTCGATTTCTGCATAAACAACATCAGTATTGAACAGGGTCCCCATAATTCAGGAGGGCCCGATTCTGAACTATTTTGTCATTGTCATTTAAAAATTATTATTTTTTTTTTTCTTTAAGATAAAAATGCAGTTTATAAATGCATTGCATAAAAACTTATGTTTTGTAAAGCATGTTTACATGACAATCATTAAATAATTGTCCCCGTATAAACATGTTTTACATTAGAAAACATATTTAATTTTGTGTTATTGAATTACAAGCAACAAATTATTAATTTTTTAATATATTTTTCTGGTTTAAAACTTAGTTCTATGTATGTTTTATCCATGTTGTGTCATAGTTCTATTTATGTTTCATAATTACTCGTTACCCTCTTTTAATTTATTTATTTCCATTTTCACATTTAGAAAATTCATACGCGCTATACTCATTTTCCAAAAATTAATTTTCACATTTTATTTTCTGCTGAAAAATGCAATTGGTTATTTTTTCACTTTTTAAGTTCAAAAATAAAATATGTATTGAAAATTTAAAATTAAAAGTGACATGAAAAATTTCTTTACTTCTTATCACATCAGAAATAAATTATTATTTATTGCCACGTCTTTCATTTTCTTTTCTTTCGTTCCTTCTTTTTTTTTTTTTTTTTTTTCTTTGAACCCGTGGTGTTAGAAATCTCAATAAATTCGATTTTCGGCACACAATCAAACTTGTCAAGTTCTCTCATAAACTGCTAATCCCCTAACGGATAAGAAACTTCCAGTTTCTCATAATTTAGTATCACATTTCATTTTCATCATGGTTCATTCCACTTCCCTAAACGCCGCATTTTTTTTTTTTTTTTTTTTTTTTTTTTTAAGTACTTTTTTGCAGTTTCTATTCATTCCTAGAGTTCACAACATGTGGAATTTGTAGCAGCAGTTAATATTTCAGCATTTTTATTTTTATTTTATATTTGCTTTCCTAAAAATTCTTTCACATTTCCCCCAGCTTTGATTAATTATGCTCCCTTTTCTCCCTGCGCAGACGATATTCTGGGTACTCTTCTCCTTCTCACTTCAGAACCTCCAGAACCAGATAACTACTATGTTGCTAAGTTCGTAAAAGACATTATTATGAAGATATTACCTCCACGGCATTAACAAAAAATACGCTAAATTTACCAACATTTAAGAAATGAAGTGAAAAAAAGTGATATTTTTTACATTCTCTTTGACTGAGAAATAAATTTACGTTCTGCTTTAGGACGTTTCAAGTGATTTATCTTGAGGCTGACAAGGAATAAGTTTTGCTTCGTTAGCATGGCAACATGAAAATTTTGTTTTCTGGTCATGCATTTGTCATGCTAAATGAGAGGACAACGGCTTTTTTAAATGAAAGACGGATGGTTTTCAAAGCATAAACATTTTTCAACTTATTTTAGATGTATTTATTACTAAACGTAAAAGAAGATGAGAAATGGAACGTTCAATGCGATATAAATTGATTTTTTTTTTTTTTTTTCAGTAGGGATTTAACATGTTTGGAATTTTTGGTCCTTAAATAATTTAAAAGGAGAATTACGTTTCGAGATTCTGAGAATAGAGAATATCTATTTTCAAAACATCTTAACTTATGTTTTTCTGTAGATTGTCCAGAAGTTTTAACTTTATGGTATTGATTGAGTTATGCAGTAATAAATGATGTAGTTATAATACAATGCAATAGAAACGTGAAATGTAAAATAAAAAATTTAAATTTAAATTAAAAAAAAAAAAGAACTTTTTGATATATATATTTACTTATTTAAAATTCCAATTTTCAATTAATGAATTCTCTCTCTCTTTTTTTTATTTTTTTCTTTTATCGGATCTCCTTGGCAATTTTATCCTTTTCTCTTTCCTATAAAATGTTGACTGTTTTTATTACTTTAACTAGCGAGCTTCGCCCGCTAGCGGGTCAGTATTTTCAAATGAATCACTAAAATTAATTTATCACTAACAGTAACTTTTAGTGTTAAGAAAAGAAATTTAAAAAAAAAATCATTTCTGATTGGGTAAAAAGTCGGCCCGGGTCCCCACTGCCTTCGGCAGCGCTACCCCGTGCGCGCTGCATATATTCCTGCATATATTCCGCGCTGCCGTATTCCTTCCCTGGCCCTCCGTGCCCCCCCCCCCCCTCAAAAAAAAAAAAAAAAAAAAAAAATTCTGATCGGGTAAAAACTCACACCGGGTCCCCACTGCCTTCGGCAGCGCAGACCCATGCGCGCTGCGCACGCACGTGTGAAGGTATACGCGCGCTACGCGCACATATTCATTCTCAAATCAAATTTTTATTCTTAAGAAAAGAAAATGGAAAAAAAAAATCATTTCTCATCGGTTAAAAAGTCGGACCGGGTCCCCACTGCCTTCGGCAGCGCTGTCCCGTGCGCGCGGTGTACGCCTATATCTTCCCCACCCTTTCAGCCCTTCCTAATTAACCTACATATACCAATTTTGAACGGTCTAACTGAATTAGCTGAGATGCAAAAGAAAACCTAATCAGGACACCTCAAAACGTGCAAATCTGGTTAAAACTTTCGATAATATAAAAGAACTTTAATATATCTTTCGAATGATGTATTAAAAACAATTTAATCATAATTAGAAATTGAAATTTTAAAATATTACAGCGCCATCTGGCGGTAGAAATTTCTGTAATCTACTGTTCGATTTCAAACCAACAAAGCTATCTTATGATGTATTACTTATGGAATTATTTTAATTAGTAGCTCAGATACAAAAGAAAACCGATTCAGGAGACCTCAAAACATGTAAATGAAGCGAAATCTTGAATCCCGCTTTCGATAATATAAAAGTACTTTAAAATATCTTTCGAATGATGTACTAAAAATAATTTAATCATAGTTAGAATTTGAAATACGCGTATTATAATAACATTTAATTTGCAATTAAATTGTACATTTTTTATTTATTCTCGAAACCCGATGATATTTGAACTGGAACTTCGTCTTGTGATGTTAAAAGTTTGTAGCAAGTTTGAATTAATTTTGAAGAAAATTGAAGCATTTTGAAATTTGCAATTTTTATTTCCAGTACAAAATCAGTAAAGCTGGAAGTAAAATCTATTTATTCTTTCGCCCGGCGCCATGGTAACCGAAATACGTCTATTGTGAAATTAATAGAACTGTTGTGATTTGTTGCCACCTTTTTTTCATACTTTAGTTAATTTTAAAAAATCTAATTGCCCTATAGATAAGCTATTTAAACCGTCGGATTCAGAAAAATCGGACCTTTCATTTGATATCTTATTTGTAACGATACGACTGATATTTCTAATTTATTTTCCACTTTTTCCGTAAAAATGTCGCTTTTTAAGCATTTAATCATGAATTCTGGGTCATTTTTCGGAAGATATGGGTCGACGTTTTAATTAATATCTCCGCTAATTAGGGTCTCATCGCTTAGCGAATTATCGCGATGTCGAGATGAAGAAATTATGCGTCTGTCGACACCGGTTTCGAAGCGCTGCGACCATTAGCGCCGGAGCTTTAGCTATGACAAGGCATTTCTCACAGAAAGACAGACAGACAGATGCGCACAGATTTTAATAATATAAGGAGACTAGCGAGCTTCGCCCGCTAGCGGGTCAGTATTTTCAAATGAATCACTATAATTAATGAATCACTAACAGTAACTTTTAGTCTTAAGAAAAGAAATTTTAAAAAAAGTAATTTCTGATCGGGTAAAATGTCGTCCCGGGTCCCCACTGCCTTCGGCAGCGCAGTCCCGTGCGCGCTGCGCGTGCACAAGTTAAGGGATACACGCGCTGCGCGCGCGTATTCCTTCCCTGACCCTTTGTGCCCCCCCCCCAAAAAAAAAGAACATTTCTGATCGGGTTAAAACTCACACCGGGTCCCCACTGTCTTCGGCAGCGCAGACCCATGCACGCTGCGCGCGCACGTATGAAGGTATATGTGCGCTGCGCGCAAATATTTTTTCTCAAATCAAGTTTTTATTCTTAAGAAAAGAAAAGAAAAAAAAATCATTTCTCATGGGGTACAAAGTCGGCCCGGGTCCCCACTGCCTTCGGCAGCGCAGTCCCGTGCGCGCTGCGCGCGCCCAAGTTAAAGAATACACGCGCTGCACGCCCGCATTATTTCCCTGACACTTCGTGCCCCCTAAAAAAAATCATTTCTGATCGGGTAAAAAATCACACCGGGTCCCCACTGCCTTCGGCAGCGCAGACCCATGCGTGCTGCGCGCGCACGTATTCCTTCTCGAATCAAATTTTTATTCTTAAGAAAAGAAAATTAAAAAAATTATTTTTCAACGGTTAAAAAGTCGGACCGGGTCTCCGCTGCCTTCGGCAGCGCAGTCCCGTGCGCGATGCGCACGCACAAGTTAGGGGATACGCGCGCGGTGCACGCCTATTTCATCCCCACCCTTTCAGCCCCTTCTAATAAACCTACGTATACCAATTTTGAACGGTCTTACTCAATTAGCTGAGATGGAAAAGAACACCTAATCAGGACGCCTCAAAACGTGCAAATCTGGTGAAAACTTTCGATAATTTAAAAGAACTTTAATATATCTTTCGAATGATGTATTAAAAACAATTTAATCATAATTAGAAATTGAAATATTGAAATTTTAAAATATTACAGCGCCATCTGGCGGTAGAAATTTCTGTAATCTACTGTTCGATTTCAAACCAACAAAGCTATCTTATGATGTATTACTTATGGAATTATTTTAATTAGTAGCTCAGATACAAAAGAAAACCAATTCAGGAGACCTCAAAACATGTAAATGAAGCGAAATCTTGAATCCCGCTTTCGATAATATAAAAGTACTTTAAAATATCTTTCGAATGATGTACTAAAAATAATTTAATCATAGTTAGAATTTGAAATACGCGTATTATAATAACATTTAATTTGCAATTAAATTGTACATTTTTTATTTATTCTCGAAACCCGATGATATTTGAACAGGAACTTCGTCTTGTGATGTTAAAAGTGTGTAGCAAGTTTGAATTAATTTTGAAGAAAATTGAAGCATTTTGAAATTTGCAATTTTTATTTCCAGTACAAAATCAGTAAAGCTGGAAGTAAAATCTATTTATTCTTTCGCCCGGCGCCATGGTAACCGAAATACGTCTATTGCGAAATTAATAGAACTGTTGTGATTTGTTGCCACCTTTTTTTTCATACTTTAGTTAATTTTAAAAAATCTAATTGCCCTATATGATAAGCTATTTAAACCGTCGGATTCAGAAAAATCGGACCTTTCATTTGATATCTTATTTGTAACGATACGACTGATATTTCTAATTTATTTTCCACGTTTTCCGTAAAAATGTCGCTTTTTAAGCATTTAATCATGAATTCTGGGTCATTTTTCGGTAGATATGGGTCGACGTTTTAATTAATATCTCCGCTAATTAGGGTCGCATCGCTTAGCGAATTATCGCGATGTCGAGATGAAGAAATTCTGCGTCTGTCGACACCGGTTTCGAAGCGCTGCGACCGTTAGCGCCGGAGCTTTAGCTATGACAAGGCATTTCTCACAGACAGACAGACAGACAGACAGACAGAAAGACAGACAGACAGACAGACAGATGCGCACAGATTTTAATAATATAAGGAGATGGTTTTTTCAAACTATTATCTCATCGTTAGGCTTATGTGTTATGTGTTTACGTGTCATTTCTTTTCTGCGTAAGTACTCTAACTTGTTTTTACTAATCATTGGTACTCAATTTAAATTATCACCGTGGCAATAATTTTATTCGAAATAAATCTCATTTAAAATTTAATTATATGTTGGTATTTTCGTCTATCTTTTGTTTGCTGAGTGTTACAAAGGTATTAAATTATTCAAATTATATATATATATTATAAAATATTAATTTAATCATTTTAGTGTGGTCTGAGAAAGACTAAGAAAGAAAAAAAAAAATACATATTTTTATTAAAAATTGATTAGATCTAACAAACAAAAAAGGGGACTAATGTGCAAGTTGTACCTGACGGGACTAAAGTGAAAGTTGTACCTCAAGGGACTAATGTGAAAGTTGTACCTCACGGGACTAATGTGCAAGTTGCACCGAACGAACAATCTATTTCTTTCAACGAAAATGCCTACTAACCCTGGACGATAGGTCTAATATATCGTATCATATTATATATCGTATTTATCGTAATATAACTCAATACTTATTTCGCTTCCTTCTTCGACTCGTTTTAATACGCATTTTTTATATGCATGAGCAGCCCCCGAAAAACAAAATCATTAAATCATTAAATTCATTTTTTTACTTATTTTTATTTCATATTATTTCACGCGCACTTTTTATTTCCTAATTCAAAATTATTAAAAAAAAACTTTTTCGATATCGCTTGTAACGATACTGATTATTATTAATTTTCTTTTCTTTTTCTTTCAATAATAATAATAATAATAATAATAATAATAATAATAAAAGATTTTGATGAAATTCTGGCAAAAGCAGAATTTAGTTTAGGACGGAGGACTATTAGTTTTTTTTTTTTTTTTTTTTTTTTTTTCAAATTATAACATCGCTTCCAAATTATTCAATTATATTTTCGATAAATTTTAGATTTCAACAAATGTCCAACTATCGAAATTGACCAGTGCCTGATTTAAGGCAGGGCATTCGGGGCATATGCCCTGGGCCCTCACACTGAGAGGGCCTCCAAGAAATTCCAGCATACATTTAAAAAAAATAGTTAAAATGAAAAATTTCCAAATTTTGCTATAATGATCATTGTTTTTCGTTTTTTCGTCAATGGATTATTAAAATTTATGCTGCACTGCATTACTGCATATATAACACTAATTGTATTACTGCACTGTTTTATAAATCAGCGGTGTAATCTTTCAAGGAAACTATCAGCTAATTGAAAAATTTGCAATATCTTCGCTAAATGCAAATACAACGGCATACTACCGATACTGCATTTCAAACTCTTACCAAGGCTAACTAAATCCGAAGCACGCAAATGTACGTTGATCCGATAGACAAGCATCAAATCTAGTTAAGCATTACAGTCGGTAACAAAAGTGTCCGAACACTAGCAAAAATTCCTATATAAAAGAAGTAGAGTTAATACTGTTTAGTTAAATAAATCCTTGTTGAATCATGTTCTTAGACTGACTAACAACATGATTCGTCAAGGATTTATCTAACAAAACAGTATTAACTCTACTTTTTTTTATATAGGAATTTTTGCTAGTGTTCAGACACTTTTGTTACCAACTGTACCTTACCAATAAAATGAAAAGTGAAGTGAAGAGAATTTTTAGACGAGTGATTAAAAAATATGCAGTTTGTTTTGTTTGTTGTAATATTAAAAAACGATGAAAAGGGGCCCATTGAACAGCAGTGCCCTGGGCCTCCAAGTGAATAAATCGGTCCCTGAAATTAACAACGCAAAAATCCCATATTGAGACTAATAGGCCCTCAGTCCTAAAAAAAAGGGTCAAATAAAATCTAAGCTAATTGTAGTGAACATTTTATTTTAATCATTTTAGTTTTAACTAAAGGTGTGCTGGAGTGAAGGTTACAAACATTCCAAGAGGTCAGGGGTCGTGTGACCAGACAGAACGGAGCCATGGGATGCCGTCTGAGCGACAGATGCTTTGTGTGAAAAAATTTTATATTTCTATGGAAGCGGTGACATCAATAGTTTCCGATTTCACGCATGGCCTTTTGTTGCTACCGACCTTTCTCCGAGTTTCGGGTAGACCAAGATTGGACGAAAATGATGTCACGGGTAGAGTGATATCACGATCAGCGAATCAGTGCTTCGTGTGGGGTATTCCCCTCCCCCTCCGAAGGTGTGCTCGGAAGGAAGAGACTCAAAAAATATAGAGAGACTTGGTGCTAAAAATGTGTAGCATGTTTTTGAAGTATGCTCGGTGGCGAGCATTTTGTAATAATTTTTAATTTATTTGAATTTCAATTTTTTTGTTAAGTTTTGAATAAAAATAGCAAAAATCATCCCTGGACTCATGCTTGCGTATTCCGTTCTTCGAGGTGTACTCCCCAAAATCACCACAGCTTTAATTAAAAATATAAATTGGTGGCATATCGGTGGCATGTTGTTTTTAGAAGAAAAAAAACATCGAACTCTGTCTTCTATGTGTTTGTGGTAAAAAGTATAAAAGAACGTTTGCTGTGAGCCCGGTGACAACTGGAATCCCTGAGATTTACTGGAGATTATTGATGCCTGTGACAATAGCGTGGAAAGGATTAAAAGGACTTCGCTTCTTCCCTGTGCTGCTGAATTCCCTGGAGATGTCAATCAAGGAGGTTTTTCAGGTATGTTTTCTTTCATTTTCAGATATGCAAAGTGTCAGAGATTGAGTTGTGGGATGATAGTTTTTGTTTATTTATTTATTTTTGTTTTGTAACAATGCATGTAGTTACGAAACTTTAAGAGTAAGAATTTAGTTTTTATGTGAAAAATTTTAAGCACGGATATCTCGAAGTCAAGTTAATAGTTAAGGCGGTTGAAAAGAGTAATTTCATGACTTAACGGGGCGTTTACTTGAGAGATAAATTTATCGTTAAAGTTCTGTTTATTGTAACGGGGAGCTTGGTAACTTTAAATTGTTGTTTAAAAGTTTCGATAAGATTATAATTCTAAATTCTTTTTAAAAGCAACGTAAGGATTGTGGATGCTGTAACTGTTTATATAGGAGTATACTGGAAATTAGTTGATTTGCCTACTGGTAAAAATTCTAGGATTTTTTTTTCTCTAGTTGTTTATTTTAACTAAAGATAGGTACTGTTTATTGTATCTGGGTAAATATTGTAGTTAATGTTTAGAGAAAAGGTGTTTAAAGAATTTCGTAGGTGATAATCAAAGTGTTACTTTTGTCTATATTTTCATGGTATTTGATTTGTTTATTGTTTTTATTATATGTGCATATTTTTTCAGTAATTAGTGAAATTGTATTTTGTAATTATGGCATTTCTCATTAAGTATACTAAAAATATATTGTTAGAGTTAGCGGATGAATTTGGTGTTTCGGGGCTAACAGATAAAAGCAAAAAACTAGAAATCAAGGAAGCTATTGAAAAGGCGGCTAATTATGATGAAGGGGTTGCGAAGGCGCTAATAGAAGGGATTTTGGAACAAAAAGAAAAAGAAAAAGAAGAGCGCGAATGGGAATTACGAAAAGAAAAAGAAGAGGCCAAACGAAATTTTGAACTGGAGAAACTCAGAATCCAGAGCGCTGCAGAAACTAGTAGCGTAGGGTCCGGGAGTTTAGTTCAAGAGACGGTTTTGTAGAAAATTAATTTAAAGGACATAGCTCCGAAATTTGACCCAAAACAAATGGCTATTTCTCTTTTTTTACGATATTTGAAAGATTAGCACGTAAAGAAAAAGTTAGCGAACAGGACTGGATGTCGCAACTTATCCCTTTATTGCCGTGCGACGTCGTACAAATAATTATGAAATTAGACGAGTCAGAGGCTGATAACTTTCAACATGTAAAAAAAGTGTTGATGAATAGATTCAGATTGAGTGCGCGTGCGCTAAGAACGAAATTTGAATCGCACAACAAAAAAAGTGGAGAATTATGGGTTGATTTAGTTCACGATTTGAGAGGGTACCTAGATAACTGGCTTGAGACTTTAGAAATTAAAGATTTAGAGTCATTAAAGGAATTGATGCTCACGGAGCAGTTAAAGAAAAGGGTACCATGCGAAATCAAACAACATTTTGTAGATGTGTGGGAAGAAATCAACAAAGCTTCGGATTTGGCGGAGAAGTGCGACAAGTATGACGCGGTTAGAAAGGAGAATGGGAAAAGAGAATATAAGCCTTTTCAGCGCTTTACGAAGGGTAGAAATTCATTTGGGAAAGACGGTCAGAAATTCGGGTCAGGTAAGCATGATGGTGGGAGAAATCCGAAAGCTGAGTCAGCTAAGGGCGACAAAAAAGACTCAGGAAAATTAAAAGGGGATAAAACCGAATCTAAAGATCGTGATTTTGATTGAAATAGTAAAATTGTGTGCTATTTGTGCTCGGAAAGGGGCCATATTCGACCTAACTGCCCACAAAACCCTAATCGCAGAACAAATCCGATCAATAACTTAAGTGCGGGCGAAATTTTAGGTGTTGGTTTTGAGCCTTATATAGGTAAATTAGAAATAAATGGACAAGAGCGCGAATTCTTGAGAGATAAAGGCTCAAACATTGACGTGTGCGAAAGGAATATGATTTCTGTTGAGGATTTACTGCCGGAACAGGTATGGATTAAGCAACCGTTTGACGAAACGTGTAGGTGTTTACCTTTGGCGAAAATCGTTTTAAAAGGGGAATTCGGAGAGGTCATTACAAAAGCGGCTGTAAAACCGGCTAATTTGAGTCAGGGAATATATCTTCTAGGCAATAAAACCGCAGAGTTAATTGAGTCCAATAAAAAAATTGTTTATCCAATTAATGCGATAACGCGAAGTCAGAAACGTGAGCAAGAAAGGATTAAGAGTGCGCAGTCCGAAATAAATAATGAAAAGCCAACTCAGAAAAAAATTCAGAATTTTGAGGAGGAACCGGGTTTGATAAGCGAATCGTTAGAGGAGACTAGTGCAGAAAATAAAGTTGTTCTTCCTGGGTTAAAAGAAACAGACAGGTGTCCATTAATCGGGGTTTCAGCTGAAGAGTTTCAAAAAGAGCAAACTGCGTGTGACACGTTGAAAAATTGTTGGGGAAAAGCTAGGAATGAAGCGGGAAAGGAATTTAAGAAAAAAAATGAGCGGTTAATTCGAATATCGGATTCTAAGCGTAACCAAAACAGGATGCAGTTGTGCGTGCCAAAGAAATTTAGGGCAGCGATTCTAAACCTGTGTCATGATTCTGTGTCAGGGCATTTAGGCTCGTGTAAAACTAAGCAGAGGGTGTTGACTAATTTCTTTTGGCCAAATTGCTATCAGGAAATCGAAGAGTATGTCAAAACTTGTGAAATTTGTCAAAAAGTAGGACAAAAAGGGGATAAGAAGAAAGCTCCGTTGAGATTAGTACCGATTATTTCTGAACCGTTCAGACGTCTGTCGATTGACGCTATAGGTCCGCTTGTAACGAGTAACAAAAATAATCGTTTTGCGATAACGGCTGTTTGCGTCGCTTCAAAATTTCCGGATGCTATTCCTGTGGAAAACCTAACTTCGAGGTCAGTGATCAATGCATTGATGCAAATTTTCGCGAAGACCGGATTTCCTAGAGAGTTAGTCTGCGATCAAGGTGCTTATTTCACGAGTGACTTATCGACAGCGTTTTTTGAGAAGTATGATATCAAAATCAATCATTCTTCTGTCTGTCATCCGCAATCTAATCAGGTGGAAAGAATGCATTCCACTCTTAAGAGGATTCTCAAAGCATTATGTCTCGAAACGAAAAGCGATTGGGAAGAAAATCTGCCTATGGCTCTTTTCGCGTTGAGGACGGTGCCGCATGAGAGCACGGGATTTTCTCCTTCAGAGCTTATTTTTGGGAAGAATTTGAGGATGCCTCATACCATTGTTTACGAAAATTGGATGCAGGAAGAGGAAATGAATCAAAATGTAGTAGAGTATATTTTGGATTTAAATGAGCGCTTAAAAAGATGTCAAGATTTGGCAGGGGAGCGCATGACAGAATGTCAACAAAAAAGAAAATTATGGTACGACCAAAATGCAGTGTCCCAAAAATTTAAGGTGGGAGACTCGGTGTTGGTTTTGGCTACTGCAAAACCACATAAAATGGCAGTACAGTGGCTAGGTCCAGGTGTAGTTACGGGGGTAATATCCGATACGAACTATACGGTAGATCTTCCGGGAAGGAGATGTAAGGACACGATTTTCCACGTGAATTTAATGAAACCTTATCATAAACGCCCAGAGCATGTCAACTTAATTTTGGAAGAGGGTGGTGAGGAAATTGAGGAGGATGCATCTATCCCGTATCCGATTTCGGACCCTAATCATTTCGACTTGACAGGGTAATAAATTTTGGGTAATAAAGTTTCGGAAGGGAATTTGGCAACTTTACAAAATGTCCTAGTAAAGCATAAAACGGTGTTTTCTAACGACCCTGGTACGACCCATAAGGTAGAGATGGATATCATTTTGACAGATGATAAGCCGATTCGTGCAAAACCCTATCACATGTCTCCGCGGCAGTTAGAAATTATGCGGAAGGAGATTTCCAGGCTGTTAGAGTTAGGGGTGATTGAGGTGGGTCAGTCAGATTACGCATCACCTATGATTCTTGTAGAGAGTCCGGGGAAAGACCCTAGGCCGTGTGTCGATTATAGGGCCCTCAATGCCAAAACCCAAGTGCAATTTTTCCCGTTACCGAATATTGAGGAGGTAGTTGAGGAAGTGAGCACTGCAAAATATATCTCAGTAATGGATCTGACGAAGGGGTATTTCCAAATCCCGTTAACGAAACGTGCGCAAAGGTATGCGGCGTTTGTAACCCCTTTCGGTGAGTTTATTCCAAAAAAAAATGATGTTTGGCTTAGTGAATGCTCCATTTTATTTTTGTAAATTAATTAGTGAGGTGCTAGGGGATTTAGTGAGTTTTGTGAGACCATATGTGGATGATCTGGCTGTGTTTTCATCCAGTTGGGAGCTCCATATCCGGCATCTGGACATTGTGTTACAACGTTTGGAGGAGGCAAATCTAAAAGTGAAACCGGCAAAGTGTTTATTCGCCCAGGACCATGTAAAATTTTTAGGGCACGAAGTGGGGTCAGGGAAGAGGTCGCCGAGTGACGCGAAAATCCAAACTATCCAAGAATTTCCCATTCCAAAGACAAAGACGCATGTAAGGTCATTTTTAGGTCTGACCGGATTTTACCATAAATATATAAAGGATTATGCGACAAAAGCTGCGCCTTTGACGGATTTGTTAAAAGGGAAAAATAAGAGGGAAAAAATTGAGTGGAGTCAGGAATGTGATCAGGCATTTAAGGTACTAAAATTAGATCTAACTAAGGGACCGGTACTCTATGCTGCGGATTTTTCAAAAGACTTCATTGTTCAGACTGATGCAAGTCTTGTAGGGGCGGGTGTGGTCCTAGCTCAAAATTTCGGGAATAACGAGGAACACCCAATTGTTTATTTGAGCAAAAAATTCTCCAAGGCGGAGCGTAATTATAGTACCATTGAACGCGAATTAGCGGCAGTCATTTTTGGGGTGAAAAAAACTAAATCATTATTTAGATGGACAAAAATTCGTTCTTCAAACCGATCATAACCCTTTAGTTTATCTTAAAAAAATGATGGGCACAAATTCACGTTTGACGAGATGGGCCTTATGTTTACAACAATACAACTTCACAGTCGAGCATAAGAGCGGAAAAAAGCATTTGAATGCAGATGCGTTAAGTCGCATGCACGAAGAATAAAAAAAAAAAAAAAAAAAAAAGTGCATTGGTTTTAGGTAGTGTTTTTGGACTGTTTGTAAATATTTATTTTTTTTTTCTTTCATTTGTATTCCAAAAAAAAAAAAAAAAAAAAGTTTGAATGT
Source organism: Salticus scenicus (assembly GCA_963930645.1). Taxonomy (NCBI): domain Eukaryota; kingdom Metazoa; phylum Arthropoda; class Arachnida; order Araneae; family Salticidae; genus Salticus; species Salticus scenicus. The sequence goes on from OZ005658.1 coordinate 229,075,991, forward strand.
ATTGATTATGAATTATTTTTCTTTCTTTTTCATGAAATTTTATTGTGTAATTGTGAAATTTCAGTGTTTGACTTTTAAAATTTTGTTAGGGGTAGAACCTTTGATTGTCATCACGAAATTGCATGTGAATGTTTAATTGTTTTTTTTATATAATGTGAAATGAGACCTTGGGATCTAGTAATTATGCAAGGTGTAAGACTAGAAAATTTATTTTTAAGATTATTTTTAGTTCTATAAAAGTTCAGGGGGTTGTTTCGGAAATTTTTTTTTGGGGGGGCTAGCTCAACTCTCTGATGTTGCATGTTTGATAATGGGAGGAGGCACCTGAGTCTTCTGGAGCCCATTTTACATCCTGAAGGCCGTAAAATGGTCTTTTAGGAGGGAGGAAGCTGTGCTGGAGTGAAGGTTACAAACATTCCAAGAGGTCAGGGGTCGTGTGACCAGACAGAACGGAGCCATGGGATGCCGTCTGAGCGACAGATGCTTTGTGTGAAAAAATTTTATATTTCTATGGAAGCGGTGACATCAATAGTATCCGATTTCACGCATGGCCTTTTGTTGCTACCGACCTTTCTCCGAGTTTCGGGTAGACCAAGATTGGACGAAAATGATGTCACGGGTAGAGTGATATCACGATCAGCGAATCAGTGCCTCGTGTGGGGTATTCCCCTCCCCCTCCGAAGGTGTGCTCGGAAGGAAGAGACTCAAAAAATATAGAGAGACTTGGTGCTAAAAATGTGTAGCATGTTTTTGAAGTATGCTCGGTGGCGAGCATTTTGTAATAATTTTTAATTTATTTGAATTTCAATTTTTTTGTTAAGTTTTGAATAAAAATAGCAAAAATCATCCCTGGACTCATGCTTGCGTATTCCGTTCTTCGAGGTGTACTCCCAAAAATCACCACAAAGGATTAAAAAAAATTATAACTTAATAATTTAAATGCAATTTTCTTCCTAAGAAAATAAATAATTAAAAAAAAAAAAAAAATTGAAAAGAAAAAATGACAATTGAAATGAAGAAAAGAAAGAAATCTTCGTTTGACAGGTTTCAATTTAGTCAGAGACCTTAAAAAAAAAAAAAATAATAATAATAAAATAAAATAAAAAAGCCTCTGAAATTGCGTCTTTTTTGTGTAAAGGCTTATTGTTTACATTACATAGAAGTTTTACAGATCTGTCAACACGTGTTGTATTTGGAATCCATTAATGCAAAACATTCAGTCGTAATATCATAAACCTGGAAGATTTTAAATTAATTTTAATTCCATTTAATACTTTACTTTCTTTTTTTCTTTAATAATTCAAGACATTTATAAGCGCTACTTCAACCCCAGCAGCTCAAGGTAGACTTGCTAGTAGTTTATAAAAAAAAAATTAACATCCAGCTTGATTACAATACAACGATCAATATTCACCACGTCATTTGTTGTTCAACATCTAGAGAACTTTGCATTTAGAATGATAAATGGTTAACCGGAATCGAAAAAATGAGCTCATTTTTTGTAAATAAGATATTGTAAAGTTTTAAAATCGAAACACCACTTGTTTCGGTATTTTACCTCATGCCACAGTCTAATTACCGTTGAACGAAACAAAGAAAACAATTAGAGCAATCAAAATAACGCACGTACGAACACACACGCTCAGCTTTGTTTTACCTGCCACGAAAAAGTCTGTAATTACAAGTTCATGTTCTTCTCATTTGTTAAAGCTCATGAGAGACAGAAAGCGTATCTAATTTGCATCTAAGAGATGCATTATCTTAACTTTACTCATAAACAAAATAATTACTCGTTAAGGAAACCAGAGAAGAAATTTGGCCACATTAATGTACCTCAAGAATATAACCGACGGTTATCGGTTAAAATGATTAAATCAAATTTTATTTCTTTTTTTTATTTTCTTCTGTATACAAGAAGAAAGTACTGAATTCGTGAAAATATCTGACTTCCGGTTTTTAAAGGATTTACACGTTTTGAGATATTCTGCATATAATTTGATTAGTTTTAGAATATGTCTGTTAGGAAAATTTTGTGGTCTCTATGTCTCATGAAGAAATGCATGGAACATACGTTACTTTAGATTTGGTTGGATAGTAATATAAATTGGCGATGATTAGATTTTGGCTTATATCGCTCAGCAGGTGGCACTCCTATATTGCCATTCATTCTGTTTAGTAGAAGAGTATGTCCCAGCTTCTATAATATATCAGTGCACCAAACCTAAAATATGAGATGGCTTTTATGAAAAAAACTCTACTGATTCAATTAGATGCACATATGGTCGATAGGAAATGCTGCTAAAATAAAATTTTCTCATTTACAAGAAGGATTTGATTAGGCGCAGAATGTGTATATATATATATATATATATATATATATATATATATGGACCTTATGCCAATAAATATCACCCAAAAATAATTTTAGAGAAGGTATTTGTCTCAGTTTCTATAGTGTAAAAACATACCAAATTCATTATGTAAGACGGCTATTATGAAAAGTTGCACTCAGGGGTGAAAGTGGCTATCGTCATTGGCACCACTATTTTTATTTAGAAAAAATGAGTGTATTTTTACTGTAATATCCTTTGATTAAATAGGATACAGATTATTGTAAAAAAATTCAGGTGGAAGAATTCCGTCAAAAGACGAAAAACTTTCACCCCTGGCTGCACTGAATCAATTAAATGTATATCAGCCTAAAGGGGCGTGGCGCTGTTATGTTCACACCATTAAGGGGATGTTATAAAATTTCGCAATTACTTTCTCTTACCCATAAGGTAGAGAAAGTATTGTTTTTGGGTCAAATTTTCGAAACTGAGTTTTCGTTATATTTACACGTTTTGAGGTCTCCTGAATCCAAAAGTCATACTTTGAGCGAATGGTCTCTCTCTCTCTCCCTGTGTGTGTGTGTGTGTGTGTGTGTGTGTCTGTCTGTTATCAGCATATCTCAAAAAACAAATTATAGCAGAAACTCCAAACTTGGTATTCTAAATGTTTATCATATAGGGATGCTACACTAAACTTTTCGTTGAAATGTAGCAAATGGTTCGTGTACAGGGACACCCAAGATAATTCAAATACATTTCGTCTATGGGGGAAATTGCAGGTAAGTAGAGTTTAACATGTATAGACTGCGCTAAACCAAATGAAAGGAATGTATATTTTTTGTATGCGTAAAAGCATGTTTCATGTAGAATATGGCATGGAAATCTATCACTGTTCGTGTACAGGGCTACACAAAAGAAGTAGATTATAGTGCGACAATATTTGAAAATTGATGGAAGTGTATTTCAGGTTGTGCCGTGTGTTATTAATATAGGATTTCATTTATGTGCACCATGTGGTGTGTACATAATCTCCAGAAGATACACAGAGATGCCAATATTTAAGCCGTAACATTCTTTTTTATTGTTAGTGGAAGTGCTTTACTATAATATTTTACCATGTTCAAGAAAGCTGCTCAGAAATTTAAATTAGTCCTCATGGCCAATGGTTAATAATGTATTTTTTTAAGCTAAATATTCATTGCTTGTTTTTTGTATATTTACACGTTTTGAGGCTTCCTGAATACCAAAGTCAAGTTTTTAACGCTTGATGTTTGTCTGTGTCACTTAGAGCAAATTAAAAACATGCAAATAATTTTAGGCGATCGAAATGTCGTATTTTGAAGTTAATACGTTTGTTACTAGAAAACGTCGATCAATATTGATGTTTCAAGGAATTTGGGTGTAAAAGTTGAGTGAATAATTTTAAATGAACTTTTGAATTTAATAACAGATTTGAATTCTGTATAGATATAGGTACGATAATGAAACGAAGAGTTGAGTAGTCCCCTCCCCACACTGAATTATCTGTCAAATAAAGCTGTATTTAAGCCTAATTGGAATTGTTTTAACATAGGTTTACATAACAGTACTCGTTATCTTACCCCTTAATCACAAATCTGTATTTATAGCATTGAATTTCAGGGTAAGAGAAAGTCGTGTGAGTGACACACCATATTATTTACTTTCTCTTACCCATATACATGGTAGAGAAAGTATTGTTTTTTGAGTCAAATTTTCTAAATTGAGTTTTTGTTATTATAACACGTTTTAAAGTCCCCTGAATCCAAAAATCTTGTTTTTAGCGGTTGGTCTGTGTGTGTGTGTGTGTGTCTATCTGTTATCAGCATATCTCAAGAACAAATAGTAGCAGAAAGTCCAAACTCATTATTCTAAATGCGTATCATATAGGGATGCTACACTAAACTTTTCGTTGAGATGAAGCAAACGTTTTGTGTACAGGGACATCCAAGAAAATTCAGATGCATTATGTCTATGGGGGAATTTTTGGTAAGTATAGTGTAACATTCATAGGCTGACTTAAACAAAACGGAATGAACAAAATTTATTTTATGCGTGTTTTTTGTTAGGTTGTCGTATGGAAATCATTCATCATTCATTTATATGGCTAATATCACGTTTTGAAGTATCATATATACGAAAGTCCATTTTTTAGTGGTCGATTTGGATGTATATCTATTATCTGCATAACTTAAAAACATATAACTGCAGGAAATTTAAATTTGGTATTTTGAAGTCTGTATTATGTTGCCACTTAAAAAATTGATCAAAATTGGCAAGTTTGAAAGCAAATTAAAATCAGTATTGATTATTTTTTAAAAAGAAATAATAATAATTGAATACACTGTAATTGATCGAGTTGATCGGGGGGGGGGGGGGGGGGTTGAGGGGGACAGTAACCCCCTTCACACAGAATTACATGTCAAATAAAACTTCTTAAATTTATTTTAGATTATTTTAGGGCTATTATCAGGGCTATATTTATTAGGGCTATATTTATTAGGCTATTGATCTTAAGATTTAATTTGCAGTCTATCTTTGTAGTATTGAAATGCAGGGTAAGAGAAAGTCGTGTGAGTAACACATCAGGTTATTATTACTTCCCCCCCCCCATATAAAAAGACCTTTTAAAACCTAAGCTTTCACTCATTTTTCTATCTAATATCAAAGATATCTGATGGAAAATGCGTTTAAAAATATCTTTTTTATTCTTATATCGATTAACTTTTCATTTTTCAACTTGTTCACCGACAAGTGGACAGACAAAATTCATAAGCATTTTTCATATAAGTTCTAAGATATTTAGAAAGCCCAAGAATTATCAATTATGCATTATTTCATGCGAAAGTGGACAAAAAGACCGTTTTTTACTCTCTCTTACCCATAAAGTAGAGAAAGTATTGTTTTTGGGTCAAATTTTCGAAACTGGGCTTTTGTTATATTTACACATTTTGAGGTTTCTTGAATCCAAAAATCATGTTTTTAGTGGTTGGTCTGTGTGTATATTTGTGTGTCTGTAGGGATGCTATACTAAAATAATCGTTGAGATCAAGCAAATGGTTCGTGTACAGAGACACCCAAGAGAATTCAAATACATTACGTGGGGAAATTTTCAGGTACGTAGAGTTTAACATCTATATATTATATACATAAAAATATTTTTCATGCAGAATATGGTGTAGAAATCATTCATTGTTCGTTTACAGGGCTACACAAAAGAACTAGATTGTAGTGCGACAATACTTGAAAATTGGTGGAAGTGTACTTCAGGTTGTGCCGTGTGTTATTAATATAGGATTAAATTTATGTCCACCATGTGATGTGTGCATAACTTTCAGAAGATATGCAGGGTTGCCAAATTTAAGCCATAACATTATTTTTTATTGTTAGTAGAAGCGCTTCACTGTAATCTTTTACCATGTCCAGGAAAGCTGCTCGGAAATTAAAATTAATTCCTCATAGCCATGTGGTAAGTAATGTATTTTTTTAAGCTAAATATTCATCGCTTGGTTTTTTGTATATTTACACGTTTTGAGGCTCCCTGAATGCAGAAGTCAAGTTTTTAACGTTTAATCTTTGTCTGTGTCATTTAGAGTAAATTGAAAACAAATAATTTCAGGCGATCCAAATGTTGTATTTTGAAGTCAATATGTTTGTTACTGGAAAAATTTGATCAAGATTGATAAGTTTCAAGGAATGTTGGTGTGAAAGTTGTCTGAATGATTTTAAATGAATTTTTGAATTTAATAACAGATTTGAATTCTATATAAATGTAGTATAGTAATGAAACGGGGGATTTGAGCGCGCAGTAGACCCCCCCCCCCCATCCAGAGAGAATTACTTGTCAAATAAAGCTGTTCCGAACCTAATTTGAATTGTTTTAACATAAGTTTTCATAACAGTACTCGTTATCTTACCCCTTAATCTCCAATCTGTATTTATAGTATTAAAATTCAGGGTAAGAAAAAGTCGTGTTAGTGACACACCAGATTATTACTTTTCAACTAACACAATTATTACTATTATTATTATTATTTTATTATTATTTTTTTTAAATGAAAAAATATGTAACATTTCAAATAATACAACACATTATACATACAAAAAACTTTTATATTATTAATTAAAAAAACATTATCTAAATTTAAAAATAAGTGAGCAAAAGTAATTCTAAATTTTTACACATATCATGTCTGTCATGCTAATAAATTTTTTTTTTTAGACATTTATTTGCTTATATTTTAAAACCTTTTTTTTTTAAAGTGCATATCAGATGAAAGTCCTTTTTGTGTAAATTAAAATTTTTGAACGTTAAATGCATCTTATGTTAGAGCATTTGTGCAACAAAGATGAGTCACTGAAATCATGTCTGGTTTTTGTCATGTGTGTCACACTACATTTTCACCTTATTAAATGTAAACTGTTTTTCTCAAATTAAAAATTTTGTATTATTTACAAGCAATACATATATCGGCACAACAAAATTCATTAACACTAAATTATTATTTAGTATTTAAAATTGGACAAGAAAGCTGTCTGCGGTACCTAGCCCCTCACATATAAAATTAACTATTAGACATTCATAAAAGAAATAATTTGGCGTGTCACTCACACTACTTTGTCTTATTCTGCATAACTATAAACATGTAATTAAAGTTTAAAGTGGAAAATAAGGTGTATTTGAACAATTCCAAAGTACTTTCCTCCGAGCTCCGAATGTCGGGGAAGCCACAAAAGAGCTCCAAACGACTGCATAGCGGTGAGCTGCCCCTCTCTGATGGGGAAAAAAATTTCCCAAGTTTAAAATAACAATCCAGAATCGTTTTAGAAACAATTTTATTTAGAATAAATTTCTGCATAAGAGGGTCTACCGCCACCCTCAACTCCCTCATTTGAAGTACTTTATAATGTAGAAAACGGGGAAAAGAAGGTAAAAATCCATAGAAATAGCTTAGGATGAAAACGAAAAAAACTCACAATGTCAAGTGTGTAAAAAAAAAAAAAGCTAACACCGGAAGTAATAAAAGGACAAAATTGACTAGAAAAAGACATCGAGGAGCGGAAGGGATGGTTGGGGCATTAAATCTATCGTCGAGGGTTAATAAGACTCGCCTAGTATTGTAACTACCTTCATAAAACATTTATGGCTGTTCAGAAAAACATTTCATATTCACAGAGTTGCACATCACTCTTTAAAACTGAATGAGTAACCCTGTATATTATCTGTAAATTATATAAGCACCAAACGATTTACTTAAATTTAGAACACACACACACACACACGAAAAGACACAACTTGAATTGCTCTTTGAGCAGTTTCTAAACATATCACTACTATAAAAAAAATTCTTTTGCGGAACCGTGTAAACGAAGGATAAGTACTTTTCATACCATATTCTATGACAAACATGCTTTTGTGCTTATAGTAAAATATATTCCATCTTGTTTAGTGCAATCGGTAACAAAAGTGTCCGAACACTATCAAAAATTCCTATGTAAAAAAAGTACAGTTCATACGGTTTTTTTAAATAAATCCTTGTCGAATCCTGTTTTTAGTCAGTGTAAAAACATGATTCGATAAGGATTTATAAAACCGTATAAAGTGCACTTTTTTTACATAGGAATTTTTGATAGTGTTCGGACACTTTTGTTACCGACTGTACATGCAATTTTATACATAGGCGTAATATATTTTAATGCTTTTGAATATCCCTGTACACGAACCATTTATCCGATACTTTACAACGAAAAATTTCAAGTAGCATCCGTATATGATATAGAATAAAATACCGAATCTAGCTTTCATGCTCATTTTTGTTCATGATGACTTGCTACTCAAAGACTCTCACACAGACAGACCAACCGTTAAAAATCTGACTTTAGATATTACTTACAAACTTTGAATAAGCACCATAAAATGCAATAAACTCGCAACAATTGTTTCGGGTCGAAAAAACACACGACCCTTCATCAGGCGAATAAAGTAAGCACGAGTGCTGCAGTCGTGCTTACTTTATTCGCCTGATGAAGGGTCGTATTTATTATTATTTTTTTTTTTAATATCGATTTTTTTTTAATAACTTTATTTTAAATTATCACAGATCAATGGTTCAACAATTCGTTTTAAAGGTATTGACGAGATCTTTTTCAAAGATAACCATACTGAGTCGTTTTAAAAGTACTGACGAGTTATTGTCAAAGATACTCATATTGAAAACGGGGGGAGGGGGGGGGGGTAAGCGATGCTCCAACGTGTCCAATTTTTCCCCCTGTTTAATTATTACTGTTATTAATAATTCTTTTTAATTTCATAATGATTCATTACAAATATTTTTATTTCACATTATGCACATTTGAAGAAATATTTTGCGCTACACAGCCGTCTTAAAAATTTAGAAAAAACGGGGGAAGGGGGTGGGGGCAAGGTCATCTGTCAGACGACTTTCCCCGAAAGATGGTTGGCACTAATTTATGTCAAGGTGCAAGTATGTATCAATTTGTATGAAATTCTGTGCAATAGTTCTTGAGATACAGTCGCCACAAAATTCTTGTCTCCCACACACATATACAGACATTTTTAAAAATGGTCCAATCGTGTTCTAGACTTCTCAAAACGTGTAAATTCATCGAAAACTGGAAGTTGAAAAAATTTACGAAACCAATACTTTTTTAATGGTTGATCAGATAAACAAAATAAACATAGGAAATAACGTAAAAGCAAATATTATGTGCACTACGTATAGTGTTGTTCATATGTAACTGGGATTCATATATAAAAGGGATACTTCATTTTTTTCGATACTATCTATTTCGAAACTGTTATCTAATAAGCACCTAAATGGAAGACTATTGGTAAACCAATGTCGCAGGTAATAGGGACAGGCGCCTGAGTTTTAGCGGGTGACCAAATCGCTGCCGAAGTCAGCAGGGACCAGAAGCGAGCTTTTGAGCAATTTTAGTATTTTGTTTTATTTTATTTTTATAAAGCTATATAGAAAAAAGTGTCCTTTAAATTCAGTGACCAGCGAAGCGGGCTAAGCCTGCTAGTAAATAAATAAAATTTGAAGAGTGTCTATGAAAAGCATTTTTCTCGTGCGAAAATACCCGAGTGACCTCTCACAATAGTGTATCCACCTTTAAAAATTACTCTTCATTTGCTTAAACAAAGCACACTCTCTTATCCTCTCTGTAACTTTATTGTTTCTTTGGAAACCCCAACGCTAATCATTGAGGCTGCGTTACAAACAACAATGTAGTTTACTTTTTTTTAAACCTTTGATTGATGGCATTGTAACGAAAAACACGAACTTGAGGATGAAGATGAAGCTTCTCCACGAATGTGAAAGTGTTATTGATGTACAACTTTGTTGCCCTTAAGGTCAAAGGTCAAGCCTTATTTGCAGGCGTGCCGCAATTGATTGTGAGTTAAAATCGCATTGTAGCCGTACATTTGCCTGCATGCCATTCTTTCTTAATGTGGGCCATTACACAAGTATGTAAAAACGAAGATATGTCTTCTGTTAAGGCGGCCTGTTTGAATGGAGGTTAAGTTTGATCAAGAATATTTATCAGAGAGTTGAGTTGCGTTCTATATGAACTACAAAACTATTTAATAAATCAGTCAAGGCCAATAATATGTTTCTACTGACTACGAAATAAATATCTTTAGAATGTTTATGAACGGGGAAAAAGAGAGAGAGAGAGAGAGAGAGAGAGAAGAAAGAAATAAGAACAGGTATTGCCACGTCTACTGATGTGCATTCCCACCACTTATGTATATTAATATAGTATTTTATCCCATGGATAAATAAAATTACATAATAATTTACCATAAACATCATAACAGTTAACTTGCTATAAATCTTGAAAAACGTATTTTTAAATTAATTGGCAAATAATGATAATTAGAACATGTTCAGGGGTGAAATTCGGCGACCCCTGAATTCAGAGTTTTGGAAAATTTTGCTGTCTCTGAATTTCATATCATTTTTTTTTTTTTTTTCTTTAAAAAATTCTCATTTTAAATATTTAATCTGCCTCTATAATGTATTTAGAACTATCTAAATACCACTTACTAATAAGTATTTTTAATTATAGACTTATGTTGTGAAATATCATCATTAATAAGTCTCACTAGTCATCCAAACCAAGTGCAAGTTGCAGGGTTTTTGCATATTAGGTAATTTCACCCCTGTATATTGAATACATACATTTAAACTAATATGAAATTGGGGGGGTAGGGGCAGTGGCGGATTTAAGGGAGCGGGGCTAGGGAGCTGAAGCCCCCCCCCCCCCCCCAAAAAAAAAAAAAAAAAAAAAAAAAAAAACCACTGTCATTCATAATTGAATTTTGCAATTGTAAATTTTTTATTGGTCTAGAATAACACTTTGAAAAATCTTAGCCCCCCCCCCCCCCAAAAAAAAAAAGTCAAGTTCTGGATCCGCCACTGGGTAGGGGTGGAAGAGGGATCAAAATTAATTAGCATGAAAAATTTAAAAATTAAATAAGTAAATAAATTTTTGTAATTTGTACCTTAAAATTAAAGATTTTCCAATAATAATCCCCTCAATATTGTTACATTTTAATACACGTGTGTGCAAAATTTTATAACTCTAAGACAATTTAAAAAAGCTTTATGACATACCACTATTCGCTTAAATTTTTTTGCTATCTCACAATATTTTCCACCCTGGGTGCAGACCACGCGAACCTAAACCATACTTGCCAACACAACATTTGAATTAATATTCCGTAGTATTGTTAGCCCCACCTTCTTTTCCGCACCAGTATCTTTTTAGAGTATTTTCTACTTATTTAATCGTAATTGCATTTGGAGAATAGTACTCTAAAAATTTATTGGTGTGAAAAAAAGGGCGGAGCTAACAATACTACGGAATATTAATTAGGATGTTGCAAGTATGACCTAAACCTAAATACAGTTCTGTTTGTTATATCTGACAAATTTAAATGAAATTTATTTTATAATTTTATTAGAAAGACATATTTATTGAAATTTTATTTTTCCGACTGAGTGAAAATAATTCCTGGACAGGGAGTCGAACCCCGGATCTTTGACTTACAAGGTCAAGGCTCTACCAATTGAGCTATTCAGGCCGACAACCGGTCGGCATTACTCACTCAGATTTGATTTTTATAAAAATTGTATTTTATTAGAAAGGTTATACACAGAGCTGCATTACCGGAAGAGGAAGATAAGAATTTACAGAACAGCCTTAAATCGACAATAAAGCAAGAAAATAACAGCTGTCTAGTAATCACTCTTGATTACTACATTAACAATAAACTTTTATTTGTTTTTTAATATTTTAAATATATGTATGAGAAAAGGTGTCAAGGAACAATATCCGCATCACTTAACTCCTTACATTTTCGACAGGTCCATTTTGGGTCTGTTGATTTCCACCCGGATAAAAATATGAACGGAGTTGACCTTAACACCCAAGATAAGCATCAACCATCACGGATGGATTTGCTTCAACAGGTGATGGACCCTCCTCCATCCGTGATAAAATATATCAAGCAGGGTTTTATGGAAATGGTGAATAACATAGCAGGTAATTGGTGACCGATGGGTCATGAGGTGCGACGTGAATATTGATTGGGGCGTTTGAGTAAATGGAATTATGGAATTAGGCACAAGCAAGACGAATTATGATTTTGAAAAAAAAAAAAACAAAAATCAGGAACTTCGATTGTTGAATTTTTATAGTATTTTGGTAAGTTTTTCTTGTTCACAAAAGTTATACACATTTTGTTTAAGATGGTAGAAAGTATTCGCACATCTTTGTAAAGATTTTGAATTATACAGGGTGTCCCATAAGTCTGTAGACATTATAAAAAATTAATTACTATTGAATGAATTGATAGAACTGAACACGGTTTCCGAAAAAAATCATTCTCGTGAAGGGGGAATTTTTTTCCCCCAGTACAGAAAAAATAATTAAGCTATTTGTCGATAGAACGCGCTGTGCGTGACCAGATCACACATTTTCATGAAAAACTGTACTTATTCGCATGCAAATGTTTACAGGCATATAAATCCTATTCTATGTGTCCGTCGTCACCATAAATTACTGTTTGGAAATGAGTTATAACATTGCTAACTGCAACTTTAGTTGGCGGTTCTTGCCTCAGGGAAAACATTTTCACGAATAACGCTTTATCCACGAAGCATCGCAATTAAACCTTCATGTATTCATTCACAAGTAGGAGGCAAAATAAGAAATAAACTGTTCTAATCGCAAAATTGTGCACTTTATAGGACTTTTATTTGCCTATTTTTCTTTCACATCAGTGCGAAAAATTTAACTATTTGACTAACTATTGTCGACAAAAAATTTAACTGTCTTTTTTTCGTTAAAAAAAAAAAAAAAAAAAAAAAATTCCCCTTCACGAGAATGATTTTTTTGCAAACAGCGTTCAATTATATCAATTCATTCAATAGTAATGAATTTTTAAAATGCCTACAGACTTATGGGACTCCCTGTATATCTGTACTGATAAGTATAAAGGATTTAAGTCCATATTCTTGATTTTTCAGGAGACGAAAAATAAAGTTAAACTCACTAAAAACAAATCAGAAGAATCGATTAGGGAAAAGGGATTATGTTGATTTATACCTTTTATACCATTCAGTGATTGTCAATCTTCATTTAAAAACGGGAAAAAACTGAATTAAATATTTTATACCATACATAAATGGTAAATTTCTGACTTGAACCTTTTTTTACTAATCGATTTTCTCAAACACTAAATGATATAGAATTAAATCCTTTATACCAATCGATTGGGAATTTTTTTCTGAGTCTGACTATGTACTTAACTCAAAATCGACATTTTTGGACTTAAATCCTTTATACTTATCAGTACAGATATATTCACTAGTAGTTCTATTCGTTCTTTGCACATGGATGAAAAAAAAAAAAAATATCTGGAGGGACTGCAGTTGACTTTCCAAACATTAAGCCATTCATGGTTGTTTAAACAGATTAAAGTAAGAGATTAAATAAACAAAAGTGAAAATTATAATAAGGTGTTTGAATATTTTTTCTTCAAATAGTATGTTACTTAACTTAACACTATTGTACTTCAAATAATTTCAATCCATAAGTCAGTCATAAGTTTTTCGTTGTGTCCATGTACAAATCCAGATTAACATCTATACAGTTTGTGCAACAGCGATGGTGACCTATAACATGTAGTACATAAATTTAAAGCTCAATCGAATAAGGCTTTTAGATGCTGTCGCATTTTAAATAGTTTCAGTCCACAGACAATAATCATAAAAAACTTTTCATTGTATCAATATATAAGTGGTAGATTAATTAAAATCTATAAAGTTTGTGCGACGGTGACCTAAAAGATATATATAAATTTTCAACTCAATCGAACAAGGCGTTTTGAGCCCCATAGACCGTAATGATAAAGAATTTTTTCTTCTCGTCTCTGTAGAAAAACTATAAGTGCTAGATTCACCAAAATTTATACAGTTCACGCTACTATGGTGACCTATAACATATATACCAACTTTCAGTTCTTTCGAATAAAGCATTTAGACGCTATCGTATTCCCTCACACACACATATACATACACCATTGTAAAAATATAGAAAATCTGGAGTGACATCACTCAGTTTTCCGAACATTAAGTCATTGGAGGTTGTTCAAATAAATTAAAGTAACAGCAATCGTTAAATAAACAAGAGAGAAAATTATTATAGGGTGTTCGGTTATATTTTCCCAAAATAGTATATTGTCAAAGCTGTAGCCAGAAAAAAATTTCGAGGGGGGGGGGGGTCGAACTTTAGTGTATAATGTTGTGTGCTAAAAATGATGTATACTCAAAATTTTTCACCAACTTTCAAAATTTTGGGGTTTAAAACCCCCAACTCCCCAAAACACACACACACAGCTACGGTCTTTTACATTTTATTTATTTATTATTATTATTTTTTTAATGCTATTGTACTTCAAATAATCTTAGCTCATAGGTCATAATGATAAAGAATTCTTTGTTGTGTCCCTGTAAAAATTTGTACTAGATTTACCAAAATCTTTATAGTTCAAGATACAGTGACTTAAACATGTACATAAATTTTCAGTTAATTTGAATCGTTTAGACGCTATCGCACAATTTCAGTCCACGGGCCATAATGATATTAAAAAAATTTCTTTGCATTTCTATTAAAAAAAAAAAAAAAAAAAAAAAAAAAAACTAAATGTTATACTCATCAAAATCTACTCAGTTCATACGATGGTGACCTATATCATGTATATAAATTTTCAATTTAATTGAATAAGGCATTTAAGATGCTATTGCACATTAAATAATTAGAGCCCACAGGCCACAATGACTTAACGTTTGATCAAGATATAAACTGATAGGCATGTTATAGGTTATTATCGCAAAAAACATACATACTATAGACTTACATGAATATAGGATATATAGCATTTTTATTTACCAGTATACAAAGAATTTTTACACATTGTGATCTATGTGCTCACACAATTTAAGGTTTGATTTAGTGCTGTTAATTTGTTTAAAACATAAACACAGATAAATATTTGATATTGTGAGCTTACTATTACCTTTAATAGGGATGCACAAAAGAGTTTAGATACTGTTACAATATATTAAATGACAAACAAATTGGGGTAAAATATTTAAACACCCTATTATGATTTTTCTTTTTGTTTATTTAATGAATTATCTTATTGAAATTTATTTGAACAATCGTTAATTCCTAAATATTTGGAAAGTCGAGTGTAGTCACTCCAGAGTTTTGAAATTTTTACAGTGATGTAAAAATGTGGGTGTATATGTATGCGTGTAAACATGATAATGTCTAAATGCTCTGTTTGAATGAGCTGTAAGTCAGTACATATGTTATAGGTAACCATCACACGAACTCTAGATTTGATGAGTATAAACAAGTATAGTTCTTTTACAAGGACACAAAGAAAATTTCATAAACATTATAGCCTATGGACTCAAAATATTTAAAGTGCAATAGTGTTTAAACCACTCGTATGATTGAGCAGAAAGTTGATAAGTGTATTATAGGTCATCATCACAAGAACTGTAGTAATTTTGATAAGTGTACAAGTTATAGATTTTTACAGAAACACAAGGATTTTTTTTTTTTTTAATCATTATAGCTTATGGACTCAAATCATTTAAAGTGCAATAGCATTTGAACACCTTATTCGATTCAGTTAAAAGTTGATAAATATGTTAAAGATCATTATTGCACCATTTGTACAGATTTTTGTGAGTAGGGGACTTATAGTTCTCTTACAGGGATACAAAGAAAAATACATTATCATTATAGCCAATGGACTCAATTTATTTGAAGTGTGATAGTGTCTCAATGTTTTATTCAATTCAGTAAAAATTGGGAGGCATGTTATAGGTCACTGTCACACTTTGGTGAGTGCAGGACTTTTACATAGACACAAAAAAAAAAAAAAATCATTAGGGCAAATGAACTTAATCATTTAAAGTGTGATAGAATCTAAACACCTTATCTGATTAAGCTAATAATTTGTATTTGTAGGCATGTTATAGGTCACTGTTGCATGATTTGTATACATTTCAATAAGTGCAGGACTCTTATAGTGTTTTTATAGAGACACGAAAAGAAATTCTTTATCATTACAGATTACAGAATCAGAATATTTGAAATAAGTTAGCATCTAAATTCTACATTGGATTATGATATGAATTAGTAGGCATGTTGTAGGTAATCATCCCAAGAACTGTACAAATTTACATGAGTGTAGGACTTTTTTTTTTTTTTTTTTTTTTTTTTTTTACAGGTGTACAAAGTAAAATTCTTATACATTGCAGATTATGAGCTCAGAAGTATTTAAAGCTTGCTTGAGTAATGTTAAATTGTTTAAAATATTAAAAAACATAAATATTTGATATTGCAAGCTGACCCTTTATATGCATTTTATTGCAAGCTGACCATTTATCTTTTACCAGGATGCACAAAAGAATTTGGATATATTGCAGTTCATGAAAGGACATACAACTTGGGAAGAAATACACAAGTTGTATTTCAGTATCCCCAAATCATTGCCATCGTCATCAAGTTGTATGATGATAATACCCTTTTGTTTATTTAACGACTAAATGTTTGAAAAGTCGAGTGGAGTTACAATATCCATATATATTTTTTATCTACTTCTTTCTAGACTTACTATTCTATGAAAACAGAGAATTCTACACACAGTCCCCTCTTGCTCTCACTTATATGCATTTGAAGGGATCAATTTAAAATCATACATAAATGAGAGTCAGGCATAACTGTGAGAAGTTTTAATGCTTTATACACATAGAATTATGAGGAACAAAACATTTTAAATATATATATATATACAGGGTTAGCAAGAAATAAGTTGCCCACTTCAGAGGGCTCTAGTCTAGAATGCATCCTGTTGGTCCAAATGAGGTAAAATTTAAACTACAGATAATTCAAATGATGCACTTGACATCTATTAAATAAAAAAAAAATTAATACAAAATTCCGTCGATAGATGGCACTATCACACAAATGGTACTTATTTCCATATATTCAAAATCAGAAACAGCATTTGTGTTTCAGTGCATGCCTATTAACATTATTTTTTAGATAAAGGACAATATCTACCGTCAAAGGCCATCAACTCTGCCTGATCTGAAGGACAGCATTTGGCACCATGTTTTAGATATTCCGGCAGACTTACTCCGGTCAGCTGTTGAAAATATGATTATGCAATTACAGCACACTGTTGAACATGAAGGGTATCATATTGAGCAGTTTTATTAATGTTACTTCATTTTTCACGCATATTTTTAAAGCATATTAAATATGGCTATGTGTATTACAGCGCCACCTACCGGCGGAATTTTGCACTATTTTTTTTTTTTTTTTTTTAAATAAATGTCAAGCACAACATTTGAATTATCTGTAGTTAAAATTTTATGTCATTTGGACCAATAGGATGGATTCTAGAGACATCTGAAGTGGGCAACTTATTTCTTGCTAACCCTGTATATATTTTAATAGTTCACTATTAATGGGTAAACTGGAAGCTCTCATTTCTCCGAACAACTTAAAATTAGCTCTATGTCAAATTTTCCATTAATTTATATATTTTTTTCTTTTTTACATGTAGAATTGCTGTTCTTTTAATTTTTTAATTGTGTCTTTGCTCTTTAAAATTTCTTGAATTCTGGTAAATTAATTTTTTCTGCTGCTTTATGCAACCTCTAATTTGAAGGAAATTGCTAATAGTTATCTTTTGCTCAATTTTATACTGAAAAAGTTACACATATAACTTTTATATATAATTAAAGTGGAAGAAAAAAGCACAAGTAGCATAGGTTTACAAATTATTTTTAAAGCTATTAAAATTAGCACTTAAAAGAATCAGATCAGGGTGGCTAATATTAGAGCTTTTCCAAATTCTCTGACCCTTTTCCCAAACTTATCTTTTTTCTCACAAAAATTTCATAACATTAGTGAACACTTAGTGATTTACAATAATGAGCTCTCAAATATTACTTATTACCGCAAAAGAAAAAAAAAAAAAAAAAAAGTCAAAATTCTGTGATTTTTCTATGATTTCCTGACCAGTGGGCACCCTGAGTTTCCTAGTCAGCAGCAATGGTCAGACAATGGGCTCTTCCCACCTGACATCAGAGGTCACATGATAGAGGAAAAACAAATAGCAGACAAAGTCTTGTTTATCTGTAGCGATTGCTGAAATAACATATTTTCTATTCTTATTTTTGATCAATCGTATTTAATCTGTGTTATTATTTTTTATAAATCATCATTTTTAATCCATTTTATATCATTATTCATCATCTTTTGTTTGCTGTATACATTTACAATCATCATTTAGTTTATGTTTGTTATTGATGTTCATGAAGAACATGTTTAATACTCTGATTTTTGGTATTTAAATCAGTAGCAGTGCAATATCGTACTGTGTAAATCCATTTAGACCAGTAACTAAGTTAATTAACTTGTTGTAACACCTTTATGCAATTAAATTAAATGAAAACATTTTAAAATTTCAAATTATAATCCATTAACATTCCATAAGAAGCTATTATTTATTGCTAGATCAGTTAATGTTACAGTTGCACTACAATATACAAAAATCGATTCTTATAGGTAAAAATAAATAAACACATAAAATGTTTTTTAAAAATTATTAAATTTACAAATACAATTATTCTACTGTTTACAAATGCACAATATTACTTTTATTCTATTTTATATTAATTTTTTTAAATTTTTGTTCTTAAGAACAATATTTATTTGAATTCGATTCTCAGAATTCGATTATTCGTTCTCCTCTATCACGTGATTGAGCAGACGACGGTGGGAAGAGCCCATTAAGTCTCCATTCAGAAGTATAGATTTCTAATTTATATCCTTGAAATTAAAAATGTTACTTATTTAAACTTAATAAAAATGAAGCATCTTTAATTAATTAAAATACTACAAAAACCTTACGTCATTCCTGCATTACTGATGCACATTGAAAAAGAAAATATACAATAATTAAAAAATTTTCAGTGGGTTTCATATAGCCATGGGCCACCGTTTAATGGATTAAATGGAATTTTATATATACCAGCAGTTTCAAGGATGGGGCGGGGGGGAAAGAATAGGGTCTTTATCACTTCTTATAATTTGATATATGTTAGGATTAGGTTTAATAAGACTATTAACCTTATATTTAGTAGCTGTATTTTTATTTTGATGGATGCTCCTTGATCATAGGGTATTGAATAGGTAAATTTTAATGGGGATTTTTACGGTTTTGAATACAATTTAGTTGGCAAGTTCTTTTCTTTTACAATTTATTTACCAGATTTTTTGGATGACCTGCATCTACAGTTAGTTTCTTGATAAAATTGAGTTCGTTTTTTAAACCTGTTTTATCTGTACAAATTAGAATTGCGTGATTGATGTAACTTTGGACTGCACTTAATTTATATTTGAAAGGGGTCTTACTACGATTATTTATAATTTCATTGCTTGACATTGGTTTCCTATAAACTGTACTTTTTATGCCATCATTCTCACGTTTTATTTTCACATCTAAATAGTTAATTTCATTATTTATTTCATTTTCACACATAAATTTAATATTATTGTCAAGCTGATTTAAAGTATTAAGGCCGGTTTCCACTGGAGTTGGAGCTTCCAGGTTAAAAAAAACCATTAAGCACGCTCCCGACACAAAGAGCCAAATGTCTTGTCATCAGTTGTAACCTTTTTTTATCAGATTGTGCAGTTACTTCAACGGAAAGCATGCAAAATTGACAAAGATATCTGCCTCTGGCCCCTCAATTATCTCAGCTGGGGGTTAGAACCAGGGACTTCCAACACCGTTCGAGAGTTTTGAGCCCGTGTGACCACATCAAAGGATTCTGAATAGAAGCCGTCAAAAGAGTTGTCAGTGGAAACTGGACTTTAAGAATTTTGTCGATGTTCTGGTTATTGTGAACTATTGCACATATGTCATCTACATATGTAACTCAAAAGAAAATTTTATTCTGCAGTAATTTAAAGATAGTATTTTCAAGTAATCTTAATTTAAATTCAGCTATAATTCCCCATTGTCGACTCCCATATTTTATTTACAGATTTTATCGTTAAACTCAAAATAACTTTCACGGAGTATTAAGTTGCTAGTGGCTATTAATGTATCAACTACAGGTGTTTTATATTTTTCTTTAATTGAACAGTTAATGATTTCAGAAATTTCATTTATATCAATGGAGGGAAAGAGGTTCACTATGTCAAAACTAAATAAAACGATCATCTTCATTGATTTTTATATCTCTCAAATGTTTTACAAAATCCTCTGTTAAATTAAGGCTATTTTGAAAGGTAGGCAGCAAATTACGGTAAATTTCACTCATATTTTTTTAGAGGATAAGTGGGAACTTCTTTTTTACTAACAATTGAATGGCGTTTAGGAGGATTTTTATGGTCTTTAAAATGGCCAAATAAACGGGGGGTTTTGGGTGCATGATTACTAATGGAGGGAGGACTTTTTTCAGGCCATTTACCAAATTTGATGAGTCGGTGGACAATAAGTTATCAATAAGTTTTTTATTTGGGTCATTTTTAACAGTAGTGGCACCAGAAATTCCCCAATGGGAGTATACCACCTCCCCGACAGGGGGCACTATATAAAGAGAGTTTATTATTTAAGTATTTATCAAAAACTGCAATGCTGTTAATAATATTACTGTTAATATTTGTACCATTCCATTTGTTAGTACTTCTCATGGTTTTGGAGATCATCGTGCCACAGACAGTTTCTAAAAATATCGTGGTCAAAACGTGTATATTTATGGAAAACTAGAAGCTGAAAATTTTTACGAATCCAATACTTTCTTCTATTGAATATAGAATGGAAAAAACTGGAATGCTCCAAATTTGTACAAGGAAAGAAAACTGCTGCCAAAAATAGAAAAACTGAAAATTTTGTATCCCCACTCCTTTGGTAGCGCCTTCCTCACTGCAGAATCTGTGACCCGATTGCCTGCAAAAATGTCTTACCTGTGAACTTTGTTTCAAAACTGTCATCTGATAAACATTCAAACAGAATCGAAAACAAATCAAAGTAGCACTTTTATATTTAAATTGCAATTACATATGAACAATACTATATGTACTTTACATAGTGTTTACTGTCAGGTTATTTCCTATATTTTATTTGATTACAACATTAAAGAAAAGCTTTACTATCTTCTATGAAAAGTAAAGTTTTATAAATAATCTATTTTTATAACAAATGTTTTCATTTAACAAGTGCTTTCTAACAAAAGTAAAAAAAAAAAAATTTCATTTAAAAAAATGTTTTAATCAGATGTAATAAAATGTCTATTCTAAAATGATTATGAATATTTGCTTCTTGATTATAGGCAAAACAATTCAGTAAAGAGATTTTCTAAGGTATTGAATTATAATTTTACATAATATTCTAATAATTTAACATCAAATTATGAGAAATTTTCAGTACTCTACTTGGCTCAAGACTGACAGGAGCAGGCAAGCTAAAAAGCTTAACTGTGGTAATCCTAGGGCAAGGGCAAAGGAGCTCATGAAGCTTAATAGAAATGGGACACTGTCACTTAAAAAGACATCTTTATGTCATGGGTATTGCTAGTGACCCATTTTGTAGGGGTTGCAAGTACAAGGAGGAAACTGCAACACATATTTTATGTGAATGTGAAGTCTTCTCTGCCTATAGGTTTGAGCACTTGGGGCGGCATATAATTGAGCCTTGGGAGCTTCAGGATATTCCGGTTAGGTGTCTGCTGGGTTTTCTTTCTGCCACAGGTCTTTTTAAAGATTAGGTTCTGTGGGTTAGTACAATAGACCTCTGGTCGCGGTACTTGGTTTCTTGTAAACCACCCACTTATAATTCATTCATTCATTCAACATTAAATTAGACATTTGTTTAAATTTTAGCATGGATTTATTTTTTTCTACAATCTTGAGCTGTGTTGGTGAGCTTGATCGAAATTTTAGCTTACATACAAAACTTAGCCCAGGACTGAAAATTTTAACATTAATTACAATCTTTTTTTTTTTTTTAAGCAGTTTTTCTTTGTAAACTTGAATTCAAAAGCTAAATTCCAATACCCTATTTCAATAATAATAATGTAACATGTATTACATTATGCATATCATGTAGGTAATTGAATATATAAAGTAATTATAGAGATAAATCCGGAAAACAAATTTGATAAATAAAATGCAATACTAAAGCAGAAATGCTTAAACACACACAGAAGAAAAAAAGGCTTCAAGTAAATACAAAAGAAATATAATTTATTTTTAAAGATTCAAAATTTTTACACCAAATTTATAACATATTTTTATACATACACACACATATATATATATAGAAACTCAGCTGCCATAAATTAAGAACTACACAGTCACAGTTAACATGATTTGTTTTTTTGTATTTACAAATATTACAATCATATTAGCAGTAAAATACAACGTACATTTCTTCTTCTTCCTATAAACCATATGATTCCATCTTTACACTAATGCATATTTAAAAATTTAATTTAAGCGAATAAAAAATTTCCAAATATTTTTAGAAGAATGAAAATATTAAACTGAAATTCAATAGACTCTTCCCACCTGACGTCAGAGGTCACATGATAGAGGAAAAACAAATAGCAGACGAAGTCTTGTTTATCTAGAGCGATTGCTGAAATAACATATTTTCTATTCTTATTTTTGATCAATCGTATTTAATCTGTGTTATTTTTTATACATCATCTTTTTTAATCCATTTTATATCATTATTCATCATCTTTTGTTTGCTGTATACATTTACAACCATCATTTAGTTTATACCTGTTATTGATGTTCATGGAGAACATCTTAAATACTCTGATTTTTGGTACTTAAATCAGTGACAGTGCAATATCGTACTGCGTAAATCCCTTTAGACCAGTAACTAAGTTGATTAACTTGTTGTAACACCTTTATGCAATTAAATTAAATGAAAATATTTTAAAATTTCAATTTATAATCCGTAAACATTCCACAAGAAGCTATTATTTATTGCTAGATCAGTTAAAATTACAGTTACACTACAATATACAAAAATCGATTCTTATAGGTAAAAATAAATAAACACATAAAATGTTTTTTAAAAATTATTAAATTTACAAATAAAACTATTCTACTGTTTACAAATGCACAATATTACTTTTATTTTATTTTATATTAAATATTAAAATCTTTGTTCTTAAGAACAATATTTAATTTAATTCGATTCTCAGAATTCGATTATTTGTTTTCCTCTATCATGTGATTGAGCAGACGACGGTGGGAAGAGCCCATTAAAATAAACACATGCTTCAGGGGTGGGAAATGCTTAATTTACTTACAGCTGACGAGTATTTTTTGGACGAGGGGGCAAGTAGATTTTTAAATCAGTTACTTTGGTTGTTGATATTTAACATTTCTCTATAATTCCGATAAAGTAAACAGCCAAATATTTTCTCCAAAGAGCATGAAAAATGTTTGAATAGGCAACTACTTAGATTTTATTATCTTTTTAAGCTGGTATTATTCTATACTGAACAATGTATTTTAAGAAAGGGAATTTGAAACAATTCTGCTAAATGATTAATTCACCTTATAACTGCATACATTTTGTTGTAAAAATTATCAACTAAGTATCATGTATTGCTGGCTGGTAAGAAAAAAATTCCCCACCCCTGTATTGCTTTCTTCAAAAAGTTCTATAATACAAGATGGAATAATAATAATAATAATAAAATAGAAATTTTTCTATGTCAAATGAAAAAGTTTCCAGAAAAATTTAAACATTTGAAATATAATTTACCTGAAATAAAATCCAAATAATTTACAAAAAAAAAATTAAATACTTACATTAAAAATAACACTAAAAAAAAGGAAAAGATTCACATTTGAAAAATTACACAAAAATCATATTAATATCACTTTTGATTAATTTATCAAATTTTCAATACTATGGAAAAGAGTTAAATTTTATCTTATTTACAACAAAATAATTTTTGATTAAAGCCTTTATTTGATCAGACATTGGCTTATGTGTACATATTAGGTCTACTTGAAAGCTCTGCCCAATAATATTATTAAGTTCAAATACACATACAGAGAGAAATATGACCCCTCTCTGTTTAGATACACATCTGCACTTCTAAATTAACTAAAACAAGAGTATCTCATACATATAATGTAACCACCTTTTCGGCGCCTAGCAGTGAGGACGAGTCGAAAATCTTGGAGGGTTTCCAAGTTGACCAACAGGTTTGAATTTAGTAAGCATCCAGTCATTCGGTATTTCCTTATCGTTTATATTCTCTCAACGAAAAGCTTGTCTCCCCTATTTTACTAGTGGACTTTTTGAATCCGCATTTGCGCAGAGGCTTCCATGGTCGCAAGAAATGTAGTTAAAGAGTGATACAAATGTGATCATGTAAACATGGCTTCTGATAATGTATTTTCTATGCATTCCAATAAGAATAAAAAA
The DNA here is from genome assembly GCA_963930645.1 of Salticus scenicus. Classification (NCBI taxonomy): domain Eukaryota; kingdom Metazoa; phylum Arthropoda; class Arachnida; order Araneae; family Salticidae; genus Salticus; species Salticus scenicus. Next base: position 229,100,435 of record OZ005658.1, read on the forward strand.
GTACTACAGAAGTATGTCTAAGTTTAAGGAAATTTTCTTATGAAAATGCAGTTTCAGGCAGAACTTACCAGAGATAATTTGAACTAGTATGTTGTGGCCACCACAAGACTTTCTTCTATATTTTCCTATACATATTCAATCAGTAACAATATTAAAAAAAAAAAAAAAAAAAAAAAAATACGATTTTTTTTTCTAAGTTTTTTTTTTGTTAAAAGTAAAAAAAATCGATAACTTTGTTTTAAATTATCACAGATTTATGGTTCAACCATTCGTTTTAAAGGTATTGACGAGATCTTTCGAATGATACCCATCTTCAAAATTTAACCCCCCTGGGGGGGTACTTCCCCCCCAGGGGGGGAACCGATGCCCCCCCATGCACAATTTTTTTTCCCTAGTTAACTACTACTATTATCAATAATTCATATTAATTTTACAATCACAAGTTTAAAATAACTCTCATTATGCCCATTTATACGGAATTTTGTCCTATAAAATGCGATCACAGCGCCACCTGTTGAGCTATTGATCCCCAAATCTAATGGGCACCAGTTCATGTCAGGGTGCAACTAAATACCAAGTTTGGTTAAATTTCATTCATTGGTTCGTGAGATACAGCGTCCACAAAAAAATGATACAGACACACAGACAGACAGACAGACACACAGACAGACAGACAGACATTTTTTAAAAACTATCAATTCGTGTTCAGGACATCCCAAAACGTGTAGATCCGTCAAAAAACGGAGGTCGAAAATTTTCGCGAATCCAATACTTTCTCTATATTACATATAGAAGAAAGTAAAAATGTAAAGCAGGTGATTTAAGATTTCATTCTTAATGATGAGATATGCTCTGAGTGGCCATCTTTGATTGATGATTATATTTTCAAGATCTTTTTTGAAATCATCAGAGATTGCAAAAAGGTTTATTTTGGTTTAAAAAAATGTTTTAGAATGTATTCAGAAACTAAGAATAAGCATATAAATATTCAAGGTACCACCCTCATGAATTAAGTAAGAAAAATTTACATGATTGAAGCATTATATCAAGGTTCTCACAGGTCAGGGAGAACTTTGAAAAGTCAGTGAATTTGAAATTAATGAAAAAAGTCAGGGAAATGTCAGGAAAAATTGCAAATATTGCCCAAAAACTTGGAAAAATGATGATATAAACCTGGAAAATGCTCTTTGAACATGCAATTTAAAATATACTATGTTATTAAAGCTCTAGATTAGTGGTTGCCACTCGCCAACTGGCGACCCTTATATTGAAAATGGCCACCAAAATATCAAACCCTAATCGCCAAAACTGGCGACCATGTAAACATTTTACTTATGTTTTTAAAAATCAAAAGCATGGATTCTACAAGGTATTGTCCTTTAACCTGGCGTATCAAATGAAAAGTCCACAAGGACCGCTAATGACATCATCACTGCACAGAGAGCCTTCTTTTCTGACTTTCTATGTGCGTGCATGCATGATAGTATGATTCTACAATTTTGAAGTGCTTTATGCCTGTTTTAATTAATAATTTATTAATTTTAATGAAATCAGAAAAAATAACTTCATGGCATGCCAATGTTCAGCAGATTTTCGTGTTTTTAATTATCATTATTCCGATTTTAATAACTTTTTCTTAAGCATTCATCAAAGGAACTATTAAAAAATTTTAAAATTTTATAAACCTGTGGTTAGATAAATGAGTCTTGCATTGGATCGGGTATCCAGTTGGATGCAGGTCAAGTTTTTATTAATTTTTTGATCCGCAGTTTTTTTTTTTTTTTTACAATGTAAATATAATGTATTTTTTATATTGTCAAAATATTTAAAACAGTGAAATTTTTAATAGTACGTTTCAACACATTTGAAATTTTGCTATATTGTAAATTAAAGTTTTGATTACATCTAATCTTTCAGGGGCAAGGTAGTTATGGTCATTTAAAATCAAAAGCTGCCAATATTTATAAACAAGGTAAGAGAAAAAAAAGAAATACATGAACTTTTTTTGGCAGATTAAAAAAAAAATAATAATAATTTACAGGATGAATTTTTGCAGTTGGGAATAAAAAGTGAGCAATATGAAATATATCCAACTGCCCTTCAAGTGATTAAACATATATATATTTGCAACATTTTTATGTAATATTTAATTTTCTGAAAATCTGTTTAATATTATAAATGTATTTTCTGTAATAGAATTTTAATTCAGTATTTTATAACATAAATTTAATGCTGGTCACAACTCAGAAGCTGTGGGTCCGAGTATATCCGACTCATGCAGAACTCTTGATGACAGCTCTACATTTTCAGATATTACAATTTTAATTTTAGTATTTATGATTTTGAAAACTTCTATCAAGAAAAATGTGATATAGTATGCTTTGTGTAAAAAAAAAAAAAAAAAAAAAAAAAAATGAGAATCTCAATTTTATAACCACCCCTATCACTTAAATAAAATGTGAATGATAATCAAAAGACAAAAAAATTGATAGTAAGATTTTATTTATAATTTTTTTTTAAATTATTATTATTACTATTTTTTTTTTTTTTTACAAATCAAAGCTGTGGATTATTATTATTTGAATTTTTACTTTCCAAACAAACATTATTTAAGAAAAGCACTGCAATCCTAAAAATTCGACTTTAAGATTTTGGTATAGCTATACGTTTTGAGGTCTCCTGAGTTCATTTTTGCTATATTTATGGTGATGTATGGATGTGAATGAACACGATAATGTCTAGAAGCTTTGATCAATTGAGCTGAGAGTTTTTAGGTAGGTTATAGGTCACCGTTTTACGAACTGTATTATTTTTTATGAACCTAGCGCTTACAGTCCTTTTACGGGGACACAAAAAAATTCTTTATCATTATGGCCTTGGGACTCAAACTATTTAAAGTGTGATATCATCTGAATGCGTTTTTTGATTGAGCTAAGGAAATGGTAGGTACGTAGATCAATACCACAGGATTTTTTTCAGATTTTCATGGGTGATAGGATGTAGGTCTTTTTTACAAAGACACAAAGAAAAATTTTGCACCATTATGACCTATGGTATCAAATTATTTGAAGTACAATAGGTGTAAACTCTACATTCGATCAAAATGTAAACAGCAGAGATTTATTTACATGAGTGCAAGACAAAGTTTTCAAATTCCCCCCCCCCCTCCTTTTTTTTTTTTTTTTACAGGTATACAAAATAGAATTTTTATAGATTGTGGTCTATGTTCTAAAAGTGTTTAAAGTTCGCTTTTTTCATAATTCTATTAAAATTACATGTTTTCGTTGAATATCTTTTTTTTTTTTTTTTTTTCATTTTCACTTGTTAATATTACAGACAGAGAATGAGTTAGTTACTTTCTGTGTTACCAGTAGATTTTTTTTTTTTTTTTTTTTTTAATAAAGGTGGCTAGCAAAAGCGCAAAAGTGGCGACCATTTTTTAGGACTTTGGTCGCCAGTGGCTACCATTCATAATTGCTAGCATTATATATGTTACCTTTTATGTTGCAACTCCCGATCTATGTTATCTTTTGTCATGAGCTATCTTTTACGCCGCAAGCCAAATTTTGCAACCTGGAAAAGGTTGAAAAATGAGAGAATTTCACTTTGGAAATTGACTGAGAACTCTGTTATAAATGTTCATTTATACGTACATTTGTGCTTTCTCAGAACAAAAACAAATCATTCTAGGACAGGATGATAACTTATGATAAAAAGTGCATTATCTACGAAAACATCATCAAGAAAAAAAAACATTGTCAGCTTGGACAACCTGTGCCTATGACTTCTAAATTGAGCTTGAACCTGCATAAGAGATTGCTGTGTATATGGTGAGATGTTTGAGTTTTTGAAGCCTTACAAAAAAGCTCATTTCGGAGAGACTCTCAACAAATGTATGATTTAAAGAAATCGGTCAAAAAAAAAAAGACAGCAATGTTCAGTAGGAAACATAACATCTGCATCATGATAATACAAGACCACATACTACTTTTGCAACTCATCAGAAAAATGCAAAGTTAAGTTGGAAATTCCACCACAACCACTATACTCCCCAGATCAAGCACTCTCCAATTACCACTAGTTTCTCATTTAGAAAAAAAATTTTGAAGGGGAATAAATTCAAAACTGAAAATAGATGTCAGCTAAGCACTACTTGAATTCATTGCTCTTAAGAATAAAATATTTAAAAAAAATTTTATTCATAAATTACCATCCCGCTGAAAAGAGGTCTTAAGTAATGATGAAAATTACATTATACAATAAATATTATTAAAGGTATGAAAAATTTGTAATGTTCTTTCATTTCCAATATAGACAGAACTTTCTGGTAGACCTAATATGAATCCATTCTAAATAAATTCTCGCTGTTAAATGATTTATTTATTTTTAAAAAGTTAGTCGGAAAATCTCCAAGCTTTCATCTTTCATTTTTTATTGCATTTAAAAAAAATAAAGTGAACAAATACATTTTTTAATAATATTATAATTGTCTTGAAAATTTCTTTGAATTTTAGAAATTGATCCACCTATTCTTTTTAATATATTTACAAAAGATCTCTTTTTATAAAACTGTAATTTTGCATTACTTTTAATGCAATACATTTGCATATGAAATTTTAGAACAATTTCTGTACAAATATTTTATATCATCATAAATGTAATTGATAAATGTATAATTTTTCAAAATGATATTTTAGCATAAATATATCTCATTTCACAAATTGGTCCATTTATATAAGTTCACAAAAATTAGACTAATTTACAAATAGTATACATATAATTGTGTATATTTACAGAGTGAAAAATTATCACAATATATAAAGTTAATACAAACACAACACTGTTAATTTTGTTACATCAGATCTACATTAAATGAACAAAATTAAGTTTGTTCGGCACATAAAATATTCTTAAAAGGAATATGACAAAACAATAACATTTTTAAAGTATACTTCAAATGACCTTATGTACAAAATAATCATAAATAAATGTTTTAAACATTTAGAAATTATAAATATAAATGAGACATTTTTAAACAATTAATTCAAGAAACCTTTTAAAACACTTGCCTTACATTTGGCCGTAACATTTTCGGCGGGGTGCCCAGCTCTCCTCAGCGGCTTCATCTGTTGTGGAGTTCTTGGAATGATGTTTTCTGGTAGTCTTCCCCATAAGGTGGGGCCACACTATCTGGTGCCATTGTGCCGATGTCGTTGCACACCTCAGAATCAGTAGCGATTTCGATAGATTCCCGGTACATTTGCATATTTGTAATTGCTGTAATCCGCAAGTTTTTTTTTAGTTTCATCAGAATTTATCACTATATCCTCGTTATTAAAAGTTTTAGCTAAAGCCGTATTAATTTTACCAGTTTTTATGTCATTTTTATGTTCACGTATTCTTGTTTTAATTTTTCTTTTCGTTACATCAATATAAGAACCTGATTTTTTATTTTGATTTATAAATGGCATTTTATAGGTTCCTGCAGTTTCTAATGGGGAAATGGGGTCTTTATCGCAGCATATTAGTTGAAAAATATTTTTATTATATGGCGTCACAAATATGGCATTAATATCCCTGTGAAACCCAATAAAAATATTTTTCAACTAATACGCAATGATAAAGACCCCATTTCCCATTAGAAACTGCAGGAATCTATAAAATACCATTTATAAATAAAAATTAAAAATCAGGTTCTTATATCGGTGTAACGAAAAGAAAAATTAAAACAAGAATAAATGAACGTAAAAATGACAAAAACTGCTAAAATTAATACAGCTTTAGCTAAAACTTTTAATAACGAGGATATAGTGATAAATTTTGATTCAACTAAAAAACTCGCGGATTACAACAATTACAAATATGCAATGTACCAGAAATCTATCAAAATTGCTACTAATTCTGAAGTGTGCAACGACAGTGGTGCAATGGCACCAGATAGAGTGTGGCACAACCTTATGGGGAAGACTACCAGAAAACATCATTCCAAGAACTCCATGACAGATGAAGCCGCTGAGGAGAGCTGGGTACCCAACCGAAAATGTTACAGCCAAATGTGAGGCAAGTGTTTTAAAAGGTTTCTTCAATTAATTAATAAACATTTTAAAATAAAATTAACATTAGACTTTTTTTTTTTTCAAAAAGCATAACAATAAATAAAATTTTTATTGTGAACAAACTGAGGAATTAAAAATAAATCAAGCTATACTTTTTTGAACTCACAACCAATCAAACAAAACCATTAAATAAATTACATTCAAAATAAAAATTTACTTAAGGGGACCAGGTAAGCGAAATCTGACAAAAATATTGAAAATTTACCAAAAATGCTAAATTAAAAGTGATTTTCAATAAAAAATTAACAATAATTTTTCAGCTTTACTCAGAAAGAAAATGGTCTGCTGAAGTAAATATTAAACATTATTCTAAAATTCTCGTTAAAAAATCTATATGTCTATCTTTCACCATTTCTGTGAAAAAGTACATAAAGTTGGTGAATTTAACATAGCAGAGATAAGGCTTTCCCGCTCCCCTTGAAAAATTCCATATATAAGAAAAATGTGTAAAATATCTCACAACCAATAAAAATAACATTTTATTAATTTGATCTTAAATGAACTCAATTTTGGCCTAATCTGAATCAAACACCACCAGACAGTTACATTTTAAAATTTTGTACACCATAAATCATTACAATCCAAAGTAATGATGATTCTTCATACTCATAGAAAATAAATTTCTTTTTACAAAAGTCCTTTCACATACATTTTTTTTTTTTTTTTTTTTTTTTTAAATGGCCAAATAAAAACCATTAAAATAATATACAAGACTTTTTTTAAGGAAATGATGATTGTTATAAATATGTTTTGTAAATTACTGTCTCATAATTATGAAATTTTGCATTTATATCCATTGAAATATAACAATACTAAGTATAGTGTAAAATTTCTTGAAATTAAATGATAAAATTTTTAACTTTTAATTTTTTTTTTTAAATGCTTCTTGCTAAGTAATTTTTAATTTCTTTGATAACTTTTCCAATATAATAATTTAACAATACATTCTAAAAGTATCTGCATATTATTTTGTTGGTTCATCGATAAGTTAATTTCTTAAATATATTTTTATGTTTAAATGCTAGTATTTAATGTAATTTTTTAGAATTAATCATAAATATATATATTTTAATTAACTTGTCACAAAGTAATACCCAAATACCTTTAGAATATACAATTAAATTTATAAAGAAGTAAAACAGAATTATAAAAAATTTATTTCTTTTAATCAAAGACAGTAATTTACAAAAAAAAAAAAGATTTATATAATCCATTGTCTTCTTACACCCCCACCCACCCACTCCACACACACACACACACAAAAAAAAAAAAAAAAACTTGAAAGAGGATTTATACCTCCAAAATACCCATTTCTGAAATTTTATGGTCCTTAAGAAATTTTATAATTTATTAAATGAAACATGTATTCGTAATTTTTGATAAATTTGTCACTTTTCAACATTGCGTAAAACTATTGGGGGAAAAAAAAAGAAAAACTTTAGTTTTGATTTTCAAAAAGATTGTAAATGGTAAGTAAAAGCATAAAGTAATTTCATTATTAGAAAACTCTTAAGTTTTTTTTAAAATGAAAAACAAAGGGTTCAGAAACATTATCTTAAAGAGTGAAGAACTTTTAAAGCCTCTTAAAAAATGAAAAATTTTAAATATGTACTAAAAGATTTTTTTTAAAGAATCTGAAAATAGATTAATCTTAGTTTTTCTTCACAAGCTAGTAGAAATTTATGATCTCTGGATTATTTATGGACAATTTCATGCCATTTTTTGACTCAGTTTTTATTTTAGTCCATTTAGATTAAGAAAATCCTTTTGAATTTCAGGTATACAAATTTTAAATTCTGATTAACACAGACATTTCGCCTTCAGTCTAATTTAATGCAGTTCATCCAAGAAACAAAATTTCACAAATAATTCACAACCATCGAGTGTTACAGACATTTTAATCCTAAACTGCCAACTATTACTGCTAATATACTAACATGTCACATGGAAACTTTACTATTTCAAAACATTTAATTTGTAACTAAATATAAACAAATAAAAGAGCCACTCATTTATTCCCTAGAAAAAATTATTTAAAAAAATAAAATTAAAATTGATGAGTATTGTGAAAAAGTTGAGTATAAACTTTCACATCTTTATTAATTATCATAAAAATAAAAGATATATACTAAATATATTTACAATATGGATTCTCAATAATTTATTTAAATGAAGCGTAAAGTGGAGCACATGATATCTATTGTTTTTAACATATTTTGCTGGTTGAATTGTTAAAAAAAAAAAATAAAAAAAAAAATTCTGAAAACATCCTGGGAAAGTACATATTTACAGAAAATAACAATACTTCGTCTTTAAATCAGAATATACAATATATATTTACCAAAATTTCTTATCTATAATCCAAACAGAATTTAAATAATGTGATGTAATTTAAATTTAATTAAAATTATATATTAGTGATGTTTATTTAATTAATTACAATAAACATCGCTAGTTTATTTGTCGAAGGGACAATACCTATACCCTAAATTTATTACTTTTTTTTTAACTCTACCTGAATCCCATCCCGATAACAGAAAATATCATAATTTTTTTGGTTTGAATTTATTATCATTTAATTATTTATTACAATGCTTTTTTAACTTTTTTCCCCCTTACATTTTACTCTAAATTAGCCAAATACTTTGATTTTGATTACTATAATTAATATTAATTAATAAATATTTTAATACTGTAAATACCAGAGGTTTCAAGGAAATCGGTCCCCTTGAAACCTCCGGTATTTATAGTATTCAGTTTTCCAAAGAAAAAAAAGGCACAGGCTACTACATAGGTACGACAAAACATAAAATTAAAAATCATATTAAAGAACACTCTGCAGATATTAAATTTGGAAAAATAACTACTGCACTCACCAAGGTTAACGCTGGCGAACCTATCAATATCAATTTTAACGATATTCGCAAACTAGCTGATTACAATAATGCAACTTATGCCGCGAATTGCGAAACTGTCGAAATCTTATTCAATCCTCTTACCTGTAATGGCAACGACCCAGCACAAGAAATTAACCGTAACTGGTGCAGAATCGTGAAGACTGCAGGAGAACTAGTCGCCACAGAGCAACTAAGCAAGTCGCCACGGAGCTGCCTCTGACGATGGGAGGGGCCCCTTCCCGCAGGTACAATGGCAATTTTCAAGAAGTAATGTAAGGTTGTTTTATTTTTTAATTTGTGATATTGTGCTTCTTGTACTTCGATAACATAATTTATTTTTTTAATATACATTTTTGTAGCAATAACGTCAGATTCAAGTTTTAGTTTTGGGAAACTTGGACTTTTATTATTATGAAGATATTTTTTGGTGAAGAAGAAAATTATTTTCTGTTACAGATTATAGATAGAAAATTGTGGTATAGTAAAAGTTGCAACATGTGTGAAATGTTTTTGTTTTATTAATTTTTTAATCTATATGTATACCTAGAATGAGTAATTAGTATAATTTGTTTTATTATTTATCATCATTAGTTGAAGAAAAGAAACAATTAATGCTATTTGAATGATATATTAAAAAACTCTTTCATAGGGGCACTTATTAATAGGTATTAAAAGGCGAGTTTTCTATACACTAGTGTAACATACAAGTAAATGATAAATCTTTGAAAACAAAATCAACAAAGTCTGATTTTACATAAAGATCATAATAAAATTAACTTTGAATAAAATAATAGTATAATAAAAATATTGCTCACAGAAAAATATATCATGGAACAAATGCGTCATGCTGTTTTCATTAAACAGATTTGAACAGAAACACATTATTAAACCAAAATAAATTGCAGGGTTTGGAAGTTTCAAAGCAAATTTTATAGTATATTAAAAAACACATTGATTTTTTTTTTTTTTTTTATCTTTGAAACTATAAATAAATTATACAGTTTATCAATATTTAGGGAAAAAAATGATAATGAGATAAATTCTTTTAAAGGGTTTATATATATACAAGTTTTTTTATTATTATTATTATTGACACTGTTAAGCTGTCTACATGTTTTTATGAACCAAATTACAGTGCTGTTATTGCCTACTTGCATACATTTTAATTTTGCTTTTTATGCTAATTCTTGATCAGATAAGTTACAACAGCACCATGAATGTCCCTATCAGCAAACTTTAGATTTTCTTTTTACAAAATCCTACTTTCCATGTCATTAGTCCCTATACCAAATTTGGTGTCATTTCGATTGTTAGATCAAGCTACAGGTGACTCTGAATAGTGACAATTTAAAAAATAATCATTCTTTATACTGCAATGATTATCAGTTACATAAAAATAAATCATAAAATTCTGATTAGAAAAATCTAGTTAGTCAGAAATCTTTAAATACAAAAAATTACACTACCAACATGAATGCATATTTTTTTTAATAATAAAAGATGCTATAAAGCAATTATATCTAAAATTATTTTTAAAAATATTAATTTTTTTTTTCTTTAAATCACACTACATAATAAAAAATAAACTCCCCGCTTATACAATAGATTTTTTTAAATAATTGAAAGTAAGAAATTTTCTCATTTATATATGAAGGAATTATATGCTCAGTTATTGACTGAAACAACTCGGCTGCTAGAGCATTGAAAAGTTAACCCATATACATTCTTAACCCGTTAGTAGTCGCTAGTTGGTTGATTTGCTGCCCATCCTTTAGTGTTGCCAGATTTTTTTATTCAACAGCCACCAAAAATTTTTAGAAGTGGCATTTGATACACATAAAATCGAAGAAATGTCAATCACATCACTTCTTAAAATTATTGGTGACAGTTAAATAAAATGTGCTCAATCTGTAATAGGTCTATAGCGACTACTAAAGGGTTAAATTCAGACCAGGTCATTTTTTACTCTAGTAAAAATTAATCCTGCAAAAATCTAATGGATACATAATTTGAATTTCTTTTAGATATGGACTCCAGTAAATAATTTCTATTAACAATAAATCATATATATTTTTCTTTCAATTAACTAAACAAAAATTAAAATGCAATATCTTTTACAACAATGATTATTTTGAATAATAATTTAAATATAAGTTAATTTAGATAAAGCAATACAAATGTTGCATTTTTTTTTCTTTTTGGCACAAATATATTCTGGTTTGTTATACGTTACATTAGCAATAATAATAAGATTATTCGAGACTATCTGTGTTTTCTCTATATTTGTCAAAGTTCAAATATGGAGCAAGAAATTCATTTTATTGTTAAAAAATTTAAAACAATGGAAGACAATTTTAAAAATAATTTTTTTCTGGTCATTCTTGATCTACTAGACCTGAAAAAAATCTACTTGCCACTCACCACACAGCAACTAAACAGAATAAAGTGACAACTTAAATCAATTAAACCACTTGCAACATTTTTTTTTTCACATGTGACCTTTCAAAAGCACGAATTTCATTAATTGATAAAGAGAAAAGCACATTTTTTTTAGGAGGGGTAGGGTGGAGGCAGTGGCGTCGCCAGAAAAAATTTTGAGGGGAGGGGGGCACAACCTGAAAAAATATTTTTTTTAAATAAAATTCTGATAGCATAGTTTTAAATTTAAAGAAAAAATGCTTTGCAGAATTTTTCAAGGGGGGGGGGGGGCAAGTGCGCCGCTTTGCCCCATTCTGCCAACGCCCATGGGTGGAGGAATTACAAATTAAATTAAAGAGTGTCAAAGTTATCCCATATTCTAAAATTCAGTAGCAAAAGTATGGTATATTTTAAAAGTTTGACACACACATACACTTAAAAAGGAACTTTAATGATTTGTGGTGAAATAAACACCTATTTCAGAAGTCAGCTTTAAATGCCAAAAGAAAGGAAAAAAAAAAAATTGAGAAAAAGTAGCAAGTAAATTAAAAAAATCTACCAGCCATTGGCAAGTAACTTAAATTTTCAAGTCTAGGATCCAGGGTAAAAAATGTTCTTTTTCGAAAATTTGACTTGTAGAATAAATACTTCATACAAACCCTGCAGTAAAACAATTTCAAATATATGTATAAAGCTAAAACACATAAAAACACTAAAATATAATTCAAAATAAATATAAAATGATTAAAAAATAAACTTCTTTTTTTCTTTACAATCTATAAATTAAAAGTGTTCAGGCCTCTAGACAAATGTATTGATGATTAAGTTTTTCTTGTAATGGCACTATATTCTTCCACGTCTGATTCACTGCCATCGTCTCCGTCGGCATCACTCTCTTCCACTGAAACTCGGTCGAATCCTTTGTGTGGATTTAAAAGACTACCTAAATTGAATTTATCTTGCGGATGAGGCGTTCTGTATCCACTCCACCAACCTTTAAGATTACCAAAGTAAGATTGTTGTAACTTCCCTAAATGAATACAGATTATTAAACTCAAAAATACAAATGTAACATTCAACATCACTAAACTTTTCAAAAGTCAATCCAGATTTTAAATTTTGGAACTATTTTTTGTAAATAATAAGTATCTTTTACGAAAAGTTAAATATTTTTAAAAACAGTTGAATAAGAAAGATTTATTAATTAAAAATCATAGTAACATATAAAACATGTTATTGTGATCTGTGACGTGTTAGGTATAGTACATAGTTAAAACTTTATAAAATATACAACCTTTTATTACTCCATGTTTAACTGCTGAACTAGTTTCTTGTTAAAATTTCTACGGATTCTCTTACTGTAGCGTAACTGTGGTTGTGGTAGTTGGCCAACTTTTTTACTTGATCAAATTTTATGTCTATTTCTTCGTTTTTATTTACCTGGGTTAACGCGGTTGTTATTTTACCTGTCATTATATCATGGCTATGTTCTTTAATTCTTGTTTTTATTGTATTTTGAACATAGCCATGATATAATGACAGGTAAAATAACAACCGCGTTAACCCAGGTAAATAAAAACGAAGAAATAGACATAAAATTTGATCAAGTAAAAAAGTTGGCCAACTACCACAACCACAGTTACGCTACAGTAAGAGAATCCGTAGAAATTTTAACAAGTTCCAATTGCTGCAATGGCAACGATGGGGCAGTCCTCAACCGCCAATGGCGAAGAGTATATATAGGAGGGAAGAAACAAGAAACATCAGTTTCGAGCGACTTCGCACACTGTGATGCTGGTGATCAAGCTGGGGCGCCCCAGAAGAAACTAGTTCAGCAATTAAACATGGAGTAATAAAAGGTTGTATATTTTATAAAGTTTTAATTAAATTAACTTCATGGTTATAAATTATTTCAAATAGTACATAGTGATGAAGTGCTAGGATAATAGCATGAAACATTTATGTATTTATGCAATTTAAACTTGTATCATTATACTATGTTTTTTAATTAATAAATCTCTCTAATACAGCCTCTGATATCCATTAGACATCTAAATTATATCCAATGATCCATAAAAGGTACAAAATATCTAAAGAATGTTCATTAAATGTCCTGGATATCCTGTACTAATTACAATATATAGATATCTATTAGATGTTTAAATATGGAAGAAATTTAGATGTGCTTTTTGGCGATGCCGAATTTTAAGATTTTCCGGATTTTTGGTCAAGCCTAAAAAATATAATATTTTGGTTTATAGTACTTGGATAATATGCAAATTCAAGTAAAAAAAAATTATATTACGATTTTTAAATATATTCTGTAATTTTTTTTTTTTTTTTTTTTTATCAATTTTAACAATAAATAAATTAAAATTAAACTTGAAAATCAAAACAAATTTATTGAAATATTTGCATACAAAAATTAGTACAAGTTACAATAAAAGAAAATAAATAAGAAAAACATTCCATTTTAAAAACATTTCCATGATTTTTTTTTTTCAGGAATTTAGGTTTTTCAATTAAAAGTTTGAGCATAATTGAAATAGAATATAGAATTTAGTTCTCAATTAGATAAATATTTAAGAATTGTTACTGTTGTTATAATCTTCTCCCTCTTCTTTCAGACTTTGCAAATGCCGGTTTTGAAGATTACGTAAGAAATAAAATACTTTTTCGGTTCTTTATTTAGATATATTTTACTTAAAAAAAATAAAAATAAATAAATAAATATCACTGCTGATGATGATGATGATTAATGCTGCCGAAATTGTATGGATTTTTGGGGAGTCCGGATTTTCGGCTTTGTACTGTAACATGTTAGATCAAAACAAGATTTAGATATTTTCAATATCTATTAGATCTAACAAGTCCAATTATTGGATATTTGTATATTTATTGGATATGTAACAGACTTCTAATGGATGTAAAAAAGAGTGATATTTGTTGGGCTGTAGGATATTTATAGAAATTAAATGGATCATTTTTAAACTTTTATACATGTTTATAGATGTCTCATAGATGTAAGTGGCTGTGTCGGCTCTTATTCAACTGTTTTTAACAATTTAACTAAATTAATGACATTTAATGTCAAACTACATTAAATCAAAATATTATTTGTGAAATATATATATATATATATATGATATATAATTAAAAATCTCTAACTTAAATGATTCTGCCTTCCACTAATCCACCGATTGCACCCTGATTAATTCTTTATTAATTCATTTTCAAAGTGTTTTAATAATTCCAAATTCATTAACTTGTTCTCAACTCTTAAACCTATTTTATTTTCCAATTAAACAAAGTAGTTATTTATTATATTGTGCAATTAAAACGTGATTTTAATCCAGAATCTTCTGTCCCCTCCTCCTTTGTATCGTATGATTCCTCCTAAGCCAATCGGGGCAGTTGTGATCATGTGACCACAACTGTTTGAAAGGAAAAGAGAATTTTTAGTTCAGTTTTAAAAGGAGAGTTCTATATTAACTGGCAGCCAATAAAGATTACTTAGTTTTGATTTGAATTTAGGAAGGCTTATTTTCGTGCCATTCATGTAAGCTCTTGAATTCATTAAAGAACTACAAAGCCAACGACTGCATTAAATAGAGTCATTCTGATGTATATTATCTGTTTAATACGACAGATTTATATATATATATTGGGTGAAACTGCATAACATACAAAACCCCTGAAAACTGCTGCATGGATGCAGAATGAATGGCAGCAGAAGATTTATTAAAGATATATCATGTGGTTATTAAAAGTATTCATTTAATAATAAGTAATAGTTGGAGAGTTTTCAATACAATAATAAGGCAAAATGAGGAATTTCTATAAAAAGAAAATAATTCAAGATGAAATTTTGAGAGAGCAAAAATTTTAAAAACCCTTAATTCAGGGATAGCTCCTGAAATGTTTCACTCCTGATATTGTGTATAACTTTTAATTTTAGCAATCATTCTATTACATTTAATATGTTAATATTGTTTCATCAAACAAAGTACAGACAGCCATTGGAAATAATACTAAAACCATAGAATTTTTTTTTTTTACAAAATGATTATTTTTATAAAATGAAATTTTGTAAAAAGGCCCATCTTATCAAGAGGTATTTTGTGAAAGGGGAGCTAAAGGACCCCATTTTTTCGTCTGGTTCGACCCCTGCTTTTCAGTAAAATATATAGAAATAGCTGTTATTTATGCATGAATCCAGAACATGAAACATTTAAAGAACATTTTCTGAATTTATAAATGATATTTCCTTTAATAGTATGTAAAATATCTAAAAAAAAAAAAAAAAAAAAAAAAAAAAAATTAGACAATAATATATATATATATATATATTTTCCCCCATTCATTAAATCAGGGTTACTATTTAAACAAGAGAATAAAATTACTTGAACTTTTTTCCAGATGCATTTCACAAAAAAGTATTCTATTTCTAGAGGAGGACAAAGTGTCTTCATATAGATAAAATTCTTTAACTTTCGCAAAATTCATTAGAACTGTTTTCAAGAAAACCAGATTTCTGCCATATTATGAATTATCAGTGAATGCTAGTTTTTCAGAAGATGAGGGTATTTCAAATCAAAATATCAACTCAAAAATCAAACAGTTTTCAAGAAAAAAACAAATTTCTGTTAAACTTTGCCTTGGGTAGAGCACTGGATACTAATGAAGGCCAATCCTCTTTAAGATGAGGGTTATTCAGATCAAATTAGTATCTCAAATATCCCCTAATTAACTCTGTTTGAGTCTTCACTTTTCTTCAAAACTGTTTCTTTTGAAGAAAAATAAGTTTATGCCATATTTTGCCCCAGGGAGAATGCAGGCTAACAGTGAATGCTAATTTTTCTGAAGTTTAAGGTAATTCAGATTGAAATGTCATTTCAAAAATTCCTTAATTCTAAATTTTCAATATATACATACAAGATTAACTTATTTAATTATAAAGAAGATACACTTATTGATAGTAAAAAATATAATGTAACTTACCTCTTCGCTTTAGCCTGACAATAATAGTAATTACAACAAGGCATAATACAGGAATTGCTAAGAGAGACATTATAATTAATGATGTCTCAAATCTTGTTGATTCATCTGCATCGTCTGCATCTTTGTTATCTGCAGTTTTATTTTTTATTGCTGAAATGCTTTTTTGGGCTTCACTTGAAGCAGGACTATGTGCTTCATGTAACATGTGTGTTGTATCAAGAACTTTTTTTGTTGATTTGTGATAAACTAAAAATAAAAGAAATATTAAGGTTGAAATTAATTAACATAATAAATTTCATTTAGATAAAGTGCAGTGCAGTGTTAAGGGCCCTCTTCATTCACCGCCGCCGGAAGCCGAAGCTAATGTTATTCTATGGGAAATTTTTCTTTACAAATAACTCATTAACTAATACATATTTTTAAATTCTGTTTTCACATTCTGAAAATTCCCAGCTGTTAAATTGATGGACCTTTTTTAAAAAATTATTTTTTTATATTTCATTTTGAAGCTGCAAAATACGAATTTTCAATATGTGAATTTTTTTGATTTTGTACTTTCAAAATAAAATAGTAAAAATTTAAAAAAGGCATTTTTGAAAAAGGTCCGTCAATTTAACAGTTGGGAATTTTCTGAATGTGAAAACAGAATTAAAAAATATGTATTAGTTAATAAGTTATTTGTAAAGAAATTTTCCCCATAGAATAACATTGCCTCGGGCTTCCGGCGACGGTAAGTGAAGAGGGCCGTTAAGGTTGATTTTTATACCAACTATGTAAAAAATCTGGAGTGACTCCACTCGACTTTCCGAACATTGAGTAATTAACAGTTTTGTAGATAAAGTAAAGAAAGAGTAGTTGTTAAACAAACAAAAGAGAGAAAACCATAATAGAGTGTTTGAGTATTTTTCTCCATATATTACACGATGTTTTATTTAACGATACCGAACTTTGAGCCCATAGATCATAATGACAAAGAAATTTTCGTTGTGTCCCTGTAAAAACCTATAAATGTTAGATTCACCAAAATGCTTACAGTGCCAAAATGCAACAGTGATTTATAATACTCATATAAATTTTCAGCTGAATTCAATAAGGCGTTTAGATGCTATCGTACTTTTAAAAATTTAGTCCCATAGGCCATAATGATAAAGAATTTTTCTTTGTGTCCCTGTAAAAAAACTGTAAGTGCTAGATTCACCAAAATCTATACAGTTAGTTCAACTGTGATCTATAACATGTGTACAATTTTTTTGCTCGGATTAATAAGGCGTTTAGACACTATCACATTTTTAAAAATTTGGCCCCATAGGCATAATGATAAAGAATTTTTTTAGTGTCCCTGTAAAAAAACTATAAGTGCTAGATTCTCCAAAATCTATACAGATTGAGTATTTGTGATCTATAATATGTGTATAAAATTTTTGCTCAATTGAATAAGGCGTTTAGATGCTATCGCACTTTTAAGATTTTGCTCCCATAGGCCATAATGATAAAGAATTTTTCTTTGTGTCCCTGTAAAAAAACTATAAGTGCTAGATTCACCAAAATCTATAGGGTTCGTACTATGGTGACTTACAATATGCGTACCAATTTTCAGGTTAATCGAACGAAGCGTTTAGACGCTAGCGTGTTCACCCACAGACATACACACATACACACATACACACACACATACATATATCATCGTAAAAATAGTGAAAACGGACTCAGGGGACCTCAAAACGTATAGAAACATCAAAATCTCGAATTCGGATTTTTGACATGATTACAATACTTTCCTCACTATAGTGTTCGGAAAGTAAAAATACCAGAGCCAGGAACTGAACCCGGACACTCCACTTACGTGCAGTTGCACTACCATGGAGCTACCCTAGATGATAACCAACTCGGCATTTCTCACATAATATCTTTTGGCAAAGTCACCGAGTCTGCAAACGTAGATATAACAGGTGAGAACATTAATTGTGGCACAACTCCACTAGACCATGAAATTTCAACTTACAAATTTATTTATTTTTTTATTAAATAAATTTCTAAAATAATAAATTTCCTTCAGTAAGTTAAGATGGTACGGAAAGTATTACTATTTAATTTTCATTATCTTGAATATCTATGCATTGAGCACTTTCACTCCAGGCCTAGAGCATCTTCGAAATGATTTTTGCTCTAGAGATTTTTACCTTCTCTGCTTGAATTCCCCATGAAGCGCCATCTGGCATTGACAAATGATGATTCAATATTGTGCATATTTGCCCATTGCTTATTATTTCCACAGCTTTGTATTTCAGAATGCAATTATACATAGTTGGCTATTTTGCATGTGTTTTCAAAATTAATTTTTATGTTTTCTTTTTCATTAAAAGCCATTCTTGTTTTACCAAAATTAATATTGTTCCAATATTCTGCAATGCATTTAAGGATTTTTCTTTTGATCATTCTAATATAAGTACCTGGACTATAGTTGTAACAATATCCCCGCAAAATAACCAATTATGAAAATTATAGGGGTGGGAATCGATTAAGAGTTTTAACTGGGTTAATCGTAGTTCATTAAACGGATTTTTAATCGGTTTTCATTTTTCTTTATATAATTTTATTTCAATGATGAATAAAATTTTTATATTGTGTATATATATATATTATTCATAAGTTTGACTGAAATTTTTTTTTTTTTTTTCAAAATTGTTTGTCTAATTAGTTAATTATAACTGTTTCATAACTGAAATTTAAATCAATTTTCAGAGTAATAATTCGTGACTGTAAGTGTTAATTTTATATAAATATTTTCACTTATTCAATTAATTTTTTTTTTTAATAAATTATTTTTTTTATTCATTTTGAAAGAAACATTAAAGGAATTTACACATATTTTAGTTTTATATTTGCAGGCCTTGTCCATGTCGCTTGTCACTATTTTTAAATGAATTCTCAAATTTCCATATCATTATCATAAAAAACTCAAATTCTTATATTTTAGTTCTTCTTTGACACTTCAGACTAGAACACAGAATGTTATTTTCTGTTTCTTCTTCAATAGTTACTATCAGCAATTGTGAACGGACAATAAACGCTTGAAGATCCTGTGAAACTCTGTTGACATTTCCCCCATCAGAGGGATAGTGGAAATCTCAATCCCCCCCCCTTTTTTTTTTAATCTTTAGCATTTCCATCTTTTTAAAGCTTCTTGTTTCTGAGAATACTATTACCCTAGCCAACACTTTCTGTAGACGGCTACAGTCAGGTGGTGTTGTTCCAGCATGCACATGAAGCGGCATTTTGTTTAATAACTGTCCTCCCCCTTTTCTCTATCAACAAAAGTGCAAGAACTTCTTTTGAGAGGTTTTATTTTTATTTATTTATTTATTTATTTTTATTTTGCTTTTTCATTATTTGATGGATGTTTCTTAGAATGTTTGTTAGCAAAATATGTAAAAAAATATTTTGTAGGCAGAACAACATTTTTACTTTAATTCATAGTTTGAAAATTTTAATTGGATTTTAAAATTTTTAATTGAATTAATCAATCCGATTAACTCAATTAAAAAAATTGATTGGGACTAAGCATTGATCGATTAATCGGCACAGCCCTAGAAAATTAGAATTACGCTCTAAAATACGATGTTGTAAAATTCTAACAAAAAGAAAATTTTGTAATGATATTGAAACATTATTTATCGACGCCAGATGGCCCTTTAGGTTGAATCCATTGAAAAATGAAAAAAAAAAAAAAAAAATGGCAAGAGCAAAATGAGTTCTGAAAATGCTCCAAAGCCTGGAGTCAGTGCTCAAGATAGAGAACCATTCAATGTAATGAAACTTACTAATAAATTTCATTGAGTTAAAAATACATAATAAAGAAAAATGTTGCACAACATTAAGCTACATATACTTTAATTTTATTATTTAATAATGATATTTTGCAACAAAGTTAGACAATACAGCCCAGTGACGCACCCAGAATTTCCATCTGGAGGGGGCTGAAGAATAATTGGGCCCTGTAGTATAATAATAGGTTTATGTGCATGGGCATATACGTGCACATACAGTCAGCAGCAAAAGTATCTGAGCACTAGCGATAATCCCTGTCTAAAAAAAGTACACTTAATTACTGCTTTGTTAAATAAATCCTTGTCGTGTCATGTTCTTAGTCTAAAAACATGATTCGACAAGGATTTATTTAACAAAACAGTATAAGTGTACTTTTTTGATATCGTAATTATTAGTTAGTGCTCGGATACTTTTGCAGCCGACTGTACATATAGTAAAGAATCTGCTTTAAATATTCCTTTTGAAATAAATAAACAAATGAATGAAGCTGAATTTAAGTTAAATAGTTGAGGAACTGAGGAATTTATATCAATAAACATGCTAAGTTATAATAGTTCGGTTAGTTGGGGTTGACATTAAGCTTGCAAACATGAAGTTGTAGGTTCATCTATGATCAAAAAATGTGTAAAATATGACAAAGGTTGTAGAAAGTAATGGAGAGTATTTTGATTAAAAATTGTCATTTGATTTGATGTATTTTTATGAAATGAAGCAATAAAAAAACGCACGAATTTATGCAAAGACCTAATATTTTTTTCATGCTTGTCTAAAATATTTTACCATGTCAGCTAGTTCTGGAGGGGGCTTGAGCCCCCTAAGCCCCCTCCGTGGGTGCACCACTGATTCAGATATATAAAATTAATCAGTAATGTCAGAAAAAGTGAATATTCTTAATCTACAACTATTAAAGTTTACATTATACAAGTATCTTTTGATTAGTTTTCAGATGGATCCTCTAGTAATACAGGACAAATTTTGATTAGCATGCATTCTATTAGCTGATTTCCTAGCCCATATTTATAGAATCAAATAAAATTACTATGAATAACATTTACCTCTGATAAATTTCCATACTAGATTTGGGCCAATTTCACAAACAAAAGCTTCATCTCCATTTGGTAAAATAGCAATATCATGGGGCCGTGTAAACGACTGAAAATTAAAATTATTATAAAATCTTAAATCTCATTCCAAAATAATTCTTCAAATATTAAAATAATTAAAAAAAAAAAAAAAAACATTAAAAAAAGTAATATATATATATATATATTAATGATGATCTATTAATATATAAAATTAAAGAAACATAAATTAAAAAATTTCTTAAGTTAAAAATTTCCACACATTGATCTTAAAACAAATAATCAAGTAACCTGGGAATTGACAAATTTAAAGTTCATCTATTTAAAACAATTCTATAACTTAAAAGAATGGACTTATAAAAAATATGTTTCTCAGACCATAATGTATCTCAATAATTTTGAGAATCCTTGTACCCAGATTACAGTGTTGCTGTACATAAGATTTTTTAATAGGGAGTATTCTACAGTAAATCTGAAAACCATATGGATAGCATATTTTATGAAATTCTACACTGGATACATGAAGAGAAAGAAAGATTATTTTAAAAATCCTAGTATCAGAACACCTGAAGAAAGCTGGGTGCCCAGCTGAAAATGTCTGTTTAAAAAGAACTAAAAAGGTAATTTACTTTTTAATTATTTAAAGTAAAATGACATTTCCTGGATTATTGCATGCATTAGGAAAAAATAATGTAACAAAATTTGAAAATTCACAATTATTCAACCACCACGCTTTTGCACAGTCAAAACACAGAAAATGAGAATGTTGTGTCACCACAAGACTTTCTGATATATTTTCCTACACTAATTATGTATTAAAACCATTTATCAAAATTAGTTTCTATGGTGAATGCAGAAAAATTTCATCTCAGAGCAGTATAACACAAAATATTATTTAAAAAAAAAAAAAAAAAGATAAATTTGTTTTAAAATAGATTTTAAAACAAATAGTTTATGGTTCTATTTTAGAGGCACTGATGAGTTCTTTTGAAAGATAACATGTTGGAAATTTATATTCCCTTGGGGCGGGGAGTTCCTCTATATTATTATTTTTTATTATCCTTATTATTATTATTATTAGTTAGCAATTACAATCATAAATATTTTTCTTTTTTTTATTTCACACTGTAAAATTAAAAATAATTCTCATTATGCACATTTTATGAAATTTCATCCTATGATGCTACAAATAAAAAAATATGAGAAAATGGGATGATGGCGCCACGTGTTGAGCAGTCATCAGCAACCACTTAAGTGAAAGTCCAACTAAATAACAAGTTTGGTTAAATTTTGTCCATTGGTTTGTGAGACACAGCATCAGTAGTGGCACCAGAAATTCCCCGACGGGGGGACACCATCTCCCCGACAGGGAGGCACCACATAAAGAGAGTTTATTATATGAGTATTTAAAAAAAACTGCAATACTGTTAATAATATTACTGTTAATATTTATACCATTCCATTTGATAGTACTCCTCGTGGTTTTGGAGATCATCGTGTCACAGACAGACATTTTCTAAAAATATCGTGGTCAAAACATGTTCTGGACCTCTCAAAATGTGTATATTCATGGAAAACTGGAAGCTAAAAATTTTTACGAATCCAATACTTTCTTCTATTGAATATAGAATGGAAAAACTGGAATGCTCTAACTTTTTAAAAGGAAAGAAAAATGCTGCTAAAAGTAGAAAACTGAAAATTTTGTATTTGTTCCCCTGAGAAATTTGAGTATGCCCCGATGAGGGGGGGGGGGGGCACCGGCCCCCTAGCTGGAGCCACCCCTGCACAGCATCCACAAAATTTTTAATATATACAGGCAAACATTTTGTAAAAATGGTAAAATATTGCTTATTTTGAAATGTATATATCTAAGGTAAACTGTAGGTAAAATAATTTCACAAATACTATACTTTTTCTTATATATATATATAAGTAAACTTATTGACACATTTTAATTCCTGTCTGCATCTTTCGGTATTTAGAAACATCATCATTAACCATTTATTTCGAATTAATAATTTGTGCTCTCCAAAGTATAAAAACAAGAATATTAATAAACTGATCACAGCCACTGCTAAAATGGGTTTTCCTAAAAACTTTGTATTTTTTATTTTATATCCTTAACCATGTCTCTGTCAGTACAAAAAAAAAAAAAAAAAATGTGTAGTGTAACTCTACAAAAAAATTATAAAATAATAAAAGACAATAAAAAAGGTGGCGGTTGGGTGGGCAGATGTTTGATTACGGAGGATGGGTGGTGTTGTTTGGCTGGATGGTTGGGTGGAATTGTGAAATTAAATAAATAAATAATAATACGGTTGGAGATCTTTATAACGCCGATCTATATAACGCAATGATCTATAAAATGCACTACTGATTTAAATGTAAACATTAAGAATTTTCTTTTGAGAAACTTATTTATGTGATATGTAAATATATTCACACACAACAAAAATAAATGTTTGAAACATGATATTCCTAATTCATAGTTTTTAATTAATAAAGAAAGAATACAGTTATTACAATGAGCATCAAAAACTGTTATAATCACATGCATTAAGATAAATATCAGATGACAAAATTGAAATTTCCAATACATGTCTAATTAAGGAAGAATTTTTTCTTTTTTAAATACACAGGAGAATAGCCATTGTAGAACAAATTCATATGTGAAAAAGAAAAAGAGGGGAGGGAGAAAAAAAAATAATAATGAAAAAAATATTTTAAATTTATTAAAACAAAAAAACTAAATTTCATAATCCTAAAAAATCAACAAATCTGCAGAAAACATACTGGTAATTTGTAAATATATTCATTTATTACCAGTGTATAATATTTACGTAACCATGTTTTGAAGGTAAGTTTAATTGTCTGTGATATAATCTATATAACGCAAAATTCTATATAATGCAAAACCTCTGGTTCCAAGGTGTGCGTTATAAAGATCCTCTACTGTAATAATAAAAAAAAAACAGAAGGCTTGTTGCATTTACTTTGTAATTAATATGCAATCTTTCTTTTTCCATTAAATTTTCAGTTCCTTTATTGTTGAGTTGTCAACTATTTTTAAAATTCTAATCAAACTATTAAACAAAGCAATCAGTAAACTTCATTGTTGCTTCATAGTTTCATTATTCTTTATCTGCCATGAAATTTTGCTTTTTTATTTTAATCCATATGACTCCTATTCTGGTTTTGGCAGGCTGGGGGAGTGTTGCCGGCGTGAAACTAGTTTAACCCCACAGGCAAGTCACAAGTCTTGCCGCCTGCCTCCTTCCTTCCTTTCTTAAGTTTCTGAAATCATTTTTTCATAAATTTTGTTTTAGTTTAAGTTTTTCTGTTAAGATTTTATTGAGTTAGTTTATTGTTTCGTTTGTTTTGCAGGCTGTTAATTAGTGGATTTGGTTTCTTTAAATATGTGTGTTTTATGCCCTTATGAATTTTTTTCATCTTTCTGAGCTTCTCCTACATAAAAGGATTTTTTCATTCTTATTGGACTTTGTGGTTTCAGTGATCTTTTATCTGTAGCTTGGCTTTTCTACGCTTAATGAATCATTAATATATATATATAGATGCAAGTCAAAAGTCAAAAAGTGTATTTACAAATGTAAATAAACAGGAAAAATAAACTGACACCAATAAGAAAATACAGGAAAAATAGCTGAGAAAAAGATACTGGAGAGCAGAAAGGGTGGACTCGGGGCTCTGGAATTGAGAACAGAACTAGCTAACTATCTTCTATTATGTAACTAATTATTTTCATTTGTCATTAGTTTACCTTTTACTCCAAATAAAAGCAAGGGAGGAGGATTTTCATATATTACATAAAATAGCATCTTTACTATTGTTTAAATTATTATATTAGGTAACTACTTTTTAACTTATTCTTTAAAGGAGAAAAAAAAGACACCAAAGAGTGGGAAGGGTATGGCTTAGGGTTCTGAAATTGCTTACAGGAGAAGCTACCTCATGCCTTTTATGTGACTTGACAGTAGTGGGGTTGGCAAGTGGGTCTGCATAGCTCATTTACACAGTAAAAAAAAAAAAAACTGTACCACTAAGAGTGTGGAAATACAAGAAAAATAAACTGACACATTCAAAATATGCAGAATAACAATGCTATCTATTAAGTGATATGCACCAGAAGTTGATAGACACTAATTTATATCAACTGCAACTAAATATATTGTTTCGTGAAATTCTGTAGATTAGTTCTTGATCTAAAGTTACCACAAATTTTTTGTCATAGGCTCATTGACATCATTCAAAAAATGGTTAAGAAAAACTCACAGCCTTTTAATATATACAAAAAAGTCAAAAACTGGAAGTTTAAAACTTTGATAAATATACTTTCTTCTTATGAATATAGTAGAAAATAATAATCTGGAGAGACTACAGTATAAATCATCATACCTACTAAGAACTGCTTTTATGTGTTAGTTATATTTATATTTCTTAACCCGTTAGTAGTCGCTAGTTGGTCGATTTGCTGCTCACCCCTTCAGTGTCACAACTTTTTTATTCTATAGCCACCAAAAATTTTTAGAAGTGGCATTTGATATACATAAAAGGCGAATCGACTCAAATAATCGTCGATTATGTATATATCAAATGCCCCTTCTAAAAATTTTTGGTGGCTATTGAATAAAAATGTCGAGATACTGAAGGGATGGGCGACGAATTGACCAACTAGCGACTATTAATGGGTTAATAAACTTCAAAAATACTACTATTATTAATAATACTTACCCCTCTTTCAGGGGCAAAAACATTTAAAAGTTTCTGGTCTGTAATATTAAAAACAAATGCTTGTACAATATGATCTCTGTAAACTGCTTCCCCACAGATAGCAACAAGTAAACCTAGAAATAAAGACAAAAATTAGAAATAACAAAGACACTTTTTAGAAATTATTTAATTAGATTTTAATTTCTTTTTCACAATTTTCTTCATATCATGCCTCCAACCACAATTGCTGCACACATTCAAAGCATATTCAATCAATTGCATATTCAAAGTGTTATTTTGCTGCTTTTGACACTCGAAACAAATTAATATTTTACTTAAAATATATACCTAAAAAATCCTTTCTATAACTGCACTAATAACCACCTCTATGCCCTCAAAAGAGAAGCAATTGAAATGGTTACTAACAATTTATCCATTAATGACCGTGAGCACAGCATAATTCCACCCGTATGGCAACAACTAATAAAGAAAAATCCCAATTCTGAAGTGAAGAGATCCGAAGATCAAGAAACGAAGGCTGACCAAGACAGAGGAAGTAAAGTCACTACAACGCACTGAAGATGGGCGCTAGTGCATCTGAAATATATTTGTTTTTTAAACTGTAAGTGCAGTTATAGAAAGGATATTTTTTAGGTATATATTTTAAGTGAACATTTTTCAACGTCTCCATAACGAGAAAGATCAAATTGACCCAAAAAATACCTCAGGCATCTACAAAATTAATTTTAAGTATGAAAATTAAAAAAGAGGCTGTTACATTGGCATGACTAAACGCTACATCAATGATCGCGAAAAAGAGCACTTTGCAGACATTAAATTCAATAGATCCTCTACTGCCCTCTCTATCACCCATAAAACTAACTCTATTAATTTTAATACCGCTAATACCCGTAAAATAGCACCCTATAATAACCACCACTATGCCCTCAAAAGAGAAGCAATTGAAATAGTTACTAACAATTTATCCATTAATGACTGTGAGAACAGCATAATTCCCCCCATATGGCAACAACTAATAAAGAAAAATCCCAATTCTGAAGTGAAGAGATCCGAAGATCAAGAAATGAAGGCTGACCAAGACAGAGGAAGTAAAGTCACTACAACACACTGAAGATGGGCGCGAGTGCGTCTGAAATATATTTGTTTTTTAAACCGTAAGTGCAGTTATAGAAAGGATATTTTTTAGGTATATATTTTAAGTGAAAATCTTAATAACCTCGACAATAAAATAAAATTCACGATTGAAACCGAAACTAATAACACTTTAAATTTCCTCGATGTTCGCATTATTAAAAATTTAAACAATGGACTCTTCCCACCTGACGTCAGAGGTCACATGATAGAGGAAAAACAAATAGCAGACGAAGTCTTGTTTATCTAGAGCGATTGCTAAAATAGCATATTTTCTATTCTTATTTTTGATCAATCGTATTTAATCTTTGTTATTTTTTACACATCATCATTTTTAATCAATTTTATATCATTATTCATCATCTTTTGTTTGCTGTATACATTTACAATCATCATTTAGTTTATACCTGTTATTGATGATCATGAAGACATGTTTAAATACTCTGATTTTAGTACTTAAATCAATGACAGTGCAATATCGTACTACGTAAATCCATTTAGACCAGAAACTAAGTTAATTAACTTGTTGTAACACCTTTATGCAATTAAATTAAATGAAAACATTTTAAAATTTTAAATTATAATCCATAAACATTCCACAAGAAGCTATTATTTATAGCCAGATCAGTTAATGTTACAGTTACACTACAATATACAAAAATCGATTCCTATAGGTAAAAATAAATAAACACATAAAATGTTTTTTAAAAATTATTAAATTTACAAATACAATTATTCTACTGTTTACAAATGCACAATATTACTTTTATTTTATTTTATATTAAATATTAAAATTTTTCTTCTTAAGAACAATATTTAATTGAATTCGATTCTCAGAATTCGATTATTCGTTTTCCTCTATCACGTGATTGAGCAGACGACGCTGGGAAGAGCCCATTCTTTCGATACTACCGTGTATAGGAAACCTACTGGTAGCAACGAAATTATCAATATAAAATGTAAACCCCCCCTTTCTTATAAACATGCCGTGCTCCGCTCGTATATAAAACGTGCCATCCTCATTTGCTCTAACAAAACCCTATTAAAAGACAAAATTAAATTCATTAAAGTCATCGCGAAAAACGCCGGATATAGTGGAAATCTCATCGATAAAATTTACAAAAAAGGTTTAAAAACTTTAAATTCCATCAACAATGCACAAAATTCAAAACCACGTTATACTACCTCTATACCTTTTTGTAATGGTGCCGCACTAAATATAAAGAATGAAGCTAAAAAACTTAATATTAACATACCTATAAAACCCAATAAAAACATTTTTCAACGTCTCCGTAAGGAGAAAGATCAAATTGACCCAAAAAACACCTCAGGCATCTACAAAATTAATTTTAAATATGAAAATGAAAAAAGAGGCTGTTACATTGGCATGACTAAATGCTACATCAATGATCGCGAAAAAGAGCACTTTGCAGACATTAAATTCAATAGATCCTCTACTGCCCTTTCTATCACCCATAAAACTAACCCTATTAATTTTAATACTGCTAATACCCGTAAAATAGCACCCTATAATAACCACCACTATGCCCTCAAAAGAGAAGCAATTGAAATAGTTACTAACAATTTATCCATTAATGACCGTGAGCACAACATAATTCCACCCATATGGCAACAACTAATAAAGAAAAATCCCATTTCTGAAGTGAAGAGATCCGAAGATCAAGAAACGAAGACTGACCAAGACAGAGGAAGTAAAGTCACTACAACGCACTGAAGATGGGCGCGAGTGCGTTTGAAATATGTTTGTTTTTTAAACCGTAAGTGCAGTTATAGAAAGGATATTTTTTAGGTATATAATTTAAGTGAAATGTAATTCAATCCTTTTTCTAAAAAACTAAGTTAATGTGTATTAATATTTTATTTAATTTACTAAATATATTTTAATTCCAGGTGACTGCCACAGAATATTTAATACACATCGAGTGAAGTGGGGCAAGTGGGGCATTTTAGTACAAATCGACTTTGACCTCATTTTGTTCGGTTGTTAATCTAGTTACACTTCTGTAACTTTTTAGGCATAAACTGAAAATAACTAACTTAAAAAAAAATATGAGATTTTTATGTGACATAGTGCCACTTAAAGAAAAAAATTAGATATTTTGTGTTTTCACAGCTTCATGGTTTGACTGAAGTATAACCTTGGCCTATTATAACTATACTCATACAAAAAAAATACAACATTAGTTAGATTTCTGTCCTGATTAATACATGTACCAATTTTTGTACCAATTGGTTAAACAGTGTAGCTTTGTATAGCAAATTAAAACCTGACATATTCAATGTGAAATACAGCAAATGTGACAACATGAAATGTCAGCTTGACAGCAACAGTCCTGTTGTACTAGAAAAAGAAATTACTGCAGTTTAAGTAATCATACGACATCACCACCTAACCTCACCCAGCACATTTACCAGATGCATTAACAGCCATACAAAAGAAATTTCCATTCATATTTGACTCAACTGCATAAATAATAAACATAAGGGTATATTTTAAGGATATATGTTAGTTCTAAAGCAGTGATAAGTTCAAGATCACATAATGACATTTTGTAAATTTAATTACTGTAATGCACATTTGAGATTTAAATTTAAACTTTAGATATTACACATAAAAAATTAAACATACAAAGTTTATATTTAATTTGCATATTAGCAGTACCTTTTTCAGGAGCATAAGCAATAGAATACAAAGTACCCCCAAATTCTTCTCTTTGAATTTGAAATTGAAAACGGCCCGATACTAATGTAAAACACTGAATTCTGCCATTTTCTCTATCTGCAACACATGCCAAATCACGATCTTCAAGAAGAACAATTTTATGGGGGATTCTGAAACTTCCAACAGGTGGGCTTCCTAAAATTATACATGAAAAAAAAAAGTTATTGTTGCTAAAGACACATATAAAAAGTTATAGAGATAAGAAGATTCAAAACAATATAAGTTAAATCATACAATAGTTCATTACAAATTTCAATAAAAACAATTTATACCTTAATCCTAAAACAACAGCAGTTAAGGGGGATGGGGAAAACCCCAATTAAATTTATTGCAGATTTTATTTCACTTTTAAAATTCAATATGGCTAGAAAAACCATAAAAAAAGATCTAATTTTATTTTCTCGATATTTTCTTTTAATTTTTCATTTCTTTTTACAATTTCATTGATACAACATACACTAAATAATTTTCTAAAAACATAAAACTAAGCCAAACAAAATTATTTCAATGTGCCATTAGAACAAATAAATAAAAGATGATTCAAAAGTCATAGAAAAACTAAAAATTATTCAGAAAGCATAAACCATAGCACTATGTGGTTTTCACTGAAATGCTCAGAAATCCTTTTTTTTTTTTTTTTTTTTTAATAACAAAATGTTTATTGGCAAATCAGAATTTTCCACCAACAGGTTGTGCTTTAATTGTAAAATTACCTTTTTATAGTGGCACAGTACACTGAACAATGGAACTAGGCCTATAAAGACCCAATGTGATGGTCGTCAATAATGAGAATGTCTGTCGGAAATTGACTATTGGGATTTCTCATAATAAAACTTAACTAACAATAACAATGCTTTATCGCTAAACAATATCACAATTTTTTTTTTTTAAATGATTAACAGCAGTAATAAGCAATAAATGTTTAGATATTTGCTAACATCTAAAATCATATGCAACATGCTAAAGTCAGATTAGCTAACATTCACAATCAGGGTTGCTACACAAATCAGAAGAAAAAATTCCCCAAGTTTTCCCTATCTCTTTCAGAAGTAAAATAGATGATACGCAATCATGGAGCATTAGAAGCTAACATGTTTACAAGTCAGTTGAACATATTTAAGGTTTATTAATTTTACTAACTTAGTACAGATCCAGAAAAAAAAAAACATAATTGATTCAATATAAAGCACTAAAATTTTAAAAATATTTGATTATGAAAAAATCCTCCAATGTTTTTCTAAAAAATTTCAAAATTCCTTGAATTTTCCCTGTTTTTGTAATAAATTTTGAAATTCCCTGAGTTTTAATAGATTTTCAAATTTCCCGAGTTTTCCAGGTACAGTAGCAATCCTGGCAATATAGTGTCACAGAGAAAGTAGATCTGTTTAAAATGTAAAAGGATACTGTGAATACATATCTTTAATGAATTCAAAAGGGAGATTTTAATTGAATTTATTAACCGGCAATGCTGATTTTATTAAGCAATGGTTTTAAAATTAGTTTTCACTGATTTGATTCCGGTCCTGGCAATTTGATCATATTAAATGGCTGATTTTATTAACCAGTGAATTTATTAAGTGGCAGTTACTGTATTTTTAAACCAATATATGATGAAAATTTAGCATTTACTAATTTAATAGTATTTTTAACATTTATACAGTGCAGCATCAATAATCCAACATTGGTGGGAAATATACATTGCCGGATTACAGATTTTTCCAGATTATAGATGCTCTGAAAATGTATATGGAAATCACATCAGTAAGAGCATGTAAAGAAATATTTTTAAAAATTAGCTTTAAATAATGTATGAAAACCCTTATCAAAAATTTTGATAAGTTAGCAGGTTAAATAATAGATTGGCTAATCTTCACTTCTGTCATATTAGGAGTAATACCACAGTTTAAAGTGAATTTGGCCCAGTCAGCTCTGTCATAAATAAAACGGGGATTCCCAGGATAAGTTTGTTTAAAATTATAGGTTGGTTGGTTGGTAACTTTTAATGGTGCAAGGTCCCCAATGGGACATAATACTGCGCCAAACAACAAAGTAAAATTAAAGTGTAGCTTCTGGAGGGTGGTCACTAAAAAACAATCCTAAAGTTAAAACAAGAATAAGTAAAAAGTTAAAAAATAATGAAGTCAAATAATCAAAAATAAAAGAAAACAGTGTATAAGACGAAATAATGTAAAAGTAATGAGCAGTGTATACAATCAAACCAGAAGTAAGAAATGATTAACAGAGTGTATAATAAAAACACACGTAAAAAATGATGAACAGTATAAAAAATAAAAACAGAAATCATAATAAAATGCGAAAATTTCGCACATGTTTGCTAATTTCCTTATAAAATGATCTCATAATTTTAAATATTTTAAAAATGGCAACAGCTGTAGTTATAAAAAAGAAAACAATATGGCTAAGTCAGAAATATAAGTAAAATTGATAAGGTAAATAGCATTTCCCCACAACTGGATTTGACATTTAACGCCGTTTTGAACAATAACGATGTCATTCTGGATTCTTTGCAATAAAATATGGCAACCTGCATGCTTTTATTTTAGATTTATGATTTGATCAGTTATGATTTTTAGATTTATGATTTAGCCATAATCGCCAAATCCAGTTGTCGGGAAATACTATAGTTGTTCCTTTGATAAATATTTTAAAACTTTAAAACAGGATACCTCATGAAATATTGGGTATTTAAAGTAAATATAGGTATAATTTTAAATAGAAAAAGACTTTGGAAAAGATTAATATATTTTAACAAAGTGATGAGAAGATTTTGAGTATGTTAAAATTTTAATAGTAAATTCAAGTTAATCAAGAGGGAAAGCATTGAAGATTAAGATAAGAAAATTGCAAGATTTTAAGATTGTTTTTTCAGCAATAAATATGAGCCAAAATTTAATGTAAAATACATGTATAAATCACAAATTTAATAAGAAACGGTAAATTGATAAGTTATTAAAGAAAAATAAGATAAATAATTATTTAAAGTTTCGAACATCAATCATATAGATTAGCAAATAAACAGACTTAAAATCTTCCAGACTTTTAAATAAGTTTTAAATTAAATTTTAAGATTTAATGTTAAATAAAAGTGACTTTTAAATAAGTTTTAAAATATTGAAATGGTTACTTTTTATTTAGAACATTATATGTATAGATCACGAATTTCTTAAAGAAAACGAAGTGACACAGATTACAATAATGCAACAAAAATTGAAAAAGCAAGGTTATGTCGTAAGTAAATTTTTAACACACGTGTCATGTGAAATAAATTGTAGCATATACATAATGTATCTGATATAAGATATTAGCATGTTGCAGTGGAATAAATTTCATAGCTGTCATAATCGCCAAATTATCTGGTGAACATATTTAATTCCTTTAAAAAATCATGGTTATTTTAACAACTTATATTAAGAGAGTAATGAATAATATGAAACAATATTTCGCACAATACATATTACGAAAATATACATCTGGCTTGCATATTTTCATGCTACGTTTTTGATCGCCAAATACAAAAGAACTCCAAGGACGACAGAGTTTTGTAATTTAAAATTAAATTTTTGTCAATCTGACAGCAAAATAACTCAATCTAACGTATCCACATGATAACTAATACATATATATACAAAAATATGGGGATTAAAATCAGTAAATAATTTTCCTCGATTTTTAATAATTTTTTACAAAAAACCCAATGGGCGATTAACATAGGAAATCTTTTTCTTGACTTCACAGACGGTCAGTGATGTCACACTTCACTTGTGTATAACTACATAGCACTTTATCAATGAACATAAAATCTTTAAAGTGATTATGACGTCAATTTTCGCGAGATGCATAATTTAACTTTTTATAATTTTTTAACGTTTACGTTTGATTAAATTTATTTATTTTTATGTCAAAAGTAAATGAACTCTTAATATTTTTTTTTTTTTTCTTTGGCAAAATTAAACTTATGGAACTCGCAGATATTTTGGAGCAACTATAACAAAGGGCTACAATTAACAAATAATTTGCAATAAAAAAATATTGTGACTATAAATTGAGATAAAAATTATCCTATCTCTCAAGTTGGACCAAACTACACACAGTGTGCAAAATTTTGTTCAAATCGGATCATTAGTTTAGGAGTTTATCGCGGACAAACATTGTGACACGAAATTTTTATATATATACAAATATATATATATACACCAGAGAGAATGTCTGTTTCACCCTAAAAAGAGACCCCATAAAATATTAATTTAAAGAATAACTGAAAAAAAATTACTAAGATTCGAGCTGTCCTTTTAATTGTGAACACTGGAAAAATCATTTTTTTGACCGTATTTAAAGTTTTTTAAGATAAGAAAAACAATAAAACTTTTTAAATATCGTCTATTAATGAAATTCAAATTAATAAAAAATATATTTGTTTAAATAATAGTGTTCAGTGTTTAGTTAATATAGAAAAACGGTTGTCCTTATAAGTATGAGAACCACTGTACTTTGTTTGAAGTAACGGCTGCGTAAGATTTACCAATGGTAGGTGTCCTGGATTCAACTATTTTTCGTGCTTGAGGATATGAGATATTTTCTTTTATTTTGACAGTTTGAATCTCTTTTTCACTTTTTACATGCTTTTGAATAAGTGGGGTGATCTTTTTTGCAGTTAATGCAGCAGATAGGAGCTTCGCAATATTTACTGTCATGGCCCACTGCATTGCAGCGAGCACATGTTTATTTCCACAGCAAGAGGTCATTGAGTGGCCAAAGCGTTGACATTTAAAGCATCGCAGGGGATTTAGGAAATATGGTCTAATAGGGTATTTTAGATATCCAGCTTTTATTGATTGTGGAAGTTTAGGTGAGTCAATTGTAAGAATTAAATGCCTGGTGGGAATTTGTTTGCTCTCTCGAAAAATTGAGATATGGCAAACAGCAATAACATTTAGATCTGTAAGATTTTCCAAAATTTCAGTTTCCAATACATATTGTAGGTCAGTTTCAGAAATTAATCCACGGCTAGTATTCAATGTTCTGTGGGCAGTTACAGTTATGGGTACAGTAAGTTAGTGCATTTTCTTATATTTGTAGCTTGTTTGCTTTTTGCCACTTCTATCAATAACTCTCCTGAGCGAAACTTTTTAATAGTTTTTGGTTCACCTACCACTGATTGCAAGGATTTCTGGACTAAAAATGGAGATGCCTTAGAGAAGTCTCCATGTTTTCGTTTTACAACAAAAAAACGTGCCTCATTACTAACGATGCTTTTCATTTAAAGACAAAGAAAATTCTTCCATCCTATCCGTCCAAAAATTAGCATTTGAGATTTGATTAGCTTGGCCCAAGCCAGATGAATTAATCGAATTTCCTTCACTTGTAGCCATAATAAGAGATAAAAGGGAAAAGGGGTGAGTGTTTCTTCCAACACACAAATGCAAAGGGTTTTTAAGATTCCTCTCTGGGACACCTATAACCACTCACCAGCTACCAGGTCACCGACCCAGTTCAGGCAACACATGTGACAGTTGTGTTAGTCTGATGTTTCTTGTTCGAGTAGTCACCGTTGTCTCACCTTCACCAAAGGCACTAGTCTCCCAGTGTCATCCCAAGGCTAGACTACTGTGGTACCCTCTCCAAAATTTTTGTTCCGATAGCCAGCTCCACACCAACACCAGACTTGATTTGGTTAATGTATTAGTAGTTAATATATATATATATTGTTGCATTTTACAGTTTTATAAAAAAAATTTTACAGTTATTTTTTATTTTTAATAACAACCAACACAGAAAAAACGAGGTGACTCAGAACATAACAAAAACATGTAAGTAGAATGAGATGAGTAGTATCATTTTTTTTGTGCTTTTCAAAAAAAAAAAAAAAAAAAAAATTTTTTTTTTTTTTTTTTTTTTTTTTGAGAACAATAAAACAAGAATAGACCAAGAACTTATTGGCAATGAAAAGAATGAACAACAGAAACAAACAAAGCAGTAAAAACAAATAGTACCAAATGTCTATTGGCAACAAAAACAAAAGGAAAGAAAAAAAGGGGGAAACGAACAAGGTAAGAGGAGGGGGGAAAAAGATCACTCGGGACCGGGGTGCGTGACACCCTCTGAATACTTGGAGGTATCTGCCTGGGGGGCTTTCGGTATCAGGAATAGGAACTATCTCTTTTATTAATAACTTTTGGATTTGCCATAAAATTTCGTTGTTCTTTTTCGGAATTTTTGCCATCATCCTGATTAATCTGTAAAAAATCCACGCTAGTCCGTAAACCAATAAAATAAAGGAAAATCCGCAAACCTTACTAACGATCCATAAAAGTTGGCAAGCATGCTGAAAATAGGAAATTGGGTACTACTATGATTTACGGGTGAAGGTAAAATAAAAAATAACAGAAAAAGTCATTAGTGCCAGTTTATTGGTGTTACCAGATTAAAGAACTCCGAATTATGGATGCTTCACTGTAATTATTTTTATTGTAGTATTTCATCAGCTATTTTTATTAAATTTTAAATGAACCCCAATGTTTTTCTCTTTTCATATAATTTCCGAAACTTCTGGATAAGGATGCAATCTCCTGCATTGTTTAAAGATCATGTGCAATTGAATCAATTCTAAAATGAATAATTCAGATCTGATTATTCAGTCTAAATAATATTATTGTTTCTTTCTTGATTTATTTGGAAATTTTATTAAAGATATCTATAGTAATGTGACAGCTGTTAATAATTATTATTGATATTATTTATGCATTTAATGATACAATAAACAAGTACGGTGTGTTGAGTGCTTATAATACATTGCTTTATTTTCAGAAATAAGAATACTTTCAGAAGTATACTTCTGTTAAAAAAAAAAAAAAATTATGAGGTGCAAAAAAGATGAGTAGAATATACTTTTTATGAGATGAATACAATAGTTAAATTTCAGTGCTCAAATTATACAACTGAGCATTAAAAGTAACATGTGATATGTGGAAGGGAGATTTTCCAAAATCTCTCATGTCATGGAGCCAACACTCTCATAATTGGAGCCTGTATCTATCTATCTATATAAACTTTAGCACCTTTTTTTTTTTTTTTTTTTTTCCATAAATACACTCAAAAACAAACATTTATGATAAATTAAAACTTACTTTCAAATGCATTATCTTGTTTACCCCACTGGCTTAGATATTTTCCATCTGCAGAAAATCTAACAATTCTTGAATTACAATACCTAAGAAGCAAAAAAAATTTTTAAATAAATATGAAACTATGTTAAACATGGTTTTATATAAACAACATTTAAACAACCTGAACAATTATTAAAATACATAAAAGAAAATATTTAACTATGAATTTATAAATATTTTCATTATATAAGTAAGTATAAATATAAATAGTGGCCAAGATTTAACCTGAAATAACTTAAAAACAATGAATGCAATTTATTCACTCTTTAATGTTAAAGTAAATACATTCTTTACCTTAAAAAAAAAAAAAAAGCAGAATTCAAAATGATTCAAATTTGAATATATGACTAATTTGCATAAATACCAAATACTTATTAGTACTGAATCAATGATGCTTCAACACAATCAGGAAACACCAGTTTAAATATAACACTTTCAAACCAGTTTTAATATTTTTTTTCTAAACTGATACACGTGTTATCATCAATACATCACACTATGATTAAGCACCAGGTCGCAAAGCATGCACAAACAAGAGTGATGTACACTAGCAACCTTAATATAAGGTTTGGTGCAGTGTTGCCAACTTAAATTTTGCCATGTCTCAACGAACAGCTCAAAATATCCCAACAGACATGATAATAAAGGTCCCTACTTTAGCTCTCAGGATGTCCGTAGAATGTACAGAAGAAGATCACAGAAAACGACAAACAGAAGATTCCAATAATATGCAATAAAACAGTGGGAACATCTGCCAACACAAACACATTAATATTTTTCAAACATGTGCGTATTAAACACGTCACAGGCCATCCCGAGATAACTCAGGGGAAACGTAGCCTTCCACATATTACAGTAGCCAGTGAAGTGGTTATGTTATTTCATTTGCACAAATAATTAATTGGAATTTCATTTCCCAATGTTTTATTTACATGCAACTTCATTGAACTTAAATTACAAAAAGGGGCTGTTTTTTCAAGATGGATTTTTATAAAAGGTTTTGCTTTTTCAATGTGGAATTTTGTGAAAGCAGCCACTTTTTTTATATGGAATTTTGGAAAAGGGGCAGCTTTTTCAATGTGGAATTTTCTGAAGGGACTACATTTCTCACATTCAATTTTGTGAAGGAACTACAAAGCGGATCCAATTTGGATCTCGATGGACTCTTGCTAACATAATTCCTTCCTCTGATGATAATCTTATATATTTTAAAATTTATCCTATAAAGATAGTGGAGTTTTTTTGAATAAGAATTATTATTTATTTCTGTATTTATATTTAAAAAAATATATATATTAGAAGAAAATTAAACAAACTTTGTATTCATTAGCTGAAGTAGTACCTTTTACCCATATAATGTCAGACAACTAAATTATCATATTAGATGAAATATGGACTATAAAGATTATTTTTTGTATACTTTTACTAATTTATTTATACAGAAATATTAGAAATAATTTTCTTAAAACAGGTATGTTTTTCATATTTAATTTATTTTCTTTTATTGTAACTTGTACTAATTCTTTGCATGCAAGTATTTCAATAAATCTGTTTTGTTTTTCACGTTTAATTTTATTTATCTTTATTTATTTATTGTTAATGTTGATAAAAAGAATATTACAGAATATGTTTAAAAACTGTAATATATTATTTTTTAATTGAATTTACATATTACCTAAGTACTTAAACCAAATCATATTTTTTAGGCATGACTAAAAATCCGAAATCGCCACGGTCTTGATGATTCCTGATTCTTAGCTTCGTACTGTACATGCTGCAGCATTTACGATGATACGGCATTTCTGACGTTTTTTATACTAATTTTACTCAAGGGCGGGGTATATGCCGATGTGGCGTTTCTTACGAAAATTACGGTACTTACAAGTACTGGATGATATTTTGATACATCAGGAAAAATCAATATAAATATAACGTTATCAAACCGATTTTAATATTTTTTCTAAACTGATACACCGTGAGCATCAATACATCATTACACTATGATTCAGCACCAAGTTGAAAAGCATGCACAAACAAGAGTGATGTACACTAGCTGAAGCAGGACACTTTGGTCCCGCCATTTTCATCCCTGGCCATTTTGGTCCCGAGACATTTTGATCCTGCCAATTTTTTGCTATCTTTTAAATATATATGAGTTTTTTAGTATGATAGCATATTTGTTGATACGGGAAAATTGAAGTGTTCTTAGAATATCTTTAATTAAGGAATATCTTATAGATAAATATATAAATTTTTGACATTACGATTGCTCTCTAGCCATTGAAATTTAAGGAATTTTGTTCTGATATATATATATTTTATGAAAATTTTATATATTTAAACTTTTTTTTTAAATGCAATTGCACTTTCTTTCTTTCTTTTTTTTTTTTTTTTTTTTTTTTCTTAATGAGATTTTTTAAAATTTGATTTTGAGTTAACTTATTTTAATTGTAATTTGATTTTTAATTTACAATTAGTGACAAAATTTTGCAATTATTAAAGTATTGTTAACAATAACAACAATGCCTTCTTATTAAAAAAGGATCTCTTTTTTAATACATTTATTGATAAAGTCTGAATCAATTTAAAAATAATAAAATATGGAAAAAAAAAATTTTAAAGGGGGGGGGGGGGGGGGAGAGGAGAAAGAAAACTTTAGGATATCAAATATAATCTGCTTTTAGTGACAGAATGCTATTTCTGTCAAAGAACTAATTATTGGCCTGTACCCATCATAGACTCTTCTTCATATGCATGTGATCATTTATGGAGTTTTTGAATTTATATATGAATTTATATATATATATATATATATATATATATATGTATGTGCGTGAGAGAGAGAGATGATTCATTCGATTTGATTGTGATTTAATTTTTATCATTAATCTAACAGGAATTTATTTCAAAATCTGTGTTATATTTATGATAATAATAAAGTGCATGTTTGTTTGTCCGTGATATTTAATTGTGTTAACCATGTACATATGTATATAAATTACTTTTCTTTCAATTATAATGATTTCATTTTAAAGTTTAAAAAAATGTAAGTAGTCCAATATTTAATCAACTGTGCGCATTGCAAGTATCAAGGTTTAGAAAATGTTGATACACAACTTTTTATCTTTTTAGTTCATGTTTATCTTATGTTTTTAAAAAATATATATCTGTCTGATATGTCCCTATGACTAAAAACAATACCTACATTGAAATCTCAGTAGCACCTTGGGATTCGTTTCACACATTCTCCTCCACAGACAGTAAAAAGAAATTTCACTGTTTTGCTTCCAATGCATTTGAAAAAAAAAAAAAAAAAAAAAAAAGAGGGGGTGCTTTTAATCAAAATTTTTTTTAAACAATATTGTAAGGGATTATAATGGAAGAAAAATGCTTTTCCAATTCTCTGTGATATATTACTATTTTCTGTGTTTGACAAATATATCCGGATTGAAAGAGAAGAAAATGACTCAAGTTTAGCAGATCTGTACAAATTAAATCTTCAGATCATTATTTAGGTTCTTTGTATCTTCTTTTATTATTAAACTCTAACATTTAGGAGATGCTTGGATAAAGCATCGATTTCCTACAAATTCTGTATTTGAACACTCAAATTTGAATGTGATAATTAAGAGCCGCATTACAGTGTTTTATATTAAAAATCTTTTTTTTTTTATTTAAACTGAAATGTTGGGGACTTAGATAAATTAACAATGCCTAGATCTTCGGTGATAACTGATACACTTTAACATTCAAAATTTGATCCAAAATAATAAATTTTCTGTTCCATGTGTCCTACTGTTATATCATTTTCAACAAAGGTTGAAAATGATGTCATATCAGTCAACAAATATGCTATCATACAAAAAAAAAAAAAAAAAACTCATACATATTTAAAAGATAGCAAAAAATTAGTAGGACCAAAATATCTCGGGACCAAAGTGTCATGTACCACACTAGCAACCTTAATATAAGGTTTAGTGCAGTGTTGCTGACTCAAATTTTAGCATGTTCCCCAGACAGCTCAAAATATCCCACATTGATGAAAAAAATCCCTACTTTAGTGCTGAAGATGTCTGTAGAATATACCTTCATCTTCAGGATATCCTGAGGATGTCCTGTGGAGAAGGATTACCTCCAAAAAGTCCCTACTCCATTCTACATGCTAAAGAAAACAACAAAAATTCCCTACAAGATCAGCTGGTCACTAGTGAGCAACTTAAAATTTCAAATTTCATGTCTACTTAAAATAAGCTCAGAAAAAATAAATAATTACCCATCTGCTATATATATTTCACCATTTGAACTAACTGCAACACTAGCTGGCTTACAAAAATGATTTCTATCATTCCCAGGCACAAATTTCTCGCCTAAGATTAACTTAGGCTTCTTCAAATCTTCTCTTGAAAACTTAAACACCTAAAAATAAATTTCAAAATTAATCATTGTTTTTATCGCGTAAAATAATATAATTTGTGAGTTTATAAGATCAATAGAAATTAGGAATGGAGAGAAAAAAATTTGATACTGACAAAAATAAATAAGAAAAGAGGGGCAGATAAGTTTAAAAACAGCATTTCACATTAGAGTTTATTGATGCAAATCTGTAAATGGATATAAGTGTAATTATTCATTATTTTCTTTTTATAGTATTAAACAACAACAAATTAAACACCTCATAGTTCAAACTAGAAATAATAATAATAATGATAAAAAAAGAAATTTTTATGATTTGTTTATGCATACATTTTGGTCATTTAAAATTTTTAATAATAATAAAACTTTCTGAAATAAAAGTTTATTTTCCAGCTTACTATGACAAAAGATGACTTTCTATATAGTTTTAAATATAATACATTTATAACATGATTTCTCTCTTTTTTGCTTTTTTCTATAATCATAAGAAGAAAGTATTGGATTCTTAAAAATGTTTAGCTTTAACTTTTTCTATGGTTTTATATGTTTCAAGAGATTTTGAATGTGATTTGACCATTTAAGGAATGATGTCTGTGTGACTGGCAAAATTTTTATGGCAGCTCTAGATCCAGTGTATAATACATTTATAACATGATTTCTCTCTTTTTTGCTTTTTTCTACAATCATAAGAAGAAAGTATTGCAGAGAATTTCCCATTTTATATTCAGCTGCATCTTAATATAAATTAATATCTATGAACTTTTGATGCATATTACTCAACAAGTGGTTCTGTTATGCTGCAATTTCCTCTGATAACGTGAAGTTCTCAGTTTCTATGATATATAAAATATATATTATGAAAATCTATGCTGATTAACTTTATGTGCATATTGGCTAGTGGAGGAGTGAGCATAACTGCCACCTGAGGCACAATATCGTTTTGGGGGGTGAAGAATTGTTTATGCATACTACATACTTTTGGAACAGCAAAATTATTAAAGAGGAAGATGGGGAAAGGGTAGGCAGGTTTTGAAAATATTTTTAATAGAGCTCAGAGTTACAAAAACTGTATTATTAAATTTTGGTAGGTAAGGAATCAATTTTGCATACTTTTGAAGCTATAAAAAATTATGGAACTTTGTTACAGTCAGAATTTTAACCCTATAAGTGTTAAGTTCGTCTTTTTCCGTCAAGCATAGTCAAAACAAAAGGCTGGTATGGCTAAATTTTGAAATATATGTTGCTTTTTTTGAGAAAATAAGATTAATAAACATGTATAGAGTATTGTATTAAATTTTCATATTTATACTGTGCATAGTATTAATTTTATGAATCATTAAACAGATATACCGAAAAACGGCTAACGCTGAAAGGGTTAAGGGTTGTTAGGGTAATTTTCATGATGAGCGAAAAAGTTGTTATAGGAGTCTGAAACAGGAAGAAGGCTCTGTTGCATTGCCATCATTGAGAGGGAATTTGCTACAGTCAGATTTTTCAAAAGTCGTAAATAAAGTTAGAAATTTTATTTGCATGATGAGAGAACAAGCTATCATAGGTCAGTAAAAAAAAAGGGGGGCAAGGAAGGTTGTATTGTTTTAGAATCATTTGCATGTTGAAGAAACAGGCTGTTGTGAATGTCTGAAGTGGAAAGAGGGTGTGTCATAGACACAAATGAGCTAGAATTTTCTAAAGTTAGACTTTTCAAGAGTCGCAAACCAGCTGTTAGGTGGCTAATACGTAATAAAAGAAAACTGTTAATAATAGTTTGTGGTTATTTAAGGTCATTTCATTACACACACCACAAAACAAGTGTGGAATATGTAGGTTTCCAGTAGAATTATAGATAATGGGTCAAAACAACATAAATAGAATTATAATCAAACTTTGATACAGAGATATTTCAGAGAACCATAAAAAAAAGGGACCATTATATGAGGTAGACTAATATACATAGATATAGTAATATATATAGATCTATCATACCTATGTTATCGAGCAAAAAATTTTGATGCTGAAAAAAAGGTCTAAAATCAGCCATTAGAGAGCATTGAAAAAAAGAATAAAAATAAAAATGAATTTGAAACTGTACCTGGAGTTTTTCATTCACATTTAGTAAATAAATTATTCATAAATTTTATTTACTAAATTATCCGCGTGTATTCCTGTGTATGATTTACTCAGGAAAAGGCAGTCATTAGAGTGTCTTTTCCCGAAAAAAAAAAAAAAAAAAAAGGCCTCACTTTTTCCTTTTCGCTGATCAATCTATGTCTTATTACTATATCTATGCTAATATGTAGGATAAAAATATGCTTAGAAATTAGTATAAAATAAAAATAATAATAATAATAATATAAGCTAGATGATGATAAATTAAAAATATAGTCTATAAAACAAATATAAATAAAGGAATTTGTATAATGTAATAACAGAATTTACATTTACATAAAAAAACACAAAACAGTACCTACTGCTCTATCAACAGGTCTTGAGAAGTGAATTTTCTATTACATTTTTCTTACTGCTTACATTGACATACAAAATTTAAAAGTCATTCTGTATGGTAAAATACACATTTTCTAAAAAGTTATAAATAAATATTTCTAAAAGTATATTCTAAATTCTAACAGTTCTTAAAATTATAAATTGCTCATGCACCAGTTTAGTCTAATACTAAATCTAGCGAGTAGAACTGTGTCATTAAAGACTGTCCATCAGTCACAGTCATTGTTTCTCTCTTCCTACGCCAATCCTATGAGATTTTTGTTACTTCGTATTTTAAGGATACCTCATTGAAAAATGGAGATTTTTAAATTCCATTCATGGAGCATGTCGCCTTTTATCCCACAATCTTTATATGTACAAAGAAATTTCTCATTTCATTCCATGAACTTAAGAGTATTAGTTCTCAATCCCAAACAGAAATATTTATTTTAGATAATTTGGAGTGGGAAGGCTGATTTATATACCAACTATGTGAAAAATACCAGAGCCGGGAATCAAACCCGGGCCTTCCGCTTTACGCGCGGGTGCTCTACCACTGAGCTACCTGGGTGATAACCAGCTAGGCATTTCTCACATAATATTCATTGGCAAGAATTTGCCAATGAATATTATGATTCCTTGCTATAATATGAATATAATAATATATGAATATAATATGAATATAATGATTATAATATGATGATATATGAATGTAATAATTCCTTGCCAATGAATATTATGTGAGAAATGTCTAGCTGGTTATCACCCAGGGTAGCTCAGTGGTAGAGCATCCA
Source organism: Salticus scenicus (assembly GCA_963930645.1). NCBI lineage: Eukaryota > Metazoa > Arthropoda > Arachnida > Araneae > Salticidae > Salticus > Salticus scenicus. The sequence goes on from OZ005658.1 coordinate 229,145,272, forward strand.
CGTGTAAAGCGGAAGGCCCGGGTTCAATTCCCGGCTCTGGTATTTTTCACATAGTTGGTATATAAATCAGCCTTCCACTCCAAATTATCTAAAATGAATTAAGGTTGATGAATAAAGAATTTCAAAACAGAAATATTTATTAAAAAAAAAATGCTTATTAAGATAAAAGGCAACATTTTCAAAAAGTGAAATTCAAATAAAAGAATTTAAAAAGCTCTAACTTTTATATTTTGAAGTTCTATATGATTTTCGTTTGGAAGAAACAAAAATTCCATAGGATTTCATGAAGAGGGAAAACCTGTAAATCTGTCAGATATACAGCCTTTAAGGGGACTTAGCATCACTGAAAGATTCATATAAAAGCTTATATTTCATTTACTATTTGTAAATGGAACTATATTGTGTTTGTTCAATGAAATATGCATTTCTGCAACAATTTTTATGGGTTTTGATAAATTTTTTACAGATCTGAAATCTTTAAATTGCATTTTCTTAATTCGTATTTTTTCATGAATTCATTATCTTGAAAATGCTAAAACTTCTATAGATATTTAAGAAAATATTTAATATTTTTACTGAATGTTTAATACAACCTATCAAAATTTCGCACGTATAGTCCGCAGACTATGAAAAGCAAATTGTCTCACCTGCAGACTATACGGTGGTGCAGATTATCTGCTAGTTATTCACAATTCAAATCTTCAAAATCAAAATTAAACAAGCGAATATGAACTGCCAATTCTGACGATCAAATGTAAACATAAACAGACACAAAGAAAACATCGTTTCGTATATCGTATCAGTAGTGAACCATGGAGCATAGAGGAAATCATCACTATTAAGATAGCATGTTGCTCAATATTCCTGTACTGTTATTTTTTAAGCTATGTTACCAAAATATCGTCGAAGTTTTACTGCTGAGCAATACCAATGACAAGCTCTGAGATAGTCTTCCAAAAAATATATTTCCTGGTGCTGAATCCCGGACCATAATTAATTTATTAATGTGTTTTTTATTAAATAATATGGTTTATTAATAGCAAGTACATTTTTGTTTACACATTTGGAAATTTTAATAGTGGAAATGCTTTAATATTTTCATATAGAACTACATAATAGTATTTTACTTACTGTTTTCTTGGTGTTATATTTTTCTCCTGCAGACTATATGGTAGTGCGGACAATCTGATGTTTTTAAAAATTATTTTCACATTAAACTTCCTCTGCGGACTATACGCACAAAATTACGGATGGATTTTGAAATTTATTAATTAACTTTTGAGGGAAAAAAAAAAGTTATTTTTGTTTTTTATATTTTTTCTTTTAAAGATATTGCAAAATTCATCCCTAATTTTTTTTTTTTTTTAATCAGGTTCTATTAAACATAAACAAGAATATATATATATATATGTTTTTTCTTAAATATCTGTAGCATTTTAAAGTTTGTGAATTCATGAAAACATGCACAGGATTGTTACACAAATCAGTAGAAAAAATTCCCTGAGTTTTCCCTGTCTCTTTTAGAAATAAAATTGATGACATGCAATCACGCAGCATTAGAATCTAACACATTTACAAATCAATTGAACATATTTAGGGTTTATTAATTTAATTAACTTACTACAGTTGAAGAAAAAAACCACAATTGATTCATTATAAAGCACTAAAAAAAAAAAAAAAATGATTATGAAAAAAGTTTCTACTGTTTTCCCAAAAAATTTCAAAATTCCCTGAATTTTCCCTGTTTTTGCAATAATTTTTGAAATTCCCTGAGTTTTCCCTGTTTTTTAATAGATTTTCAATTGCCCTGAGTTTTCCAGGTTCTCCCTGTTTTCCAGGTACTGTAGCAACCCTGATGCAAACTGAAAAACACAATTTAAGGATTTCAAATCTCTCAAAAATGTATAAAAAAGCATAAGATTTGTTGCCTGAATATGTATTTTACTGAATAAACCGAATATAGTTCAATTTATAAATATTAAAGGAAAATATAAGCTTTTACATGAATCCTTTAGCGGTGCAAAGTTCCTTTAAAGAATACTTGTATCCAAAATTTAAATAATTTTTTTTTCAAGACATTAAAAAAAAAAAAAAAAAAAAAAAAAAAAAGTGCTCAATTTGGTTAGAAAATTTCAATACAAATAAAAATTAAAAAAAAAAAAAAGAGCGAGGGAGAGAGCAACAATATTAAACATAAAAGCTAAGAAATTGTTTTAAAAAGAATTACCTGATGCATAGCTACATCAGTTAGCCAAAATGAACCATCAGGGCCAATAGATAAGCCATGAGGCATGTAAAAGCTACATAAGAAAAAACAGTTATCAACTTATAACAAATAAAGTTTTAAAAAAAAGAAAAAAAGAGAATTAAGCTAAAAAGCAGTGAATGCAAAATAATTTATAATGCCAACTTTAAAAAAAAAAAAAAAAAAAAGAAAATCATCTTTTGCAAGATATAACAATACAAAAACTGCAAAATATGAATGGAGAAAATACCTATTTTGCATACATTATCAGATTGATTAAATTTTCAAGTAAACTTAGAAAATAAAACAAATAATAAAAATTGCACATTATTATGAACTAAACAATAAATCTATATATATAAAAGAGCAGAGTCTGTGTGTGTGTCTGTCCGCTATAGAATCCTAGGCCGTTTCACCGAGCGGGACCAAATTTGGCACGGTTAATGTTTACGACCCGAGAAAGACAACGCCGCAAGCGATTTTACAAAATTCGCCCCCCAAGGGGGGGAGGGGGGCAAAACATAACTTCACAAAATCCTTCATATCTCAAACAAAAAAACAGATATCCGAAAAATTTTTGCTTTAAAATATAGCTAATACAAATGTCTAAAAATCGGTTTCTGGAATTTTTGAAATTCGGTCCCCAAGGGGGGCGGGGGGCAAAACGTGATTTCACATGCATAAAACGTGATTTCGCATAATCCTATATATCTCAAAAGAAAAAAAAAAAAATAGATATACGTGAAATTTTTGCTCTAAAATATAACTAATGCAACTATCTAAAAACGAATTTCTGGAATTTTAGAAACTCAGCCCCCAGGTGGGAGGGCAAGGGGGGGGGCTACGGAGCAAAAACAAAAAGAAATACAGTTAGGCCGTTCAAAATTGGTACAGATAGGTTTTAAAGGCCTGTAAGTCGAATGGGGATATTTTCGATTGTGTAAAGTTATTAGAAGGGGGGAGGGGAGGGGGGGGGGCAAAAAAATAAAAATAGTGTCAGATCGTTCAAAATTGGTACATAGAGGTTTTCGATACTTACAAATCGATTGCGGATATTTTTCAATTTGTAAAATTATTAGGAGGGGCGAGAAGGGGGGTGGGGCGGTAAGGGGGGCTATGGGCAAAAACAAATAAAAATACAGTTAGGCCGTTCAAAATTCGTACAGACAGGTTTTAAAGGCCTGCAAGTCGAATGGGGATATTTTCCAAAGTGTAAAGTTATTAGGAGGGGCGAGAAGGGGGAGGGCAGAAGGGGGGCAAAAAAATAAATAAAAAGTTAGATCGTTCAAAACTGGTTTATAGAGGTTTTCGATACATACAAATCAATTGCGGATATTTTCGAATTTATAAAATTATTAGGAGGGGGCGATAAGGGGTGGGGCGGTAAGGGGGGGCTATGGGCAAAAACAAATAGAAATACAGTTAGGCCGTTCAAATTTGGTACAGACAGGTTTTAAAGGCCTGCAAGTCGAATGGGGATATTTTCGAAAGTGTAAAGTTATTAGGAGGGGCGAGAAGGGGGGGGGCAGAGGGGCAAAAAAAAAATAGAGTTAGATCATTCAAAATTGGTACATCGAGGTTTTCGATACCTACAAATCGATTGTGGATATTTTTGAATTTTTAAAATTATCGGGAGGGGCGGGAAGGGGGGAGGGAGCTGAGGGGCAAAAAAATAAAAATAGAGATAGATCGTTCAAAACTGGTGCATAGAGGTTTTTGATACTTTCAAATCGATTGCGGATATTTTCGAATTTGTAAAATTATTAGGGCGCTCATATATATGCATTCGAATGTGCGCATCGCGCACGGGTCTACGCTGCCGAAGGCAGTGGGGACCCGGTGCGACATTTTTCCCGATCAGAGTTTTTTTTTTCTTTTTTTTTTCACATGATAAAAATTAATGCAATTTTGAGAATTCATCAATTATAATGATTCATTTTAAAATAGTGACCAGCGAAGCGGGCGTAGCCTGCTAGTGTCTTAATAAAGCTGAAGCTAAAATTGCGCAAAAAATTTCATTTACAATACAGCATATTTGTCTGTATAAGCTTAGGTTATAAAAAAAATCTTAAAGTTGTTCAGTGAATGTTTAAAACACAATAAATAAATAAATAAATTGAATATTAAACAAAAATGTTAATGTTTCAAACTTCTACTTCCTTTTCTTTCCCTTTCATAGAATGAATGTGAAAAATGTCTGAGAGAAGGAAAAAAAATAATTATGGTTTTCAATTTTAAGCAACTTTTATTAGAGCAACTTTCATTAGAGCAACTTTTATTTATTTAATTATTTTCAAACTACCTATTAAAACATTTGAGTCATCAGTTTTTCTAAAATCATTAATAATAAATTTTTAATCCACCTTTAGAATGTCTGGTAACTATTATAAGTTTAAGTATTGTAGTCATTGCTAATATACTATTTCAACAATATAAATAAATAAATTAAATTAATCCGAACGATCAATATTAATTTAGTAGCTCAGAATTATCGGAAACTCAAACTATTAAGACTTTACGGTAATTATACAGGGTGTTTATAAAGTCCTGGACCCATTTTGATGTTTAATAACTCATAAAATAATAAAGATAGATTAAAATTAATAACATAAATGGTTAGATACACTCAAAAAGTTTCATGACCCTTGTCAATGAACTTCCACGTGTACCCCCTTCATCGCACGGAGAATATCAAGTCGATAGTCAATTTCACGCAAGGTAGCGGCAAGCATGTCGGCATCCACAGAGGCTATTGCGGTTGTAATTCTGATTTTTAGGTAATTATTCAACTGCTGCTCGAATAAAACATCACATACAAAAGTACTACATAGAACAAACACATTAAAAGTAAACATAACATTGCAATAGTTGCCAAAAACAAAAGAGAAAAATGCAATTAATAAGCAGACGATATTTAGAAAAGTACAGATATTTAGACTGGAAAATGAAATTATCTGAAATTAACCACACGCGCAGACGATATTTACAAAAGTAAAGATTTCAAACCTGAAAAGAAAATATATGAGTTATTCCATCAATAAATGCCATAAGTTTGTTTATATCTTTATTATTTTATGAGTTATTAAACATCAAAATGGGTCGGGACTTTATAAACACACTGTATATTTATGTAACTTAAAATAAACCATCTATCTCTTAATAAATTAATTAGGATGGTGCCAAGGGTAACAATTCAAAAATCATGGGAGGGGCTCAAAAAATTTCATTTAAAAAATGACTCAAAAATTTCTTAAGAAAGTCAATAATTAATTTTTAATTTATAATCAATAATTATTAGTAGTAATTACAAAATATCCCTAATTTTGACCATTTAAAAGATTTAAGTTTTGGTTTTAAATAAGTGATTCTTCCATGCACTGTAAAAAAAAAACCTATTACCAGCTGCAATCTGTGATTTATTTTATCCAATCACAGAGAATTTCTTGCAAGAAATTCTCTGTGATTGAATAAAATATATCACAGATTGCAGCTGGTAATAGTTTTTTTTTTTTTTTTTTTTTACAGTGTGTGGCATTACAAGGAAACTTTGTAATAACCAATTAGGGGAAGGGGAGGCTTGAACACCCAAGCTCCTCCCTTTCGTATGCCCCTGGCTAGTGCTAGCGTTTGATACATAAATTCAATAATAATAATAAATTCAGGCATGGGATGTGGATTGTATTTAATATTTTTGATACATCATTTCGAAAGCTTCATGGGCACGAAAAATAGAGTATGAATCTTAACCTATGATTTTGAAGAAAATGAGAAGAAAAGGGTTAAAAGCACATAAATTGAATTGCTCATTATTTTTAATTTCTAAATACTAGTTAAAAAAAATAGCTATATGGTTTAAACACAAATTTAACACTTTGATTTAACAGTACTATTTAAAGATGGTATATTTGACAGTAACACATTTTATAAGAAAAAGAGAAAATTGCTTACAAGTTCTGACCCCATTCTTTCAGCAATAAACCAGTGACAGAATCCAAATGCACTATAGGTGGCTTTCTAATGGGCCCTTCTTCAGCCAATAAATAATTATTGTAATAATCAAAACTTCTGAAATATGAATAAAAAAATATACATTAAACTGCAATGTAAGATAATCAGAAACATACAAAAAGTAAAAAAATAAATAAACATTTAATTATAACAGAAATATTTAAAAGGGGAAATAATTTTAATTAATAAACATACAGGGGGGAAAGAAAAGAATGGACTAATTATAACTCCTATTCTAAAACTTAAAATATAATGTATCATCCCTAAAATTCATACAAAGCCATCTAAATCTCAAAAAAAAAAAAAAAAAAGAAAGAAAGAAAATTCAATTTAATTCAACAGATTGTTGACTTGCCAGAAGCTAGTCTGGTTTATAAGTACTATGAAATAATATTTAAACTACTGTTGCATTTCAGTTGCTAATAAAGGAATTACCAAGAAAGTTAAATAAGATAAATGGGAGGATAGAATATTAAAACTGTCAATGTATTGTTAATTTACTTAATGAACTTATCATAACTCCTTTATATCTCCATTAATATATATGCTATTCACATACAAATGAATAGAGAAAAGGCCATAGCCAGAAAATTTATTCGAAGTGGGTTCAAATTCTAGTACACAGTGCTTAGTGTTAAAAATGAAGCTTAATTAAAAAATTTTCAATAAATCTGAAATTTCGAGAGTTGTTAGAATCCCCAATCACTCCCCTTAGCTACAGTTTTGAATAGAGAAAATTGAGAGATCCTCATAATCACATGTAGGTAGTGTAGGGGGTTATGGTCATTGACTTTACTTGGGTCCTAGGCCTAGGTAAAATACCCTCTGTGTGTGTGTGTGGGGGGGGGGGTGAGATAGGGGTCCTAGCCCATATTTATGTAAGTTTAGGAGAAAACTATGGAAAATCACAAATGGTTAGGTTATTCAGCAGAACCTGTGATCAAACTTTGCATTTTCCATTTACTATCTTTGAGAGCAGAATCTCTCAACTACTGGTGAAGCCCCATAATCCCCTACTTCAACTACAATGCATTTGAAGCTTAAAATAATAATAATAATAATAATAATAATAAGGTGACCCAAACATTATTCAGGGTTGGTACACAAATTAGGGAAGTCTCTTTTAAGGTAAACTAGATGACACACAATCATGCAGCATTAGAAAAGGACACATGGAAGATATACCGTAAAATACTCTTCAAGAGCAATTATTTAAAAAAAAAAAAAAAAAAAAAAAAAAATTGGGGTGTATTTGGAGAATGTTAGATAAACGGTATAAATCTGCAAAAATATAAAAATTAACATGCATTTTTCTGCTAAAATTAAGTAGCATAAAAAATTATTATAGAACAAAACATATATACATATTTAAATGCAGTGATAAAAAAAATTAAATACAGAAATCTTGGTTAACTGGCATTAAACTAACCAGAAAAATTCTGCAAATCCTTTTCTCCCACTTCAAACAAATCATTTTAAAAATTTGCCATTAGTTTAGGAAGCTTTCCATTTCCATTTTCAAATATTCACAATGTCCAATTTCTTATAAATGTCCATATTTATGAAGGTGAATCTTAAAAAGTAAATGAACAGTGTAATAAAATGTCTACTATTCAAATAGAAACTTCAGCTGAGTGTAAAGGATAATTATTCAGTATTTTCCAAATAAACAAAATTCAGGTAAAAGGCAGAGAGGGGCATTTAATCAATGGAGGGGAGGGAGAGCATTGCAGTAGCGGACCAATAACTCTCGAGGCCCGGGGCTAAAATCTCACTGGGGGAAAGGGTTGTTTTTACTACATTGAGCCCCCCCCCCCCCCTTGTACTTCTTTACGAATTTATTACAATAAAAAAGCAATGAAGTTAGTTTGTTTTAAGTTTTATTCAGAAGCCAAACCAATAAGAATGCCAGGGGCATTGGCATATGAGGCCATTTTTTTGGTTTTGGTGTTGTCACTTTATGGTCACATTCTGTATATTAAGGCTCATTAGACAGGAACCTATGGTTTAAAGGGGAATTGCAGGGAATACTTCAGATTAAAATAATGGCACAATAAATAACAACTCGATAAATAATGATAATGATTTATCATTATTTTAATCCGAAACAATCAAATTAAAATAATGACAACTTCACTGGCTAAATATACTTAAAGGTTAAGTTCCTTCGGAGGCCCCCTCATGATTAAAGTCCCGTAGCGGACCGCCTCCTCCGCCCCACCCTCAGTACACCAGTGGAGCACTGTTATAGTATTAGTTTATTGAACATATCTACAGTATATTAAATTATTAACTTACTATAGTTGGAGAAAACTACATAATTGATTTTTTTTCTACATTTAAAAACATAATTTAAAAAAAGGTATTACTAAAAAAAAAAAAAAAAATCTAATGTTTTTCCAAAAAATTTCAAAATCCCCCGAGTTTTTCAATAGATTTTTCTAATTCCCTATGTTTTCCAGTTTTCCCCCAAATTCTATGTAACTTAGCAACCCTGTTATTTTTTTAAAAATTTATTACAGGTCTCCTTTTTGCCCAAGGAGAAAATCTTCATTGAAATAGATCTGTTACAACATGTTTTTCAAACCCTTGAAGTTCCACAAAAATCAATGAAGTATTTCTCAAGATAATATTTAACAGAAGTCTAAATTTGAAAATGTTCACATAATTTTGTCACTCTTCTTAAGTGCACATAATAATGTAAACCATTTTAACAAATTGTACATACTAACGAGTTACTATACGCAATTAGCATACACAACCTTTTTCAGGAAAATTTGTAAAATTGAAACTGAAATTTCCTTACTAATTTTTATGGTATTAGTTTTATAATGGTAGTAAAATTAATTTAAAACAATATAGTCGAACTTTGTTCATGTGAACATGCTTATTGCAAATTACTTTTAACGTATGAACAAATTGTTTATTATTCTTGAGATTCACATTAACGAGGTTCGACTGTAGTATTAATTATTTTTAATGTATAGTAAAACATAGATGTAGAACATATATTTAATTCAATTAAAATACATAAGAATAATATATCCTTACAACTCATTCCATACATGATCGCCTCTGTGAAATATAATAGTAGTTCCTTCATGATCAACAGTTACTGCTGCTATCTGGCCAAATTTCAGTGTTTTAGAGGGCCAACCATGTACTTCTTTATACACTTAAAGAAAATATAACACATGAAATAATTTATTGTTCTATTAAGTAAAAACACAATTTACATTTTTATATCATCAATTGCAAAATAATTCAACGACTGTTTCTTATTAAAATAGTTAAGTAGAATTCTTCAACACATAAAAAAAAATAGGCATGAATGCAGTATGACAGCAGTAAGACATGAATACATTTTTTGATTGAAATTTGTCAACTTCCAATTCAAAATTTTCTTTACAGAAAAAAAAAAAGCATGATTTGCTAAAACTATTGTACAATAGCTTTTTTTCATGTAGCTAAAAGCATTTATAAATCAAATTTCATTTAAATTAATTAAAAATTGTTTAACAATGTAAAACAGAGATATTTACAGTTTAAAAAATACATAGAAAATAAGAAGCTGTTAATATATTGAATTACAAATGAATCTTGAAAATCCAGAAATGCCAGGACTGTAGCAAATTCTAGATTTTGGAGATTGGTTAAAATTAATATTTTTAAAATATAATATGCATATGCTATTTTTTACTCCTTAACAGAAATTATAATTAAATTAGTGAATTTAAATAATACACTAACATAATTACACTGAAATTAATTATAAATATAAAAATTACAAAATAAAACCATAACACAAAATACAATAAATTATTTATTTACTCAAAAATACTTGAAGAAAAAAAATAAGAAATATTGATTTATGTCAATGTTTACAAATTTTTACATGATGTCTGAAATTCCTAAATCCAGAATTTTTTTTTAAAACCAGCATTTTTCAGAATCTTGTGAGAGAGGTCCGGGAAAGAAGGGGTGTATGGATAATAAAATAATTTTATGAGTTTTCAAAATATTAGACTCTGAATTTATATTTTATATATATTTTTTAACATCGTTCCTATCCTATTAAAAGAAATATATCAGGGCGCAAAATTTCCGCTCGCCAGCTCGCCATTGGCGAGTGGAAATTTTGCTGTGGCAAGTAAAATTTTGATCTAAATGTAGGTAGAATTCTTACAGTATATGGTGCTACAAAGAAAAAAAAAAAAGATCGTAAAATCGTGCTAATCTTATTTGAGGTGACAAGACATCCTCTTTTAAGAGAACAGTTTTCTTTATCAAAGCTCTGTTCTCTTAAACTAAAAAACATTGCAGGAATAAAAAGTCCTCTTTTATAAATGAAAAGGATTTAGTTCTTAATTTACAAAATTTCGCAAAACTGAGAAGCTTAATCGGTTGTTGGCTGTGTCGAACGGTGAACACTAACTTTTTTTCTGCGTTAGGTTCGCAAAAGAACAACTTTCTAATAAACTTGCCAAAGCATATAATAGTTTATGTGTATTCAGATTCTTCGAATCACAGAGAAATAAAAGTATTCCCTATATTTTTATGGTTCTTTGATCCAGAACACGTAATCACTATTGAAATTGTCATGAAATCATAAGAAGGTGGTGCTCTGGTTAATATGCGGTGGGTTAACGTGTGTTTTCACTTTTGCATGAATAATATTCCTCATAAAAATAGGCTCACCAGTGATCGAGAGGTTCTGTCCTCGAAGCTGATATACGTGAGTCTTGCGTTCGATACCCAGTCGCGCTCGTTGGCCTAGCTGTTAGGAGTTTTCCGTGGTTTTCTCAGAAACTAGCGTAAATATGGACTACGACCTCTTAGAAAGATCCCACGGAGGACTCTCCTACTCAGGCCTAAAACCCTAGTGCAGACAACTGGCCTTAATGATAACACTACCACCACCTCACAAAAATATGCAAAAGTTAGTTGAATTCATTTTATGTCCTTCTGGCAAAAACGCTCCCACAAAGCTGCTGTTTCCTTCAATGAACAAAATGTAGACATGTGAAAAAAATCTCCTCTATATGCCTACTTTAAAAACTTATTAACTACTAAGACTAATTTAAGTTGTACTTGTGAGAATTTGTATAAAATATTGATAAAGAATGACTGTTCGTAAAAGAAATCGTTCCATCTGCCGAATATTAATTTTATTTTTCATTTGCCAGTTTTATTTTTTCTTTTATGATCACGATTTTAATAATAATAATAATAATAATAAAAATGTATTCCAACTTGTTTTATGTAACTGCATGAAAGTACCACAAAAAAAAAAAAAGTCTACAGCAAAAATTAATAATAATAATAAATCTATATTGTCCAGTGACACCTATAAAAATTAGGGATTTTTCCTATCGTATCCGTATATTATTAATTTAAATTAAGGTGTACTGATCCAAATTCATCATTTAAGATAAAAATAATTCCACCACTTGTGTAAAGTAGCTTTTGAATCGGTTTTTATGATCCTTTTCATTCAATTTTGTGTCCTCTAAAATGACCTCTTTTTCAAAATTGAATGTCTTCTATTGTGTTATAAAATAAAAGACACTGCGTAATTTCTCCTCTTTTTCCAATAAAAAATTCTGGTCACCTTATACATAAAAAAATAGAGTAAGTTAATCACATTTTGTGGCGCGTAACTTTTTTTTTCAGCGAGTGTAATCTAAGTTGAAATTTCGGGCCCTGTATATATATATATATATATAATCTATGATTTTAAAAAATTGAATAAATTTACGTGTTTCTATCTCTTTTTCAGCTTGTTCAAAGCTTTTTCAAAACAACAACAACAACAAATAATCTGGTGAGTCACTCACACGACTTTCTCTTACCCTGAAATTTAATACTATAAATACAGGTTGCAGATTAAAAGGTAAGATAACGAGTACTGTTATGTAAACCTGTGTTAAACAATTCATATTAGACTTCTGAAGAGTTTTATATGATAATTCGTTCTGTGTGAGGGGAGCTACCACCCCACTCAACCCCCCGTTTCATTAATGCACCTACATTTATATAGAATTTAATTCAGTTATTAAAAAATAATTCTGTTTTTTTTTTTAAATAATTTATTAAAATTATTATTTAAAAAAATTATCTTTTATGATAATGCAGACGATTTCCATATTAGAGAAGTATAACACCAAATATCCAAAAAAAGTCCATTTTATTCTCAATATAAAAAAAAAGTTTTTTTTTCGTTAAAAGTAAAAAAAAAATCAATAACATTGTTTTAAATTATCGCAGATTGATGATTCAACCATTCGTTTTATAAAGGTATTGGCGAGCTCTTTTGAAAGATACCCATCATGAAAATTTACTCCCCTCGAGGGGGGAGGCGAGGCTGCTACATACACAAAAAAATTTTTCCCAGTTAACTATCTCTATTACAAAAAATATATATTCGTTTCATTTCGTTTAGTGCAGTCTATAGACGTTAAACTCTACTTACCTGCAATTCCCCCCATAGACGTAATGAATTCTCTTGATTGTCCCTGTACACGAACCATTTGCTTGATCTTAATGAAAAGCTTACTGTAGCATCACTATATGATACACATTTAGAATACCAAGTTTGAACTTTCTGCTATAATTTGTTTTTGAGATATGCTGATAACAGACAGACACACACACAGACATACACACAGACCATTTGCTAAAAACATGATTTTCGTATTCAGGGGACCTCAGAACGTGTAAATATAACAAAATCTCGCGTTCGAAAATTTGACCCAAAAACAATACTTTCTCTACCTTATGGGTAAGAGAAAGTAAAAAAAAGAAGATAATCAATTTGCCAGTGGTTTGCTTCAGAATCACAGAGTAATGCATTAGTAGATCACTGATCCTGTTAGAATCGTAAAAGATGATTGTGTTTATCATTTAGAAGAGTTAAGGGGTAATAGATTATTGAAAATTTATTTTTTATACAACGAGTATTTGAGCAATTTTATCATTAAATATGTAGAGATAATTACACTATGATTAAATATAAGAAGGTCAAGCTTGTGTTTCCGCACGCTAAAATGGTGTGACTGTGCTAATGCTCTGTTCCTGTCTAAAATAAATAATAATAATAATAAAAAAAAAATCTGTGAAAGGTAGAATTTAAATTAAAATTTGTTAAGAAAGGATTAACTTTTATATTACATAAATAAAATACCTCAAATAACATCCTTTTAAAGAACTTAGCATATTAATTTCGGGCACAGTGTACCCATCCTCAGTGCCAAGTACGAAAACGTCGTTCTTCTGTAGATCTTACCACGAATATGAAGATCTACAGAAGAATGACGTTTTCGTACTTGGCACTGAGGATGGGTACGGTGTGCCCGAAATTAATATGCTAAGTTCTTTAAAAGGATGTTATTTGAGGTATTTTATTTATGTAATATAAGGTAGAATTTAATTTAGTATAACAGGACTAATTAGTATATTACAATCCTATAACAATAAATATATATATATATAAATATTACTTTTTTTATTGAGTATATCCAGAAGATATAGCCAATAAATAATATTCATAATAATAGCCAATATTCAGAAGCCATCCACTTTATGAATGGTGATGGACTGGGATAACGAAATCGACAAATGCTTTTTACATACAATCAATGATGAATTTCTCACTTATCAATAAGTTTTTAAAAATATAAACGTTTTTACAGATTTTACATGTTTTAAGATAGTTTAAGAAATTAAATATTGGCGGGCATCTTGGCAAATTCAAGGTGTAATAGAATAAGTGGCAATAAAGTGAAATCGCTGTTTCAAAAAAAGAATCTTCTTGTATTAATAATAAATCAACTTGTTTTTTATAACAAAGTATTTAATAAACATTTAGAAAGTATTAAAACATATCAAAATATTTATTTATTTAGAATCCACTTAAAAAGATTTAGTAATATTCTATTAAAACATTTTTTAATAATAAAACAGCTTGTTTGTCATAACAGAATATTAAATAAACAGTCAGAAAGTATCAATATATATACACTTAAAAAGATTTAGTGGTATTCTATAAAAGAACTTAGGAATCAACTTTTTTTTTTTTCAATAATGTACTTTTATAAAGTATTTAATAAACAATCAGAAAGTATTAAAATGTATCAAAATTTGTCAGTATATTTATTTACTTAGAGTTCACTTAAAAAGATTTATTAATATTCTATGAAAAACATAGGAATTAGCAAAATCTTATTTTTAAAACTGCACTAAAATAAATAAATAAAATAAAGTATGCATCCGAACTTCAGATATCTGGATTTTTAAAATTTAACTATATTACAAAATAAAGGATTTTTTAAAACCTAATACTTATATCACTTACTATATTCATTATTAAATGCTCCACTGGCATTTGGCTTGACTCTTGTATTAGAAGAAAATTTGTTTAAACGATTCACTCTATTATATCCAAATGAGGAAGCCTTATCAGAAAATTTATTAAATGTAATTGCAGCGTGATGATGATTTCCTTTTCCATAGGCTTGTTGTTCAAGCTCTGGATTTGGAGGTAAAGGGACATCATTTCCTGGGGGTAAATTGTCAACGAGTTCATTGTACTGAATTCCAATGCAAGGTGGAGATTGGCCAGCTAATGCATTATGATATTCTGTATAATACATTAAATATAGATTGCACATTTCGTTACTTGCAGATGACCTGTGGAAAAAAATGAAATGAAATTTTACAATATTTACAAAGTATACTTAAACTAGATCATTAGAGAACAGTCAGAATGAAATATAAAGAATAATTAATTTACCCAATCTGGACTCCTACATTCATATCAGTGGAATTATATGTACAACGGGCAGCCTAAGGCAAAGAAAGAAAAGAATCTATCATAATAATCATGATGCACAATCTAAATATTGACATAGGCATAGTTTACTTTTATATCATACCTACATTAGAAAAATGTAAAAATCTGTATAAACTAACATGTGAAAAATTACATACACAATTATCTATATTCACAAATAGATTGCACTCAACACAGTTAAATATTGGACTGTTTTATATAGTGGTGGACATAATTATAAGACACCTATCTAATTTGACAAATAATGAAAGAAAAGATTCAGAGCTTAAAAATGTTTTATCAAATACCTCAAAAACATAAATTTATTCTGTTATCTCACGTAATTGTTTTACAGAAATGATATTCTTATAGAGTTTCATAAAAAAAATTAAAAATACCATGGACAAAATTATAAGACACCCTAACATTTTAATTAAAACCCCTGCTTTTTTTTCGAAAATAATGTGCAATATGCAAATTTTCTGCACGCTGTTATGACGTCAGCAGTTAACTAAAGCAGACGATAACCAACTTCCCGCATTTACAAACATGTCACGAGGTACACAATTAAAAAAAAATGAAATTCGCAAAATTTGGAGATTAAATGGAACTGGTGCTTCAATTAATAATATTTCAAAAGTTATTAAACGCTCTAGATGTGCAATTAGAAATGTTTTGAAAAGAGGAATTAATGGATCGGTGATTAAAATATCTGGACGTACTCCTTGCTTGTCCTCGAGAGACAGACGCCATGTGCTTTCGCTCGCTACACAAAATAAGATGACCACTACAGGCATTAAAAATGCTTTGAAACTGAATTGTTCAAGGAGAACCATTTGCAGGGTGTTACATAATGCTTTCTATGTGAAATATAAAAAATTGAAGAAAAAACCACTGCTTCTAAGCCGGCACAAATTGGAGCATCTAAACTTCGCTAAACAAACTATGGCCTGGACCTCAAAAGGGTACTCTGTTATTTTCTGATGAAAAAAAGTTTAACTTGGATGGTCCTGATGGGTTTCATGGGTCATTAATGAGCCGCCAAATGTGTGGAGGCTCAGTAATGGTTTCGGCTGGTTTTTCGGCTCAAGGGAAAACGGATATTGTTTTTGTGCATTCAAGAATGAATTCCGAAAAGTATAAGAATCTTCTTAAAGATCAACTAGCCATATACGGTGAACTTCTTTGTGGTGAAAACTACACTTTCCAGCACGATAACGCACCGATTCATGCATCATACGAAACAAAAAAGTGGCTTTCAGAGCAAAGTATCAATGTTCTCCCGTGGCCTTCTTGCTCCCCAGACTTAAATCCCATCGAAAACTTGTGGGGGATCTTAGCTTGTGCGGTTTACGGAAATGGGAGGCAGTTTATATGTGTCGAAGACCTAAAGAATGCTATAAAATGTGCTTGAGAAGAATTGTCTTGCGACATTTTATTAGAATTGATAGATTCAATGCCGAATCACATCTTTCATGTTATAAAAAACAATGGCGGCTCCACCAAATACTGAATAACCATTTTAGAGGATTTTCTTTTAGACCATTAGTGTCTGCTAATTATGTTGACCACTGTATTTGGAAAAAACGGTTGGTGTCTTATAATTTTGTCCATTATGTTTTTAAGTTTTTTCATTAAATTGTATGAAAATATCATTATTATAAAATAATTATATATGATAACAGAATAAATTTATGTTTTTGACGTATTTGATAAAACATTTTTAAGTTCTGAATCTTTTCTTTCACTAGTTATCAAATTAGATAGGTGCCTTATAATTATGTTCACCACTGTATATAAAGTAAGTACAGGTCATATAGATTCAAGAGAAGTGATAATAATAATGCATCATTTTATTTTTACCTACAGCTATGGTAATAATAATTTGAAAAATTTGGAATAAAAAAAAATAAGAATAATTTAGCATTAGTAACTTTATACATTCATAAAAAAATTATATCATCATTATTTTTAAATAATATTCATACATATTGCACATCATATTTAAATATGTTTTAAATAATTTTTAATAAATTGAAAATTTTTGTAAATAATAATGAAATGTAATTTCTCATGAGTCAAATTTTAGAAAAATAGTAGTGGAAAATTTTTAAGAATGAGGAAGTACTGATAAATTTTTTTGAAAATAGTACATAAATATTTAAACAAACATCAGAAGAACCCCAAACACTCAACAACAGCAATAATTAAGCATGACAATTTAACCCTCAAAACTGGTGTAAATATGGACTAGGATCCCTTAGAACCCCCCCCCACCACCACCACAGAAGACACTCCCCTCAGGCCTAGGATCTTCTTGTAGTCAGTTGGCCTTACAACCCAACACAACCCATATGAAACAGATTAATCCTAATAGTCCTAAGATCACGGTTTTACTGGAGAAAAATTGTTTTAAGGTGCGTTTGACAAAAATTACCAACGTAATGCCCTTTGTATCATTTTAAAAGTTGCAAAATTCCACTAGTTATATAATAGAGCGAGATTTTCGGCAAATAAAATAAAACTCTAAATATGTACAAAAACAAACTGTTTAAAGTGCAAAATCATAATAAAACATAGTTTACAAAACATTATTCAAAACACACAAAATTAAATGAAAATTAAACAAAGAAAATCACTCCAAATACCAGTTTCAGTACAAAAACAATCGCAAAATGATGTGAAAATCAACAATACAGCAATCAGGGTTTACATATTGTGAACTTCGCTCCTAAAATTCTACAAGAATGTCACTGGATACCCAATCTCACTGTGCATGTATCCCAATAATGTAAAAATAAGCAACACAGCAACAGGTTCTCTGCTGTCAACAGAATTTCTTATTTTAAACATAAAGCTCTGCCTTTTGACCTTCCCAAAAAACTTTACTGTACTTCAGAAAATATTTTTACATATTCATGTTAAAATTTAAATTTATTTCATAGCAGTTGATAGGATAAATTATACTATTTTATATATAAGCCTATGAAATTTAATAAATTATACACAAATGCATAAAATATTGTTTTATGCATTTTTTTAACATTGTTTTATGCACATTTGTAGGTAATGCATTGTTTTGAAAAATGCATAAAATTAAGGCTGATTTTACTTCTGATTGTGATCAAAATTTCATGCCTGCTAAATTGTACAACGTGGATAATTCTACTTAAAGCTTATATGTTAAATTGTAATCAGGTGTTAGTACATATGATTTGATTGATTAGTGTGGAGCGTAAATTGCTTTTTTACAAAATTTGTAAGTTATTAGAATGTTATTGTATAATTTGAAAACTATTTTAATGGATAAATCTTTCTAATATTCAGAAAACTATATATCGCATTCATTTTACTTCTCATTACATTATTTTTTGTAATTTTCTTTCCTGGTACATAATTTATAGTGTTTTATTGATATACAGATATTTAGGCATGGTTAATGACAGAAGTTGATGAAAGGGAGTTTATGTCAGGACTTACTGGTCCATTTTCTAGTCAGAAAAAGCCCTCCTCTAAGGATTAAAGCAGAGAAAAGTTTGAAAAATATCCAACAGCAACAAATACATATATACAGTTAGTGTAATGGAACTTAACAGAAATATCTAGCATAGTGTATTTCACTTTATACCCAATGCATTTCTTACATACTATACACATTATTCTTTGATATTTTTTACTTTTTTGTCAGCTTTTGAGCATAAAGATGTTTTTTCTCCTGTCAAGAAACACTCTAATATGGGGGAATTTAAACTGGGCAAGTAGCTCATGATGTTGCGGACTTCTTTCTTAAATGTTTGGAGTTAATTTCCCCTTGACTACACCTCAATATCTTTATATTACTAAAATACACCAACTGATAAAAATATATGTATTCATGGATGAAAGAATTGGTGAACTTTTCCTAAAAACTTTGTACAACATACATTTATTTCAAAATATATGATATTCCAAAATGCACATGTCATAAATCCCTTTACTCTGCTCAAAAAAGATGTAGAAAACACAGTTGTTATTGTAATCAGTTTGTTATTTATGACAAATTAGCACACTTTCACAATTGCATTACATGCCATATGAGTGAGGCGCCATTAAATAAATTTCAACTTCCAAATGGGGTCAAAATGACCCCATCTTAGGAAAGCGAGGGTTAATAAATATTTGTGTAATATTGATGTTTACAATGATCAAATACCAGGAAGAAAAACTTGAATTAACCAACAAACAGTCACGTATGGTAGTAAAGTTGTGAGGTAATATCGTGAGGTTGAAAACAATCCGTACAGCCATTTTTAAAGGAACGCACTTGTGAGATCTGAAATTGAGCTATTTATACAGGACGACTACCAAATTTCCTGAACTAATCAACTATATTATTCGAAAGGACATCTAATAGTGTGTGTTTATATAGCAACTTTGAAGAAAATCGTTACAGCCGTTTTTGAGATACGGTTTCCGATATCCCACTTCTGATTTTCCAATTTTCACCAAAATTTGGAAAATTCATCTGTACACTGGATCTGTCTGAATTCTGAAGTTTCATAGTTCTATCTTCATTAGTTTTGGAGACATGATTACCAGAAGATTCCCCACATACATACACACATACTGACCAATTGCCAAAAACTACTTTTTTGGGTTCAGGAGACCTTAAAATGTGCAAATCAGGTGAAAACTCTATATCGAATTTTTGGACCAAATACAAAAGAAAAATAAATCCAGAAAATAAGCTTTGATTGGGACTAAGGTGCCTCAGTCTTGTGATTTATCTTAAGTTTGATCATAAAACATTTATAAACGATTTTAACCCTTAAATGCCTGATTTTTTAAATCAATTTAAAAACATTTTATTCTTACCTTTATTAAATAAATCACGGTAAAAATACTTTAAAAAATCCTACTTTATTTTAACTATAATTTACAGCTAAAAAGCAGTTTGTTGTCAATTGGCAAACATGAGGCATTAGTGCTTCAATATTATTCTAATAATACTTTAGAAGACAAAACTGGGTATGTTTGCCAATAAAGCAATACACCACATTTAAGGGTTAACTTAGTATTGTGATGCCTCAAGTCCTCTATGGGAGAAATGAACAGATCAACTGCAGACACAGTATGAGCTATGTCACAATTGCATGTGCATCTAGTTACAATTCATCCTAAGATATCTTAGGTACTCAAGATAGTGAGATACTGCAATACGAGTTTTGTTTTGTTTACATATTAAAAGAGAATTTATGCTTATGGCAGTCTTCAACAAGGCACTGCAATTCCAACCTAAATCATGAGCTGTTGTATTGCATTTTTAAAATTTGCATGTATATGTTTAACAACTTTCTTTTACAGAAAATTAAAAAAGAAAAGATTAAGTTTTATATTTACATAATAAAATACTTTAAAAAACATCCTTTTAATAACTTAGCATGTTAATTTCAGGTACAGCCATACCCATCCTCAGTGCCAAGTACGAAAAAACGTCGTTCCGTAGATCTTCATAGAAAGACATTTTTTCGTACTTGGCACTGAGGATGGGTACAGCTGTACCTGAAATTAATAAGCTAAGTTATTAAAAGGATGTTTTTTAAGGTATTTTATTATGTAAATGTGAAACTTAATCCTTTCTTAATAAATTTTAATTGAAAAGATTAAGTTTGTAGGAACTTCTCACGGGCATGAAATGAGAATAATGTTTTTTATGCAATGTTTATTAACCATACCTTTTGAACAATATTACTTTTAAGCAACTATTCTTATTTAAAATAGAATAAAAAAGGACAACGTATTTCATGTTTGTGTATTAAAAAAAATGAAAAAAAAAAAAATGTTTTTTTCCCCCCTTCTGTCTGATTGTTGGAAATACTATATAAAATCCTACATTCTCTAAATTTTAACCTACCATAACCAAAGCGCATTAATTCCCAATTTCTTACAAATCCCTCTACAATTCCCAGAATTCTATTGGCTGGTAAATCCTTCTCTAGAATCTGCTTCCTGGTTATATTTACGAGCAATAATCTTGCTATTCTGTACTGATTATTGTGATGTTAAAAACATCACTTCTTTTTAAATGTTAAATAAGATCGTTTTCTGCACTTAAATGCATTGTTTCTCTCAGCTGGCTCAACTCACCCTGTTGTGTTTGCTTTACTGCAACACACACACAGGAGAAAAATTGGTTCTTCTTTCCTAGTGGTGATGTCATATCACACCATGCTGAGAACCAATAGGGTGATGGTTCTGACTCCACCTTCTGTTATTCCGGCAGTTTTAAATTTAGTTGGGTTTCAGCAGCTCTCAAGAGAAGAACATGGGGTGAGAAAGATTTGTTTTGCTTCTGTTTTAAAATAATGACCATTTTATCATTTGGAGAGAGAGTGCCTACTTATTAATAATAAATATATATATATTAGTTTATATGAATACTTATTCAAATTTTAAAAACCATTAATTTTTATATCCTGTTAGAATCAAAAATTCTAACACTTTTGAATTCGGTTAATTTTTATCAAATCCTCCGGAAAATATTTTAGTTACTTTTATTTTATTTATTTTCTCCATTTAAAATTTCTTAAAATTCGTAATTTTCAACAAACAAAAAAATTTAAGAATTTCCAGTGAAGCGTTTTGTTTGTAAACAAAACTACCGATGTTTTCGGATTTGTAAACAAACGCCTGAGCCAATAAAGAAATTCAATTTTAATCATGATTCAAATCAGTTCAAAATCTTTTTAGATCGTCTGCAAATAATTTAAAAATAATTTTATTAATTTTCCTAACGTTCATTTTGCACTAATTAAAATCAGTGACGTCATTTTCATTGACGATTTTCAAATTTTTTCTTCTGGAATGTTCCATTCGGTTCGCAGCGAATATGTCAGGTCCGCAGCGAATATATCACGGCGCCGATTTAAAAGTGGCGTCTCTCTAGGAAAATGTGTATTTTTTAATATTAATATTGAATCCAGATATTAACCCAATATAAAATATTCCGTTCATAAAATTAAATTTATTTATTTCCATTTTATTATTTATTATTCAGCAGACGATCCGGATAAAAATAATTCATTTTCGGACTATTTATCGCGCGCAGCAATTTGAATGTGCGTAGTCTCGCGGCGCGGGAGATTGGAAGGCATCTCTGACTCACTCTGTGTTGGTACGGTGATAGAGGAAGGAGTGCGAAGACATTTACGCCGTGGTCGGCGGCCTTTGGCCGCTGGCTGAACAGTTATTTCAAACTTTTGCATCTATAGTAATAACTTCTTTAAGTCTATAAGCCTGTAAAAGTAAAACAAGGAAAATGTATTCGTTTTTACGTCCATCTTGTGGACATGTGTATTTGGAAATGGAGCCTAGTGACGAGAAACTCCCTTGGAGGATTGCTGAATGGATACGAAGAAATTGTAGATCGTTGGCCGAGCATCAGTCTTTAAAAAGTTCCTTCCAGTTTCAATAACCTCTAGAATTACTCATAAACTAATGTAATAGAGTATATTATTAATATTCAAAGAGGTCCTTATTTCATATACGGACCGATAGACCTCTATTTTAGGGCAAAGGAACAGCGTGGCCTAAATAGGCTTAGCGTACCATCATAATACTTTGTAACATGGTTTCGGTACTACGAAAGTATAATATATCAGTCAACGACAACTGTTCACCATTCGCTCGTCAGAATATGCTATTTCCATCACGTATTTAAAATGTGGAGCAACAGCCATGTGTCACAGTAATTTTTGTGATATCGTCAATGCTTTCAGTAATCACAGGATAAAACGAACGTACACATCCGATGGGTGAAAGTGCGATTGTGTTTTACTCATATACCATGCTCAATACGACATTGAAACGATCATCATTATAGAATTTTACAAATGCATCCATCCCGGATGTAACAAGTGATTAATGCTATCTGTAAATGCCAAATAGACAGGCAATATTTAGAATAATCCGAATGCTGTGAACGATATCTGCTTTGATCTATCAGTTATCTATATCATGATATCTAATGTACGTAATTACAGTGTTGGGAAATAATGATGTATCCCTGTACCGGTACAAGCGGAATATATATATCTTAATCTTCAATAAAAAAATTCCTAGGTGACATATCATGTGTGATTCTTATTGTGCAACCGAGTGTCCCAATGGATCTAATTAATTTTGCCTTACAGGTATTGATTGTACTGCTGTTTGGGGTGAGTTAATAATTTTTCCTAATTTTCATTTTATTTATTCAATTTAAATTATTATTATTGATTGCAATATGAAATATTTGATTTCAGGAAGGGTTAATGATTCGCGGCACTATATACGCACAAGTAATCCACTATTCCTAAATCGATCACGTTCGGCCATTTTTTCATTTCTCATTTTCTTATCTAACTTTATAAATTTCCAAAATCCAACAATCAAGTTTTATTGTTGTATAACCAAATTAAATGTTTAACATTTGGTGCCGTCGCGAAAAATAACCTCCGTTAAGGTTGAGAACCTGAGGTTATTTAATCATTAATCCTTTTTTCAAAATTAATTAATTTTAGCGATCGCGATTTAAAAAAAAAAAAAAAAAAAAAAAAATCGCGAAGATTTTATTTTTATTTTTGTCTCATTATGCATGCCACTTAAAATAATCTAGATATTATATTTTCATGTTGTATGTTTTATTTTATGTGATTTCAAGGTGGGAAATCTCAATATATGGCATTCCAAGAAAGGGAATGTAGATAAATTTTTGAGCTATTTTAGCTGTAAACTTTTAAAGAAAATAAACAAAAAATTGAGATTTGCCACTATTACATGCCCTATATTAATATTTAATGGAAATTTTGTGTGTTTTATTTTATTTTAATGTGGTAGGTCCCAATTTATGGTATTCCAGTAAATAAAAGGAATACATGTAATTTTTAGAGCTATTTTAGCTATAATTATTTAAAAAATAAAGAAATAATTGAGATTTGCCACATTTTTTAAACATTCCATGGAATTAGAGTGTGATTTAATGTTCGGAAATTAGATATTGATTTTAATTTTATGTTGAACAAAGAAAATGATAATTTTTGTATTCATACATTTGTGTTTTTTTCTATGGAAATCTGCTAAGTGAAATTTAATATAGATATTTAATTTACAGTTATTTACTTAGTGTCCTTTTCCATTTATTACATTTGCTCTCTGGGTAGAGTTAAAAATAAGATGATTTTAATAACTCTAGATAGTAGAGGTTTCA
Source organism: Salticus scenicus (assembly GCA_963930645.1). Classification (NCBI taxonomy): domain Eukaryota; kingdom Metazoa; phylum Arthropoda; class Arachnida; order Araneae; family Salticidae; genus Salticus; species Salticus scenicus. The sequence continues at coordinate 229,169,581 of OZ005658.1, forward strand.
AAAAAAAAAAAAAATAATAATAATAAGGGGTCTTGAATATCTCCGATTTTAAATACAATCATTTATTTCAAGTATGATTCGCCTTAATTATGGCAATTTCAAAAAAATGTTTTGAAAAATTAGAGAGATGAAAAAATTTACATCAAAAAATATTCAGAATATAAATTTATTTGTAAGGGATGAATGATTATAAACTACATGGTGTTACTTAGAAAATTCTAAATAAAAAAGTCCAAAGGTGCGAGATATTTTTTTTGGAGACAAAGGTGTTTAGATTTGATTATTGGGACGGTGAAATTTTGCTTTTATGGTAATCTGAGCTGATGGCCACAGCGATCATTGTGCCATGCGAAATTTTAACTATAAACCCAGTTGACTAGGCATTTCACTTCAAAAATAAATAAATAAATAAAGGGTTACTTACCTTTTTAATTTTCCATCACACCTAAAGAATTTACAGGAAACATTTATAGGCAATTAATATTCAGATCATTGTTCTATTTATATATACAAAAATTATATTTGATTTATTATATTAAAACTGTGCACAGTATGTATAAAATTTATAGGGTAGATGATAGGGCATGACACTTGCAGTTTTTATATAAGTCGATGAGGTTAAAACCGATTAGGTACCCGTTTTTCACTTCAGGTGAATGTAAGTCTGTGGCTTAAACTGACATGCGTGCTTTCTATTCAAAATTCTATATATGAAAACTACCTTGAATATTATTTATAGCATATGTAGAGACCATTATAAGCTGAGCCTATAATTAGTGTGAACAGCAGTCTCGTTATGCATTGCTTTTATTGATATGGGACGAATAAATTCCCCTTGTCTTCAATTAAAATGAAATAAAAGAAAAGACAATGATCTAAAATTATGTTATATATGATGTGATCATCACAATGCCTGTTTTCCTGCTAAGAAATTTAAAGAACATTAATACTACTCTAAAATGTTCAATTTTGTTTCTCGCTATTCATCCCCATGAGATTGCATTTCAACCCCAAACAATTTTAATATTCAAAATTTACTCATAACTAAAACTTCTCAGCAAAGCAAAAAAAAAAAAAAAAAAAAAAAAAAAATATTTTCCACTCTCTTTTCAAATTTTATGATACTGGTTCCTCCAATAGACATTCAAGTTAGCAGACAAAATACATAAATTAATATATAGCAAAAAAATTTTTTTACTTACATTAAAGTATTCTGGAATTGCTTTTGATGGGATACTGAGAAATCCGAGCCCAGAGTGATTCAAAATCTGTCAGGCTGGTCCGAGGTAATGTTTCACTTTTGTGCACTGGTGCTGCGGTTCCTGGGTATTCTCACTTCTTCAATTTCAGACTAAATTTGTCAACCTAAATGTTACATTATGAAAATCTACAAAAAACATATTTACTTACCTGTTTAAAAAAAAAAAAAAAAAAAAAAGATATATGCATTTTTCAAATTAAGGTATATTCAAAATGTTTAATCACTTACACCTACCTGTTGTAAACCTTTTGCGATTTGGCAGGAGTGTATATTCTAAAATAACACAAATCAATTTTACAAACAGTATTCATTTTCCAATTCTTTATGCATGTGGCACATTGTAGAAATATAGGTATTGTCCTAGAGTATTGATGGAGACCATTTATAGCCGAGCCTTTATTTAAGTGTCATTGGCTGTCTCACATGCTCATCACAATAGTGTTACAGCTCATAAGCCTGTCAATTGTAGATATGACAGTGTGCGGATGGCAAAGGCAACATCGTTATGGGGGTCACTAGCGGTTTCACATAATTATATGCCGTCATCTGTAACGACGTGTGCGTTGGAACTGCTTCATTCGTACTTGTTTAGTATATCTACTATTGAGTTCCAATAAATTTTTTACCTTTAATGATTTGTTGTGAGGTGCATAATTTACACTTAATAATCCCTGTCCTAATATTTTTTAGCTGAGATGTTTTTGGTAAAAAAAAAAAAAAAAAAAAAAAACTTATTCATAACTAAAATTTTCTTTTCAAGTGGTTTATTTTGGCAGATTTCCATTATCTTCATTACCTCTGTTTATTATGTTATGTGTTTAAAAAGTGGTATGCATATGATTTTTTTAACTTGCCCCAAATCATTTATGTTTTGAGTGTTATTATATATATTCGGATATGCACTCATGTAGTGTATTTTTTATATTTAGTGTATGTTTTATGTTACTAAGTCCTTCCAATTTCCTGCTGCTATAATTTTTTTTTGGAGAAGGGGGGTAATGTTAGAATCAAAAATTCTAACACTTTTGAATTCGGTTAATTTTTATCAAATCCTCCGGAAAATATTTTAGTTACTTTTATTTTATTTATTTTCTCCATTTAAAATTTCTTAAAATTCGTAATTTTCAACAAACAAAAAAATTTAAGAATTTCCAGTGAAGCGTTTTGTTTGTAAACAAAACTACCGATGTTTTCGGATTTGTAAACAAACGCCTGAGCCAATAAAGAAATTCAATTTTAATCATGATTCAAATCAGTTCAAAATCTTTTTAGATCGTCTGCAAATAATTTAAAAATAATTTTATTAATTTTCCTAACGTTCATTTTGCACTAATTAAAATCAGTGACGTCATTTTCATTGACGATTTTCAAATTTTTTCTTCTGGAATGTTCCATTCGGTTCGCAGCGAATATGTCAGGTCCGCAGCGAATATATCACGGCGCCGATTTAAAAGTGGCGTCTCTCTAGGAAAATGTGTATTTTTTAATATTAATATTGAATCCAGATATTAACCCAATATAAAATATTCCGTTCATAAAATTAAATTTATTTATTTCCATTTTATTATTTATTATTCAGCAGACGATCCGGATAAAAATAATTCATTTTCGGACTATTTATCGCGCGCAGCAATTTGAATGTGCGTAGTCTCGCGGCGCGGGAGATTGGAAGGCATCTCTGACTCACTCTGTGTTGGTACGGTGATAGAGGAAGGAGTGCGAAGACATTTACGCCGTGGTCGGCGGCCTTTGGCCGCTGGCTGAACAGTTATTTCAAACTTTTGCATCTATAGTAATAACTTCTTTAAGTCTATAAGCCTGTAAAAGTAAAACAAGGAAAATGTATTTGTTTTTACGTCCATCTTGTGGACATGTGTATTTGGAAATGGAGCCTAGTGACGAGAAACTCCCTTGGAGGATTGCTGAATGGATACGAAGAAATTGTAGATCGTTGGCCGAGCATCAGTCTTTAAAAAGTTCCTTCCAGTTTCAATAACCTCTAGAATTACTCATAAACTAATGTAATAGAGTATATTATTAATATTCAAAGAGGTCCTTATTTCATATACGGACCGATAGACCTCTATTTTAGGGCAAAGGAACAGCGTGGCCTAAATAGGCTTAGCGTACCATCATAATACTTTGTAACATGGTTTCGGTACTACGAAAGTATAATATATCAGTCAACGACAACTGTTCACCATTCGCTCGTCAGAATATGCTATTTCCATCACGTATTTAAAATGTGGAGCAACAGCCATGTGTCACAGTAATTTTTGTGATATCGTCAATGCTTTCAGTAATCACAGGATAAAACGAACGTACACATCCGATGGGTGAAAGTGCGATTGTGTTTTACTCATATACCATGCTCAATACGACATTGAAACGATCATCATTATAGAATTTTACAAATGCATCCATCCCGGATGTAACAAGTGATTAATGCTATCTGTAAATGCCAAATAGACAGGCAATATTTAGAATAATCCGAATGCTGTGAACGATATCTGCTTTGATCTATCAGTTATCTATATCATGATATCTAATGTACGTAATTACAGTGTTGGGAAATAATGATGTATCCCTGTACCGGTACAAGCGGAATATATATATCTTAATCTTCAATAAAAAAATTCCTAGGTGACATATCATGTGTGATTCTTATTGTGCAACCGAGTGTCCCAATGGATCTAATTAATTTTGCCTTACAGGTATTGATTGTACTGCTGTTTGGGGTGAGTTAATAATTTTTCCTAATTTTCATTTTATTTATTCAATTTAAATTATTATTATTGATTGCAATATGAAATATTTGATTTCAGGAAGGGTTAATGATTCGCGGCACTATATACGCACAAGTAATCCACTATTCCTAAATCGATCACGTTCGGCCATTTTTTCATTTCTCATTTTCTTATCTAACTTTATAAATTTCCAAAATCCAACAATCAAGTTTTATATTGAATAACTAAATTTATTGTTTAACATATCCTACTTAATTTGGAATTACTAGTGTGGTTTTGAAAATAAAATTAATTAATTTTGATGCAACAGATTAGTTTTATTACAAACATTATTTTTGTATGCATTTTTCTTTTTACAGCATTCTAGCCAATAAGTAAATTGATTCCTCTTTTCTCTTATGTAAATAAAATTATTTGGATATATATATTTGACCTATTGACCCAAAGAATAAAAAGGGTTAGTGGCCAGAACGCAATGTACGCCATGAGGTTCTTTGATCCTCACTAAGTAACTTCTGTTGCTATGAAAATTAAAAATATTAATAAAATTAATTTAAAATATGGAAACATAAAAGGTAAATGAATTATTTACATCACATTTGGTGCCGGAAAGGAATACTTGGATTATTGTTCTTAAGAATAAATGGTACTGTAGAGATTGTTTATTTTGAATAAGTTATTTTATTTTTATTGCTAGAATTACTGAAATTATTTTTTTAAAGTCATACATTACCAATTACATTTTTTTGGTGATTGAATATGATGGATACCAAGTGACCTATAAGACAATTCCCTGTTTCAAAAATTGTGATATGCTGGAACTTTGTACAAATGAAAATTTTTTTTTTTTGGTTCAATATATTTTGAATAACTGATTAAATAAATAATAACCAACAGAACTTTGTATTGTTGGCTTAAGGAAAAAAAAAAAAAAAAAAAAAAATTGTAGGTATCTCTCTCTCTCCTCAACTACGTGAATTTATTATATGCAAATAGCCATCAACACATGTAAAAATCAAGAAATTTAAATAACAAGCTTCATACATCTGTGTTGTTTTTTTAAATCAATATAGTAGTTTCATATATATACAAAAAATAATGGCTTCTAACAAAGGATTGACAAGAGGTTTACCATTCAAAACTTTAGTAACGCCATTTTCTGGAGACCCTCATTTATTGGATTTTTTTATTGAACAAGTGAAATTTAAAATTGAGAACAGCAAATGGGAAGAATCCCATGCTTTGGCTTTTGTGAAATCAAAATTGGCAGATACTGCTCTTAAGTTTTATGTCTCCTCCCCAGCTTGCCAAAAAGCCAAAAATACAAAAGAGTTATTTAATATATTTAAGAAATATTTTAAGGTAGAGTCGGCAACTGCAATAGCACAACAATTTAACGAATTTAAGTTTGAGTCCGATGTCAATATTAATATTTTTGCTAATAAGCTTGAAAATTTAGTGAGAAAACGTTTTCCTGATATGGAAGAAAAAGCCCTTGAACAACTACTAATCGCAAAATTCAATGATCTCATTCCGCCCCACTTTAGAATTCATCTACTATCACAAAAAGCCACAACCTTTTATCAGATGGTGGAATGTCTCGAAAAATTCCAGGAAATTTATAACTTGCAAGTAAACCCTGTCTTACCAGGAATATCTTTTGCTACTATTCAGAACTTCAATCATAAAATAGATAGTGAAGTGATAGGTACAAACTCAGAAAACAATTTGACTAAGATTAACAATTCATCTTATAGCAAGCGGCCATACAATAAATTTCCACAAAATAAAGGTTCGCACACGATTCAATGCCAATGGTGTGAAAGACCTGGACATTCTGCTCAGAGGTGCTTTGCACTCAGAAAATTACAAAATAATAAGTTTTCTCACAGATATCGTAATGGGCAAACTTTCTCTAGACCTTATAGAGACATGTCACGGAGAGCCAGGGCCCCTAAAACATTTAAATCCAACTCCCCTCAAACCAAAAGTAGTCATTCACAATGACTAGAAGTGGAGAATGGTAGAAGTGACACTAAACTCCTAAATACAAAGAGTTCCTCATATAGGTCAGGTTTGAATAAAGTCAATTACCATAACAACTTTTCACAGACTAACTCAACATATTCTAATCTACCTAATAATTTTTTTGTAAATAACAATGAAATCATTCTGAGATCTCCAGACACACAGGCAAAGTTCCCTTTGTCATTAGAACGCAAAGTCAAATCTGTTGCGATACAGACAACATCTCCTGTACTGGTAACGTCCCCGAGTGTGGAGGAAAATGGAGACTGCATATTAGTTAATTCACTGGAATTCTTGTTACACACAGACAATGATCTGCCCAATCTCCCCATCATACAATTACTGTTAAACAAAACATTAGAGAATTTTCTTCTCGACTCAGGAGCTTCTGTGTCATTACTCTCAAAACATTACTTCTTACAAAATCAAAACAAATTATATTACAAAAGAATTGCTTCAAGAGTCAAGATATCTACAGTAAACTCTATAGTCCAATGTGACGGATGTGTTTGCATTTCCTTTAAAATAGGGAAAACTTTTTACAAACACACCTTTTTTCTTATTGAAATACCAACTGAATCTAAATTTATTGGTATACTTGGCTTTGATTTTTTAAAGTCCCATCACGTAGTTATCAATTTACACAATAACAAAATACAAATTAATGAAAATGCTTTAGATATTCTAGACACTGTACCCTCTTGCAGTCTTCTATCATCTGAATCTGATATGAATCGGGCATCACATAAGATAGCTACTCATATGGATTTTCCCCAAACTGGATATAAAAAATCTAAAATTGATGTTCATAAAGAGAACTTACCCTCTGATCAAAAATGTTGGCTTACCCAGAAGATTATGATTGATCCACAGGATACTATATATGTGCCTGTGCGGTCCACGCTTATTCCAGAAAATCAGTTAGTAATGTTTACATCGTCTAACAAGCATTGTCCACTTGTGTCCTATCCTTCTCTTATGGAGGTACAACATATCAAGGAAAATTCTACTAAACAAGAATTAATTCAATTTTTTATTCCTATGTATAATAATTCGAGCAAGAAACTGCATATAAATAAAAATACCGTTTGCGGATACATTTCAGAGATAGATAAAATAGAAGAAAATTCCTTGGATCTTGCAACAAATACACCTGATCACATGTGTAATCTAATTAAGGCTACACCAGAAGTTTTATCCTTAAGACAGAAAGAATTTAATGTAAATAATTTTTCTATTCAGCATTTAAAACCTACAGAAAGGGTAATAATGCAAGATATTCTTCAGAAATTTAACTCTGTATTTTCATGTTCACTAAAGTCGATTGGACACACCGATCATATCACTCCACATATAAAATTCATTTCAGATATTCCCTTAAAAACTTACCCTTTTCCTATTCCACAAGCTATTCAAGAAGAGGCAAAAGATCAACTTGACAAATTACTGGATGCAGGGATCATTGAGAGAAATATCTCTGAATGGGCATGCCCAATGCTCATGGTTAAAAAGAAAGCTGTGTCTAAGGAGGATAAACCTTCCTTTAGATTGGCCCTAGATTTAAGGTTAATCAACTCTATGATTCGATGCTCCACTTATCCTCTTCCAAGAATTGATACGATAATAAATAACATCTCAAAATTTAAATATTTTACAACATTAGACTTTCCCTCAGCGTATCATCAAATTTCATTACCTAAAGAATACAGACGACGTCTCTCATTTACTACACAATGGGGAACTTATTCATTTAAAAGATTAATGTTTGGGCTGAGATCAGCCGCATCAACATTCCAAATGCTTATTGACACAATTATACAAGAGTGCAATTGTTCAGGCATATATGCTTACCAGGATGACATTATTATAGGAAGTGACTCTTTCCAGGAAACAACAGAAAAATTACAAACACTTTTAGCTACTCTACAAAAGTACAATCTGACATTGTCTCCAAAGAAATGTAAATTCCATCAGTCATCTATTGAATATCTCGGTTTCAGCATCCAAAATCAGAAAATACATCCTATTTCTTCCAACATTACAAAAATTACTCAATTTCCTATCCCAGCAACCAGAAAACAACTAAAAAGATTTATAGGATTGTGTGGATTCTACAGAAAACTCATTCCCTGCTACTCGCGATTAATTGATCCTTTGATAAAATTAACATCTCCGAAAACTACATTTAAATGGACAGAGGAACATGCTGAAGTCTTTAAACAAATACAGAAAGTTTTTTCTCTAAACCTTTTCTTTCTTTACCCGATTGGTCAAAACAATTTTTTCTTAATACAGATGCTAGCAAAATTGCAATTTCAGGGGTTCTTCTACAAGAAAAGGAAGGCATTCTGCTTCCGGTTAGTTACTTTAGTAAAACACTATCTAAATCAGAACAGCGATATTCAGCCATCAAGCTTGAGCTGATGGCCATAGCTAAGTCAGTCAGTGCATTTAAATTTTTCCTTTTCAACCGACCTTTCACCATTCTCAGCGATAGCAGACCACTCGAACACTATAAGAAAATTTCCTCTCCTGCTGATCTAACTACTAAATGGCTAATTGAATTATCAAACTATCAATACACATTCAGATATGTAAAAGGTAAAACAAATGTTTTGGCAGACTATTTTTCAAGAGAAGACTTTTCTGCATACACTCAAGATCTTAACTCAAACCCAGAATTAATTAAAGAGGCTAACAATTTACCCATTTCTTCAGCTTCTCCAACAATTGAACTCCATCATTTCAACGTCACACAAAAATCTGATAAGTCACTCACCTCATCAGAGCCTCATCGTTCTTCCTTACCTCAGTTGTTAAGCAACGATGCTGCTCCACTCAGTCGTTCCTTAAACAGCTCTGACGCAGATAATCTTATGATGGAAATCTCGGAAGAATGTTTTTTTAAAGAGCAAAGAGAAGATGACTTTCTGCTAAAAATTATTGTCGATATCACTTCGGAGAAACCTCCTAAATATAAAAATTATTTTGTCCATCCGGACACTGGTCTGTTAATGATCAAACGAAAGTTTCACCAGCCTGAAAACTCTCCAAAAACAAAAATTGTAGTACCACAGAAGTTAAAACCTAAAGTATTAAAAATTTGTCACATGCCTCACTTTGGAATTAGAAATACATACAGAAGAATACTTAAACACTTTTATTGGACAGGATTATTTGAAGATGTAAAAAACTTTGTTCTGTCCTGTACATTATGTATTCAATATAAACCGCACAGAATTCCACCTGCTCCACTACAGGAAATGTTTGTTCCTTCTGCGCCGAGTATGTTAGTTTCCATGGACTTTTTGGGTCCTTTCTCCAATGGCTTCCATGTGTTAACATTCCTCGATCATTTTTCTAAACATATTGAATTGGTACCAGTAAAAAATGCAACAGCACAAGCTGTAGTTAAAGCCATTACGGGATACATTACTACCTTTGGTCGACCCTCTGCGATACTCTCAGACTTAGGCCCACAGTTCACAGCAAACATCTTTAACAACTTGGCACAGACATTGAAAATTACAATCTCCCATTCATCATCAGGACACCCGCAAACACAAGGCTCATCAGAAAGAATTAATACCAGCATTAAATCCTCAATTTCCACTCTTACCAAGGAAGGATTTGATTTTCATCAGGCTTTGATGATACACAAGAACCTGTATAACACCACCGTTCATTCTTCAACTGGATATTCTCCAGCCTTTCTGCATTTTGGCAGGTCAATAACAAGCATCTTTGACTTGTTTGAAGCTCCTCAGTTAGAAACACTGGAATTTCCATATGAATACCATAAATACATGGAATCAATGAAACAGATCTTTAGGCAAGTGCATCATAACATGAAGTTTTACCAAAACCAACGTAATACTAGACAACATAAAAAAGCAGTTCTCCGGAAATTCAAAGAAAATGATATGGTCTTTATAAAAACCAAAGATACATTTAAACCAAGATTCATAGGCCCATATTCAGTTCAAAAAGTAATATCTGACGTGTTACTCTCCGTCAGAGAATTCGAAAATGAAGGGGCTGAACCATTCACTATTAACATAGACCGTGTCATCCTGGCGCATAAAAGAAAGCAACATCTCATTCCACAAACAATTCTGACAGGTCAACCAGCTGGGATTGTTCAACCGCAGTCTCATTATGATCTCAGACCAAGATGCAAAACTTAATTTTTGTTTTTTGTTTCCATTTTCACAAATGTTCTTTTAACATGTTTTTTTTTTTTTAAGTTTTTTTTTTTAGGGGACTTGATAAGCAATTCATTCACCAAAGTTGCCTGTTGTAAACAAGTATGAGTTGGTACAGGTATATTTGATAAGTTGTATTTTGTATATTGTCCTATTATATATTGTGTAGTTATATATATATATATATTTTCTCCTGTGGCAAATGTTGAATATCTACAAAAACTTAGTTAAGTGTGTATTGTAGTTAATATGAATATAAATCTTCTGTTATGCTGATTTATTTTATATATTGTCTTATTTGTTAAATTTGATAACTATACTATAATTATTTACTGCTCAAAATGTACAGTATGTGTGTGTTATATGTATCGGAAACTTGCATATTTATATGTGTATACATAATTTTTCTTCTTTCTTTTCATATATTAATTACTACACATTGTCATGTTTATGGATATATTGGGTTATTAAATACAATTTCTGGAAGCTTCCACACCATTTTCACAGACACAAACATCACTTATACAACACAAGTATACACTACAGCCACACTATTACACAATCAAATTAATACACAATCCACACATGATATGTATATAAATGTGTATAATGTTTGATAAAATTTTTTGTTTATTGTGATTATTGACATTGCAGTTTTGTTTTGGTTATATCTGATAGTATGTTTATTTGAGTATTATTTGACGTTTATATTAAGTGCATTTTTGATTTTGTTTAGTAATCTAACTTGGTGGCCTCAGTAGCCACTCACATTTATTATTTCCATTTATAATATGTATATTCTTTAAATAATAATAATAATAATGGTAATGATAAAATTTAAAAAAAAAAAATCTTATTCGAATATTATACTCGAGTACTTGGAATGCCTTTTCCGTAATGTAATATTTATCTGTAAGATTATTTTGACATTTGTATTGATACTTATTTTGATTTTTTTTTCTCCTTCATAATAATGCTTCAAGAGGTCATCTGTAAATATTTTATACTGAAATACAATAACTGATTTTGTTTTATCATAATGCGTGTATTTAATATCAAGATTATTGGTTAAATATTTTTGTTGATATTGCACATCCACTGAAATTCTTTTGTCATGTCATACATTTTTTTTATTCTCGTTAACTAATTATTTTTACAAATTTATAAGAAAGCAAATTTTACAGCAATTAACATGCTTTTCAATATTTCTGTTATAATACTATTTTCTTTAAAAGGTATCAATGTTTTTTTACTCATGTCACTTGTTGATAAAAGCTGTGTCTGTTTGCATTTATAGATATATTTTATTAGTTGTCAATATCCTAATAAATATTGTTAGATATGTCACTGACCACTTTTGTATCAATAAAATCTTTTATTTGAGAATGTCTGTAACCACAGTGCTGAAATAGTATTGTTTTTGATGAAATGGTGTATTCCTCGCCTATTTTGGTAGAATTGATCACCTACCAGGGTAGGCGTTGATATTAGGTTGTTTGTCGGAATTTTATTGTTTCAGCTTTACTTATCGATTTTGTATTGTGTTTGGTTCAGATTTTGTGTCACATGTACATTGTTCTCAAAATTTCCAAATTTTTTTATCAAGTGCATGTTTTTAAGAGTATTGTAAGACCTTTCAGTTGCTTAAAAATTTGCTTTGTTACATTCATGCCTTTAATGGCCGTTCCTACAATATTATGTAGTCAATATGGATATTTTTTTCACATGTAAGTAAAAAAAAAAAAAAAAAAAATTTGTAATCCTTCATGTAAATGTAGGTATGCACTCTCCATTCACATTTTTAGTCTTCCAAATTTTTTTAATGGTCGTTAGGGGTAATGTGATGTTAAAAACATCACTTCTTTTTAAATGTTAAATAAGATCGTTTTCTGCACTTAAATGCATTGTTTCTCTCAGCTGGCTCAACTCACCCTGTTGTGTTTGCTTTACTGCAACACACACACAGGAGAAAAATTGGTTCTTCTTTCCTAGTGGTGATGTCATATCACACCATGCTGAGAACCAATAGGGTGATGGTTCTGACTCCACCTTCTGTTATTCCGGCAGTTTTAAATTTAGTTGGGTTTCAGCAGCTCTCAAGAGAAGAACATGGGGTGAGAAAGATTTGTTTTGCTTCTGTTTTAAAATAATGACCATTTTATCATTTGGAGAGAGAGTGCCTACTTATTAATAATAAATATATATATATTAGTTTATATGAATACTTATTCAAATTTTAAAAACCATTAATTTTTATATCCTACTTAATTTGGAATTACTAGTGTGGTTTTGAAAATAAAATTAATTAATTTTGATGCAACAGATTAGTTTTATTACAAACATTATTTTTGTATGCATTTTTCTTTTTACAGCATTCTAGCCAATAAGTAAATTGATTCCTCTTTTCTCTTATGTAAATAAAATTATTTGGATATATATATTTGACCTATTGACCCAAAGAATAAAAAGGGTTAGTGGCCAGAACGCAATGTACGCCATGAGGTTCTTTGATCCTCACTAAGTAACTTCTGTTGCTATGAAAATTAAAAATATTAATAAAATTAATTTAAAATATGGAAACATAAAAGGTAAATGAATTATTTACATCACAATTATGGTATGCTAAATTTTACCAAAACTGCAATATATGAATTGCATTTTTATTTTAACATTTTTAAAATTAATCTTAAGTTATTTTTCTATATTAGAAGATCTATTCACAAAATTTACAGAAAAATATATAGAATTTTTGCAGCTGAATATACAGAAAAAACAATATACAGAAAAACAATGAACAAACTTCAAAAGAAACAGTACATGATAATATAAATCAATATACAACAGATATTGAGATATCATTTAGCTTTTTCCACCATCAACAGTTTGTTTCAATATTTTTACAGAGGAACCAATAATTCTTTACACAAATACATGTAGAATTATTAAAGCTCTTTTAAGACTATAAGTTATTTATAGATTAAAGCTTCCTATCTGAGGGTGCAAAGATCAGCTGGAAATTATCAGGAAATATGCCCTATTATTATTATACAATACATATTTTTTAATTATGCTTTCCTCCTTCAGAAAATTCATGACTTTGTTTCCTAAAAGATTTTTATTTGTTTATTTATTTATTTAATATTTAGTTTTGAATTTACAACTTAATAAATAAATAAAAACAATTGAATTTTTAGAAAGCAAGGACTGATTTAAAAAGTCACGAGTTTTCTGAATGGAAACATAATTTAAAAATATGCATTATGAAATGAATAATAATGGAAGGCACATTTCCACATAGGTTACAATGGGGTTTGAATGATCTTGATGTTCTCTGATAGGATAAATTTTACATAAAATAAATAGATAAAACAAAGTATAAACATTACTTAAAAACATTATATAAAAAACCTAAACATTACTTCGTGCGTCGTTTAAATTTTTCAACCTGGCACCCGGTCCTCTTCAGAACGACAACCTTCTGTGTGGAAGACTTGAGTTGGAGTGATCTTGAGCTTGCTTTGCCAATAGGTGGCGCCATGCACTGTCTAGGGCTAGTGTGCCGCTGTCGTTGCATACATCCTGATTGGTGGAAATTTCAATTTATTCTCAGAACATTGCGTAGTTGTAATCAACGTAGTTGGCTATTTTAGTGGCTTTATCAAAATCGATTTTAATGTTTTGTTTATTGTAAGTTTTAGCTAGGGCTGTATTATATTTTCCGATTTTTATATCATATTTATGTTCATTAATTCTAGTCAAAATCGATTTTGATAAGGCCACTAAAATAGCCAACTACGCGATGTTCAGAGAATCGATTGAAATTTCCACCAATCAGGATGTATGCAACGACAGCGGCACAGTAGCCCCAGACAGTGCATGGCGCCACCTATTGGCAAAGAAAGCTCAAGATCACTTCCAACTCAAATCTTCCACACTGTCGTTCTGAAGAGGACAGGGTGCCCGGTTGAAAAATTTAAACGACGCACAAAGTAATGTTTAGGTTTTTTATATAATGTTTTAAAGCAAATTTTACATTTTCAAAATAAAAGGAAAATCCATAGAATTAATTTATTCATACAAGCAACCTAAATTTTTAAAAACACACTTATCATTAATAAATGGCTATAATTTTTTTTTTTTTTATTTAAACATACAAATAAACCACACTTTTGCTAAATTAATATTGAAGAAAATTTTTCGTAGCAAAGCAAATTTTTGAGAGGAAAATAAACCTGAATAAATCAGTACAATTCTTTTAGCACAGAAACGAAAAAAAAAAAAAAAAAAAAAATCAATTTCAGGATTGCACAAAATAATTACTTACTAAAATGTCATCACCAGAAATTGTGACTGCTTTGTCCAAAGGATAAAAAGCCTAAAAAAGTAATAAATTTATTACATGTTTTGAATATAGGCATAGTATTAATATAGGATGAAAATTAACACTTCCATAAATAAAAGAATAACCAAAGCATTTAATATTATCGCATATAAAAATCAAAATGTTTTCATTTGTTATTTATTTTAATCAATTTTAGTGATTATTTTTAAGAAAAAAATGTAAAATTGTTTTGTTTTTACATACTTGTGGCCACTGAGGATTTCCTTTAGCGAGGAATGTCCAACTGTTATTTAAGGTGTTGTATGAATAGCCAGTCACAACAACTCCAAGTTTATGAGTATGGACTCGATAGGCAAAAAGGTGAATTGGGTAAGTTTCCATATATTTACAATTAGCATCCACATGAAATTCTATTGGTGTCAACAAAGAAAAAATATATATTTTAAAAAATATTATAAATTATGCGGACAAACCTATATAAAGTTAAATAAAATACAGATTTTTCTTTCTTTTTTTAAAAATAAAAATGGGTTACAATAACATTTATTTCATGCCACTTTCTTTAAAAAGAAGGCACTGATTTTTATGCAAAATATTTTAATCTAAATAAAACTGCTTACATTGAAGGATTAAAAGAGGAAAGAATAAAAACTTTTAATTTCAGTATAAAACTGTTCTGCTTATAACACTTCAAAAATTATAGAAGATAAGACTAAGTTTAAAAAAAAAAAAAAAAAAAAAAAAGTTACTTTTTTAGTTAATTTAACTTAATTTTAAAACTTAAAGAAAATTAATATTTAAATGTTTTTCTACGATTGTTTTTTTGTAATATTGCAATACTGGTAAGAATGCATGTAATGATGAATGATACAATCAACAAAATTTCGGTTTTATACATATATATAACTTTTTGTCAAAACTTTTAAAAGGTAATATAAAGTTAACCTTTGATTTATATACATATAATTATTATAAATCAATTTGTAGTAATATTTATATACATATAATTTGTAATTAATTTTTATACAACGGAAAATTTATTTAACTATAGAAAAAGAAAATAAAAATAATCCAAATAAAACTAAAGAGAAAATGAGTGTATAACATTAACCATAAAATGAGATAATTAAACCAATAAAAAGCACAACCACAAAATAAACAAGAAAAAATGAATCAATACACAAACATAATATCACTGGTACATAAATTCAACTTAGGAGAAAAAACTTACATTAATATTATTTTGCAAAAATTACAAATAAAAAACATGCTGCATTATAACTTACTAGGTCTATGAGGAGGAATAAGAGCAGAGTCAACTAGTAATAAATGAATTCCGGTTATGTAACGCTGCCTGAAAAACAATGAAAAAAAATTGTACATACTGTTACAAATTTGTAAATAATGGTAGTTATTTTTATGTAATTTCATTCAAAGAGGCTTATTCAGGTGATAAAATGTTAATTTTCTGCATTTCTAGCTTGTTTTCATGTTAAAATATTTTCCTTTAAAAACCCATGAAAAAGCTTCACCAGGTTAGGCAACTCCTTTGATGATGAATTTGTCGACCTTGATGAGAAAATCTTTATAATCAATATTATTTATCTAACAAGGAAACATTCAAAAGGTGTCGTCTTCAAAAAGTATTGAAAAAAATAGATGTGATTCTACTCTTCATAAAACACCAGAAAATGAAAAAATTATCAGCTGAAATGAATTACAGCAACCACAAAAAATTATCAAAATTAAGCATTTTTGACGATTTAGCACTGTTAGGCAACAAGTTCAATAGCACCGAGATTGCCGTGTACAAACAGAACCGTGTTTTGCTTCTCTGCCAAGTACTCAAAATCAATCGCCTAACAGTGTGAAATCATCAAACATGCTTGATTTTGATAATTTTTTTGTGATCGCTGTAATTCATTTCAGCCGATAATTTTTTCACTTTCTGGTGTTTTATGAAGAGTAGAACATCTATTTTTTTCAATACTTTTTGAAGACAACACCTTTTGAATGTTTCCCTGTAAGATCTAACTTTATTATTATAGAAGTTACCAGAAAATTCTAGATTAATAGAAGGTTATAAAAGGTGTCCCATTACAACCATTGAAGTCAGTTCCATGCCAAGCGGCCTGAAATTAAGAGATCTGACAAAGCCTTTGTTTACAGCTAATGTTGTGTGTTATGCCAATGAATACAGCTCATATGCAGAGTGTTAATGCTATGGGTATAGTTTATGCCATGATTTTTATGTTGTCAGCTGTTATTTAAACTGTGTTTTCTGGTGAAACTGAAGTTGATATTTGTTTGACTGACCTATAATATTTTGGAATATACTGAAAATAAACTTTTAAGCCTCTGCAAGATTAGTCTTACATTTACAGACAATTTACAAGCCTCAAGTTTGCAACAATTCTGGTGTCAGATGTGGGATTGTCTGCTGAAATGTCATAACTAGAGGTATGGAACAAGAAATGAAGAAATTTCTTGAAAGGTTAGCTGTGCACAGATGAGTGAACTGAAAACAGGACAGGAAAAGATGGAAACTGGATTGATCGAAAGAATGAAAGAAGGGCAAAAAGAAATGAAAAACAGCTTAAGTCAAGAAATTAAATCCATTCAAGAAAAAATTAAAGTTTCTCAGATAGAGGTAATATCCATGTACCAATTTTCCTGCCGTAATCAATTAATATATACAAAAGGGCATCTAAAAGAGAGTATATATGGCAAGTGTGAAAAAATCAGTAGCACTGTTTTTTGAGACACCTAATTTCAAGACCTAAAATTGACCTATCACATAAGAATAACGAAGCTTTCTTATAGTAGGTATGGGAATAGGTATTTTTAAAAGATGTTTACATACCATATTTGCAGGAAATTTTAAGAGCCATTCTGAGATGAATTTCAGCCCGGCTTTACATGTCCCTTCTCGTCAGTAGCAGAATTTTCTGTATCTATCTACAGCAATCTGTGATTCAAGAATGCTGGACCAAATCCAGAATCACAAGTAGGAATTCTTAAAATACATATTTGCATCTATACATTTGTTATGCTTGCATGTGTTAACACCACACCATCTATAACTTGTTTTCTTCGTAAAGAACTGTGAAGTGAAGCGAAGGGAGTCTACGTTGTGAAGTGTGTGTTCGGCGACCGCAATGAATGTGACGTCCAGAAATAAATAAAATATAAGTGATTCAATTGTGTATTTGTGTTATAAATAAGCATTAAGTGCCTTTACAACATTTAGTAAATTAAAAAGATACATCAAATCAAGGAACGTGGTAGCGTTCCACCCCGCCAAGCTAAAACAAACATTAAAACAAATGATTAAAAAACAAACATTAAAAAACACATGCTACTGCCTTGGAGGCAAAAGCAAGTCTTGCTTTTAAGCCTCCAAGGCACGTGTTTTTTTTTGCACCTGATGAAGAAAGGCTACGTCCTTTCGAAACCGGTTGTGCTGACTAAAAATTTATGGTGTGTGAAGAAGTTTTAATATCTTTCCATAATAAAGATAGTTATTTTATTACTTCTTATACACTTTCGACCTTGCAATGATAGTTTGTCATCAAAGTTCTCAATAAAAGTGTTGAAGATTTTTGTAAATTTCACTTTGTAGCCATGAATTGTACATTTCACTAATCACATCTTCTATTTCCCATACTAGAGCTAATTATTTAATGATATGTAAATGTTCAGTCCTTTCATAGTCATAGAAGTGTAAAAAATCTCATTTCGATGAATTTACAAAAACTTTATCAAAATTTGTTAAACAGTATAACAAAAATAATAATAATAATAATAATAATGGAAAGAAAATGAATGCTTCCAAGTGATAACTTACTATGAAGCACTTATTTTCGATATCGCTAAATTAAATAGTTTGCATGTATTGACTACAGAAAAAAAAAAAAAAAAAAAAAAAAAAACAGGAGAATCGTAATTGATAAGTATTCCTCTACCTCCCCCCCCCCTTATTATTTTTTTAGGGGAGGGGGGGGGGAGGGACAACTAACAATAATTCTGATTACCTGCATTTATATGAAATTTTTCTTATAATGCTATATTAAAGTTTTTGGGGGGGGGGGGACTTTTTTCGATTCTGTCCGTTTTTGATACTGATTATTATTAATTTTATTTTAATTTTCTTTCTAAGAAAAGAAAAAAAAAAATAGAAAAAATGATTTTAATGAAATTCTGGCAAAAGCAGAATTTAGTTTAGTATGGAGGACTATTATTATTCTTTTTTTTAATTATAAAATTGCTTTCAAACTATTCGATTATATTTTCGATTTCGATAAATGTCCAACTATTGTAACACTGATATCGTAAAAATTCACAGATTGAGACTAATAGTCCCCAGTCCTTTAAAAAAAAAAAACAGTAAAGCATCTTTTACATGTCCTTTTAGTATGTCCTAATTCTTTCCTAGTCATTTTAATGCAAAACTTTGTTTATATGTCATTCAATATTGATGAATAAGCTTTTTCCACTTTTGTAAAATCTAGACATTTCCTAGAAAGCATATCAAATAAAGCATTATAGGAAGGATCGAAGATCCTTATTAAAACTAAATGAAGCAAACAATGGAATTATTCACAATAATGAATTAATTTATTAATAAATAAAACTTATTTACTAATAAATAAAAATGAAAAGATGCATAATTGAAATAAAAATAAAACCTTGATTGCCACAAATTTAATGTCATTAAAACAAAATATATGTGAAAATTCTAATTAATAATTTTTTTTTAAATAGTAACTAGCATATTATTTTATAGTGAAATTTATATTGAAAGATAATAATTAAAGTTTAAAAAGATTTATTATCAAAAGTGATGAAAATCCAAATGAATTAATGTATGACATGAGTATTACAAATTATGTATAATACCTTGAATTTTGTATTACATGTCTTGAATATTGTAATGAACACATCTTGAATATTAATTATACATATTGTGTATCTTTAACAAAGAGGGCTTTACGATTTATCTCTATACAAGGTTGTCAGCCTGGTGGCAGAAAGTTTTGTAGTTGTCTGCGACAGGCTTTTAAAATTTCGTAATCTGTCTGCAAAATTTGTGTGTAATCGGGGGTGAAAATGGCTTACACTACCAGAGAGCGTCTAAGATGCATGGTCACGGGCAAAAAATTCCGGCAAATTGCAGACAATTTTTTATGACTGCAGACAAAGTGTCCAAATGTTGGACTAATTTTTTTTAAATTAGTGCAGACAAAAACTGTCTGCAAGCCATTTTTCTGTGTCCGTGACTATGTCACCGTGTTGCAGTGTTTCTGCCACTGGGGTTGTCAGTATAGGGGCAGGGTGGAGGAATGTTTGCCTAGAAAATTGTAATAGGTAAAATATAATCATTTTTAAATTATATTTAAAGCTTTGAGACTATTTCGTAGGAGTTTTGATGGTTATATAAATTGCCAAATAAAATTTATATCATAGAGCCCATTAGAGACAAACAGCTGGACTCGCAGATCAAATCGTCTCTAACCTTTTCCTAAGAATGGCGTTTAAGTTGATTTGACAATAAGTTTTTCAGATTGGGCTGGTTTAGAACAAAGTGTATAATTTTATAAATAAAATGTCTTTCCTTAAATTACATGAAAAAAAAAAAAAAAAAAAGAGTTGGTATTTATATACAGACTTGCTTAATCATTTAATCAATCTATCATTTAGTCGACCGGAATTTCCAAAATACACCCAAACTTTCACAGGTTTCATTTTGTCCTCTTCTGCAGTGTGTCCACTAATGGGCCCCCGATTTTAAAATTAAATTACCACTAAACCAAAATAGAAAACATAGACAGAAGAATGAAAAACCGGCATGTTTATTTTGAAAGTTGTAAAAATCCTATGCACAAGTATCCGAGAAAATCTATAAGAAGAACTGCAGCAGAATCGGGATCGAAGCCATCTGGCACCCACACGATTCTGAGAAATAGACTATGCAAGTTTCCATTTAAGATCCAATGTCCCCATGTCATTCCAGTTCAAACTGTACAGTAAAGAGAAAATTCTGCACAGAATATGCCAAAGATGATTAATGAAGATGGATTCGACCCTGGATGCACATGGATCACAGGCAAATCACATTTTTATACGAATAACAATGTGAATTGCCAACGGTGCCACCTGTCGACAATATCTGTAAGAAATATTAATTTTCATGTATAAGATATTTACAGCTTTCAAGATAAACATGCTATTTGTTTCATTCTTCTACTTATCTTTGTTTAGGAGTAATTTAATTTTACAGGCATGAGAGTGCAGAAAATTAAAAAAAGAGGAAACACGCGTGTTCATAAAATTAATTTCAAATGAAAAATAATGCGCACAGGAAAAAATTATACAAAATATTTTAAAAGTAACAAATTAAACTAAAAGAATAATGCACATTAACACAATAAAACGTGTGTAAAAAAAAAACAGCTAACAATTAACATTTAATCATTGATTGGTGGTGGAAAATGAGAAGGGGGGGGGGAGGAGTTCACAAGAGTGAGAAATATTAAACACAATTCTACTTCTTTATGGGTTCTAGAATATCAAAGTAAGTTTAAAATTAATATTGACATTTTTGTTGTGTATGGATAAATACTCAAAAATAAAAGGCTTCTCGCAGAATGTTTGATTGGCGATGGTTAGATATGAAAAAAAAGGGGGCAGGGGAAGAGAGCAAGACAAAAAGAAATTACATGAGTGAGAAATATTGAATAATTCTGTTCTTTTATATGTTATAGAATCTGATAAAGCACATTTAAAATTAATATTGACATTTATATTTTGGATGGAGAAAGATTGAGAATCTAAAGTCTTTAGTGGAGCGTTTGAACACTGATCGTTATTAGAGTTAGATTTAAACAAAAAAAAAAAAAAAAAAAAAAAAAAGTGGAAAACGGAAATTACATAAAAGCGGAAAATCACAGATCCGCGGAAAAGTCTCATGCCTGATTTTAAAATCGGGGGCTGATTACTTGACACACTGTATATGTCCTTTAATGCCTGTTTTTTAAAAACACTATAACAGTACTTTACTGTATTTACAGGGATGATGATGTTGCATACACATGCACTGAAATATAATAACATTAAGTATATTAAAATTTCTGAAAATTATTTACATTTAAAAAATAAAATTCAAAATTTTTTGAAAGTTATTAAAATGTTTCCACGTAATTAATTTTTTGCCTTTATTTTTTGATTTTGCATTATGACAGTTTAAAAATATATTTCAAACACATTTGGGCATTATTTTGTAAATTAATTAAAAAATTAATTTTCTAAAAATATTTTTATGTTTGAATACTAAAAACTTGGATTAAATTTTACCATTCAAACATTAAAAAAACAACTTAAAATGAATTCACAAAGCAATAAAAAATATGTATAGAATATATAGCTAAACTGTAATAATGTAAAATTGAGGAGGGGGGGGGGCTATCAGAAAGAAATATTAAAAATTTTCAAAAAAGGTTAAAATTTTTAATTTTATGAAATTTAAATAGTTTATGCAAAATGCTAATATACTTAATATTGTTATTTTCCATATATATGTATATAAATTCTTATAATTCTAGAATTTACAGAAAAGAAAAAAAAAAAAAGTTTACAATATCCACCCTTTTCTTAATAAAAGTTGAAACCATAAGAAAGTAAAACAAAGATAAGAAAAATTACTTTTGAGTAGTGAGATGAAGCTTTAAACCACTGTTATCAGTTACACCATCTGAAAATTAAATCAATTAATTTAGAAATCCAATTTCATAACACAATCTAATTGAAAATAATAAAATTTCATTTACCTGGTAAAGCCTTAGCATAATGGATCTGTAGAACTAGATATTGAATTGAGCTATTTCCACCAATTAAAAACCCAACCTCTGAAAATAGTTATAAAATCACATAAACTAATGAAAATTCATAAACCTCATTCATTGTTACAAGCAATTTAAAAAATAACAACAATAAATAAATAACAAATAATAATAATTTCATATTCAAATTGAAATTCCCAATTTACCCAATAGGTACTAATTAGGAATTTCCAAAGTTCCCAATTACCCATTGTTATCAACTACCCAATTACATACTTTACCCAAAATTACCAAATATTCTAATATTATAATTTATTAAAGGGAGAAGTTTAGAAAATTACCTATTATATGAAAAATATTAAAATAAATAAATAAAATAGCAACATATCTAATACAAAATCTTTTATTAATTCCTTGTGGTTTGAAAATCCTTTAACAACATGAATTATAATTTGTAAATATTAAGATTTTGTATTACTTTACTCATTTAATACTTTATATTGCAAGGAAAATATGTACACAGGGTGAATAAGTTAGGATATAGCTTCTTCTTATGACATTGAAACAGCCAAAATTTTGAACAAATCAGAACATGCAAGTCAAAGTCACGTCTCCTTTACCCTTCAGGTACATTTGATAACTGATACTCACCAAGTTTATGTTTTGCTACAGCTAAAATTCATGAGTATGATTCATCATTCAAATTAACCCCTTACCTGCTGACGAAAATTTACAAGATTCACTTCAAAGAGCCACTGTTCTCTTTCAACTCTTAAATGTGTAAATATTTCAAAAATACTGTCAAGATCACTTTCAAAGTTATTTTATTGCATTGGCCAAACCGTCTCAGTAGTTTCACTGGTAGCAGTACAACAAAACATACTAGCAGTTAAGGGATTAAAACCAGGGCCTGATTATCGCACAGGCTGACAAGGTCTCGGCAACCTCTATCTAGAGGCACCAAAATAATTTTTAAATTTATGCTATTTTTGGAAATGATATTCTTAAAAAAATTAACCAAAAGTTAGCTAACGATAATAATCTTTAGTTGAAAGTAGGGGTTTTTTAATATCTGTTAACCAATTATCCGATTAAATTAAAAAATACAACATTAGCTAGATTATGAAATATATCAGTTTTCGTAGAGATTGGTCGAATGATATAACATTTTACAGCGGACCAAAAAATCCAGATAAATTTTCACTTACAGACTTATAGTTATATAATACAAATTAAAGAACTTTGTATCATCCTAATGGAAAATATCTTTACATTTTCAGTAGTATTTGGTCATGTGTTCATATTTACATACCCGTTGACATCGTATGGTACGAATGAGGTAGCTTAGGATTAAAAAAGTAAACAGTATTATAAAGAATACCTTGTAAAAAATTACATTTCTATGCAAGTGGATTCCAACAGTCATAGAAGAAAGATTACCCCTGCACCAATAATAATAATAATTTGAGGTCTCGTTGCAAAAGAAGTTAAAACTAATTTCTTATGAAGGTGATGCTTTAACTTTTTTACCAGCAGTCAAACTTTGTGCACAAGTTAGATTAAAAAAAAAAAAAACTTTAATTTGTTCAAGAGTGGGAGGGGGAGGAGGAGGGGGCAGGGCACCAAAATCGTCCTGGGCCTTGGGCCCCAACAGGTGGTAATCAGGCTCTGGTTAAAACTAGATTCAAAACTATGGTACTGATATCACTAAAATAAATTTTTCACTAAAATCTATTACTGATATATTATCATACTGATTCATAATGAACGCATTAAATATGTTCCATATGGGATAAAAAAAAAAAAATTAAATATATCTGTACTGAAAGGGTTAGCAAAAATTACAATTTCACAATCTGAAGTAGAAAAATGCAACTGATGCAGAAAAATAAGAAAGTTATAAATGTATTGTACGGAAAAATGAGTAAAAGTAATTTTATCTTACTAAAATAAGACTTCCTCATAGTAATGATATTCTATTTTATAACAAGTTAATAAAGAAAATAAACTAAAGAAAATAAACTATGGATCAGAATAATTTAAGTTATTAAGTTGTATTTAAGAAAAATATTATAGAGCCTTAAAAAAGTTAAACCTTAGAATATCTTTAAAATCTTCTTAATGATAAAAGTCCAAGTTTCCAGAAACTAATGTTCAAAACTGGTGCCATTGCTAAAACAATTTATTGAAAATAATAATAATAATAATAATAATAAATAATAAATACATTTTTATTTTTAGTTTGAAGAAATAAATAAAATAATGGAAGAAGGGTGACTTAGCAGAAAAAAAAAAAAAGCATCACAATTAAAACAATAAATAAATAAATATTTGCGATTTGAAAAAAAAAAGTCTAAATGATAATTTAAAAGAACAGACGTAATTCTGTGTAAGGACTATCGATTGGTGGTTCAGCAGTTTTCTTTCTCGGCCACTGCCATAAACTACTAAATTATGATCAAAACATTTAACTAAATTAGAGGAAAGTGTTATATATTTAACTTTCATCAGATAAGCCGCATCACCGTATAAGCCACGTCCTATACTATAAATAGTTTACTACTAAAACAATTCTTTGCATATGCATCGATATCGTAAATAGCAATGTTATTTTTCTTTGAGCATTTAATTTTCCTTTTCTTTCATTACTAATACATTAAAATTTTAATAAAATGTTAAAATCTTACACAGTACAAAGAAAAAAAACGGACATTTTCAATCGCATTAATTTTCCCCCAACAACTTTTTTTTTTTTTTTTAAATTATTTTCAATTATTTTTAATTAGGTGAATTAAGTTAAAATTTTAGATAAAATTTGTCAAAAGTAAGCTCATCCCCTTCCCCCATTTTTAATGTTTTAATTTGTCATTATTAATGAATAATCAGAATTACTGACATGCTTTCTAAGATTTTGAGATGCTTGTTGTTTTTACCTCTTTTAAAAAATTTATATGTAAAAAGATAAAATTAGAAATTAGAAAATCCCACTAAACAAATATTAAAATAAGTTTAAAGATTAATTACAGTGCGTGTCGAAATGATAGGTCCACCAGTAAAAACGAAAGTTATGTTGGTAAAAAAGGTTTTATTGTGTACAAAGAACTATTTTATAAACTACATTACTTCATTCAATGTAAAATATAATACATGAATAAGATACAAATAATAGGAATAATAAGGAAAACAAAAATTACATGAAAAAGCTGTTTCAAAAAGATAGGTCCACTGAACCAAGCATCAAATTAATGTTAAATTAATAAGAAATTTTTCCACCTTGTTTCAGAATAAGCTCATAAATCCTATTCGGCATGGTTTCTACAAGATTTTGCAAACACTTTTTCTCGATTTTTGACCATTCGGAGGAAATAGCCTTTTTCAAGTCTGCAGTACTGTTGTATTGCCTTCCGCCTACATACACCGCTCTTGCGAGTATACCCCACATGTTTTCTACCAGATTCAGGTCGGGGCTGCAAGGTGGCCAATCGATAACATGTACACCATTATCCAGAAACCATTCGAAAGTGGACTTTGCAGTGTGCACAGGAGCATTGTCCTGTTGGAACATGAAGAATGGGCCCCCAATGTGCTCTGTTTGTGGAAGAAAATATTGTTCAAGCAGCTGTTGGTAGCCTGCAGCATTCAAACGATTGTCTACAAATGCTATATCAGTTTTTTCTGCACCTCCGAATCCGTCCCATACCGTAACGGAACCACCACCAGCTTGCCTCTTCGAGAATATCTGTCTATCGTTACGCAGATCGTGCCAGTAGTACTTCCAGCCATCTGGACCATCCAGGTTGAATTTCTTTTCATCACTGAATATCACACGATGCCAATCTTGTTTCCAGGACATCACTTCATGTGCGAATTTCAATCTCTTTTCTTTGTGCTTTTTAGTCAATTTCTGAGCCGCTTTCCTCTTCTCGTAAACTATATTGCCGAACTTCTTTACCACTCTATGGACTATAGATTTTGATATTGGAGGGTTTTGTTGTCTGGTCACAGTGAATAAGCTCATATTTCCAGATTTTAACTCCTTTACGATAGTCCTTCTTTGTCGGGATGTCACTTTTGATGGGCGGCCAGATGATTTTTTACTGCCATAAGCATTTCTAAGTCGCAAATAATTGTTTACAAAATTATGTGATATGTTTAAAAGTTTTCCTAATTCTCTATTCGATTTTCCACACGTTTTAAATGCATCAATTTTCCCCTTCTCAACCAGCGAAAGACTGCAACGGCGACCCATTTCGTTTGATTACAACGTGATGTTCAAATCTGTTTAAATACCTCCACAGCAGCCAGCATAATCCCGCAGTAAGACTAAGCAACGATATTTATGCAAATTTTTTGGAAATAAACGTGATTGGTGCAAAATTTCGGAAGGCGGACCTATCTTTTTGAAACGGTCTGAAAATGAAAATTTGCATAAAATAAAAAGGAATTATTTATTTTTAAGAAATTTCTTCATAAATAGTTATAACCGTTACTGATTAATTATCTCTACCAAAAAAGTGATTCTTATTCTCAATTAAGAGTCGAAATTTTGAAAATTGCGGGTGGACCTATCATTTCGATACGCACTGTAGATAAGAAAAGTTTTAATAGAAAATTGTTTAGTTTTACACATTCTGTACTATTGAAATTAAATGATTAAAACTTTTTGTGATCTGAATGTGTATTAAAAAATTATTAGTTAACAGAATAAAATATCAGCTGATGAATTAATGTTACAGACGCTATCAAAATGATTTTTTTATTAAAATCACACAATCAACTGTGAAAGAAAATCATATTTATTGAATTTTTTTTTTTTTTTTGACTGAGTGAAAATAATGCCAAGACCGGGAGTCGAACCCCGGATCTTTGACTTACAAGGTCAAGGCTCTACCAATTGAGCTATCCAGGCCGACAACCGGTCAGCATTACTCACTCAGACAACCTTTAGGCAGAAACATCTCTGGTCTATTATGTAGATTATCTACATAATAGACCAGAGATGTTTCTGGGGTTCGACTCCCGGTCCAGGAATTATTTTCACTCAGTCGGAAAAAAAAAGCTATCAAAATGGCCATGAAAATCGATCACTGAACTTGAATTCACTGAACTCTTGATATTATTGCACAAAATCAAGCAAACTTCTGGCTGAAAACTTAAAGCACAGAAAAAAAAAATAAACAAATAAAATAGGTTTTTCTTTTCAGAAAATTTTGAAGTGGAAGGCTGATTTTTTGTACCAACTATGTGAAAAATGCCAGAGCCGGGAATCGAACCCGGGCCTTCCGCTTTACGTGCAGATGCTCAAACCATTGAGCTACCCTGGCTGATTACCAGCTAAGCATTTCTCGCAAAACATTCGTTGGCAAAGTCACCGAGTCTGTAAACACAGCTATATCAAGTGACATTAATATTCATGGCACAACTCCAATAGAGCACGAAGTTTTTTTTAATTTAGAAATTTATTCATCAACCATGAAAGTTCATTTCGGAAAATTTTGGAGTGGAAGGCTGATTTTTTGTACCACTCCAAAATTTTCTGAAATGAACTTTCAGGGTTGATAAATAAATTTCTAAATTAAATTAAAAAAAAATAAGTTTTTCTTTCTGATTTAGAAATATATTTTTCTTTTGATAAAGATCGCTAATGAAAATATTTTTGCAAGGAAAAAAAATGTCCACATTTTTTTCTATCAACAGATAGGCCACACCGTTAAATAGGCCACAGTTGCCGATTTTAAACTTTTAAACACGTATAAAGCTTATCTCCTGAAAATTACGGTAATATTAAAAAAAAGGTAATAAATTTTGAGTATTTAGACATTATCCCTTTGACTAAAAAATTAGCAATGATTTTGATGAATTTGTGCTGAAGTTAATTTTCATAAATAAATTTAAATTACATTTTCTTACTCAAATTCCAATATTTTGATTAAAAAAAAAAGGTAAATTTTAAATAATTAGTGGTTTAGTATTATTATTGACTATTTATCACAATATATGGACATTGTTTTTGATTTGGCGAATATGAAAAATTTGAAAATATCAACCCCCAAGGGATAAAGACCATCTAGTATTATAACGAGTTGGTATATCAGGCTTATGATTTTACTGATTTATTATGAAGATTTCTTTAAGAATAACAATAACTTTTTGCATTGAAATGTAACCAATAAAAATGAAATTAATGAAATAATAAACTGAAAAACATTAAATACATGGTCTAGATCTAAAATTTTTATGTCTTTTGGTTTTCTGAAATCGAAAATGAAGCAGCCAGCTTTTCTCTATCATGTATAAATTGTTGTCAATACAAGGTGCTTACTGACACAATTTCTTCTATGACTTTTCCACCAATACATAGTAATTTCCATAGCATGCTTTCATGATTAATCATAATTAATAACGAAAGTATATAATAAAAGATACCATATATTGGTGGAAAAGTCTCAGAAGAAACTGTGTCGGTAAACAACCTGTATTGAAAAAAATCTATATGTGATAGAAAATAACTGGCTTCATTTTCGGTTTTAGCCCACCAATAAACATACGTATCAGCTAAAATTATCAAATTAAAATTTGACAACATTATTTTTATAGATCTGTGTTGTCACATATTCTATAAAATAAAATTTAGATTTTTTTTTTTAAATGAAACATACCAGGAGGAAGTTCCATTGCTGCTGCATTTTTAGCCCAGCCATAGATTATACTCATTCTACTACACACATCACCATGAGCACAATTCCTAAAAGCGAAGAAAATTTAATTTAAAAAACTATTACCAAGCAAAAACTGATAAAATCAAAATGCTTCAATTTGTACAGTTAATTCATTAAGTTTTTGTATTATTTTATTTATTTATTTTATTAAACATATTTAAATAAAACTGAATACTTTGTATATTTTATTATGCAATTAAAACATACACAGAGAATTATTAAGTTAAAATACAGTTTTCTGTTTACAACAGTGAAATAATGAAAATTTTAACACAAGTGAAAACATTGTAGACAAAGTCCTTTACTTGTTTTAATCCTTTGGGTACTTTTGATGGGGCTAGGTTAACTGCGTCCCAAAATGACATTTTTATCTCCCCCATAGGTCAACTGCGACCCAGGAAATCTCCCCACCTACACCAAGTGCGACCCAGGAATGTTCCCCTGAAGTTTCCCGCCAAAGAACGTTTTTCGCCAAAATCACCAAAGAATTTTGCACATGGTTATAATTTAGTATGTGACTCGTAATTTTTAATTTATTACGTAATAAATTTTAATTTATAGCGTAAGTTGCTTTCGATAAATTTTAATGTTGTTATATTTCGATGCATGTGTATGCAAATTTTATGGAACATGATTAAAAAAAAAAAAAAAAAAAAAGTTAACATTCGCTTTTGCTTTAATAATGCGATGTTTTAATAAAGGCAAAATTCACAGATTATTAATACTGGACAATTAAATCACACATTTATTTATTTTATTTTTCTATGGAAGATAATTTTTCAACAAACCATGAGAGAAAACTACTGCATTAATTTATTTCATTATTGTATTAAATAAAAATTTCTTTGTTTCTTTTTGTGTGTGTGTGCGTGCGTGTGTGTATGCAGTTGCGCCAAATTTAGTTTCTGAACCAAAATTACTTTTATTTAATCGTAAATAAGAAAATGAATAAAGAAACTGACATATTTTATCTCATATTTGTATGAAATCAGTGGAAAATGGCATCATGATTAAAAAGCAATCTATCTGTATAATTAAAATTCAAGGCTGTTTTTTAAATAATCCATAAGCGAAAACTGCTGTTAAAAAAGATGGTGGGACGATATAACTAGCTCTTTTAAATTACTTACAGTTCTGCAAGTTAGTATATATATATATATATGTATATACTGAAATGTGTCAACTATATTAAAACTTATCGAAAAATATTTAAATAAAAAATAAATTGAAAAATTCAAACATTTTGAACATTTCTAATTGTTCCATGCTAATTAGTTTTTTAATTTTGCTTTCGATATTACACTTTTATATTTTATTAATATATGCTAAACTTAAATGGATATCACTTTGTGTACTGATTCATAAGAAAAAATTTTTTACAATATTATTTGGCTTAAATATTAAATATTTGCGTAAAATTTCAGCATTTAAACAGGAAAAAAAAAAAAAAAAAAAAAAAAAAAAACTAAAATTAATTTAGCAATTAATTTGCAGAGTAATACCAAATGTGTTTAGAATATATTGTTAAACTATAATAATTTCAAATTTAGCAAAAAATTAAAAAATTAGTTGACATAAACGTTTTTAAAATTTTTCAAATGACAATAGTAATAAAAAATTAAAATTGTGAATTTATCTTTTTACTTTCTTTTATATTCAATAGAAAAAAGTATTGGATTCGTAAAAATTTTCGACTTCGGGTTTTTGATGGATTTGCACGTTTTGAGAGCTGTAGAACACGATTTGACCATTTTTAGAAAATGTCTGTCTGTCTCTGTGTGTGACAAAATTTTGTGCAACTGTATCTCAGGAAATACTGCACAGAATTTCATACAAAGTAGTATGTAGTGACACCTTGTATCATATAGGGATGCTACACTAAGCTTTTCGTTGAGCTGAAGCAAATGGTTCGTGTACAGAGACACTCAAAAGCATTCAAGTACATTACGTCTATGGGGAAATTGCCTGTAAGTAGAGTTTAACATCTATAAACTGCACTAAACAAAATGAAACGAATATATATTTTGTGTAATAGAGATAGTCAACTGGGGAAAAAAAATGTGTATGTAAGAGTTCCCTCTCGAGGGGAGTAAATTTTCATGATGGGTATCTTTCAAAAGAGCTCGCCAATACCTTTAAAACGAATGCTTGAACCATCGATCAGCGATAATTTAAAATAAAGTTATCATTTTTTTTCTTATGTAATATTGAGAATAAAATTGACTTTTTTTTTTTTTTTTTTTTGGATATTTAGTGTAATACTACTTCTCTAAAATTGGAAATCGTCTGCATTATTATGGAAGATAGTTTTTTTTTAAATAATAGTGAATTTGTATAGGAAAATATAGAAGAAAGTCATGTGGTGGCCACAATATACTAGTTTTTTTAAGTAAACGTTTTAGAGAAATTTTAATATACTTAATGCTGATTCTTTTCAATATATATATATATATAAACTTTCACAATTCAAATATGATAATTAAAATTTTGATTTTTAACGTCCACCATTCGCCAAATATACTTAAAAAAAAAAAAAAAAAAAACTTAAGTGATAGTTTATAATGTGCTATACACACTGGTGTTCAAAATTAAAGGAACAACCTCCTTTTCTTTTTCTTCTTTTGTGCATAACTTTTAAACAAGTCAACATATGAGCATAAAATTTGAATGGCATGTTAGTTATCATATCATTAATCGAATTTTATATAACTTTAGCATAAGTAATAATTTTTAAACTAATAATTATTTAATTTTTCTCAAACGTAAGCCTTGGAAAAAATTAAAAATTTTAACAATTTTAAAAAAGAAAAGAAAAAATAGTGGTAAGGATGCATTACAGTTAGGTGAAGACGTGCATGCCTTCAAATGTCAAACTTAATCCGGATTTTTCTTTCTCTTTCTTTCACTTAAAAAAAATATATGTATATAATTACTAATTTGTAAACTATGAACTTCATCATGATAATAAACAGTTGATAAATATATATATATATACACATATATATATATATATATATATTTTTTTTTTTTTTTTTTTTTTAACGAACCAGTTTTATGTTTGTATGTACACTTTTGAAAAAGTTATTCACACGCGAAAAAAAGAAGAAAAATCAGATTTAATTCTAACACATGCATGTATATGAATCTTCACTGTGTTCATTTGTTTAAAAATTACTCGCAAAAAAAGAAAACAAATTATTGCTTTAATTTTGTACACCAGTGTACAGTAGAAGAAATTATTAGATATATTAATTTTTTAACCTGTAGTTTTTGGAGACATTAGCTATTTTTAGTGTTAAAGTTAAAAAAGAATAAAAATGTAACAAAAATAATATTTTTTGCAAATTTTTACATAGACATGCATTAAAGATTTCAAATCTCTATGAATTTGATATAAAAGTTATTAAAGTACGATATTTATCAAGTCTTTTATGCTGAAATATTACTAATACAATTTTATTATTCTTATTTGGCGATTCGTCGTATTTGGCGAAATTTTCAGCGGACGCAGTTGACATAAGGGATTAAAAAAGGCTGTCCGCAGTTGGTATAGGTGGGGGAAGAAGAAATTGAAACACCTGGTATGTTGGGTCGCAGTTGGACGACACCGCTTTTGATAACTGGCACTCATCATATACATGTCTTGTCAAAGTTACAGTTGATGATTACAACAACTGTAACTGCTATTGGAATTCAGCTCAGAGCTTCGAATTCAGCTCTGACTTGCCATTCGAATTCAGCTCAATGTGTACTCAAATTCATTCAACTCATCACTCATAGTCAGAATTTTTATACAAGTCAAAACACTGTAGTTGAAGTCTTTTAGATTTTTCGGTACATTTGAAAACTAATATTCATCATGTACATGTCTTATGAAATTACAGTTGACGAGTCTCACTCGTCATTCAAATTAAAACTAAATTTAAAACTATGTGCCAAATCACTCAAATAAATGAATTCTTCCAAAAAATCTATTACTTTTACATATTAATCTATAATCAACAAATTAAATATGCTCCACATGAAAAAAAAAAAAAAAAAAAAAAATCTTCAAATAGATCTGTTTATTTTAAACAGTCATTGAACAATAACTGAAAAATATTCCTGAAATTAAGAAATATATAAAGCAAAAATTCTGAAATTGGAAAAAAATCCTACACATAATCCTTCCTACATAGTTGCCAACATTTTAATTTATTCCGGAGCATTTTTAGCCCTAATTTATTTCACACTATTTAATTTATAGAATAATTTTCTCCAATATATAACTACCCCAAAATAAGAAAAAATGACTCTTAAAATAAAAGTGGTATGAAATAAAGGTGGGGCTAAAAATGCTCGGGAATGCACTAAAATGTTGGCAATTCTGCCCTGTATTACTCACTATAAATTCCTCAATCTGGTGCTAGATTTGGGTATATAAAATAAGAGGAGGGTAAGTGGGGATATTTCTGGGTATAAAATATGGATCATATTTAATAATTTTGGTAGTTTTAATCTGCCCAGAAATATCATAGGCACAAGAAACAGAGAGTAAAATCTTGCATTAAAATATTGGTGGGAGTAAGAAGAAAGGGTTATTTCTTTACATTAATTGGCCACAGATTACTAACAAAACTATTATGTTGTGGCTATCAAAACTTTCTTCTACATTTCTCCTGTATAAACTAACGCAGTACGAATTACACTGCTTGGCATAAAAATTGCCTCTGACACCATTTCAACATATTCTTATGTAAAATGACATGAATCTGAATATGATCACCATTTTGCCCAATCACTCACCATTTTCTAGATACTCCCTCCTTCATTTTTATCATTGTTTGGTAATTTTATATCCATCAGTTTGATTTGGAGAGGAACGATGATTATTTTAACCATTAAGTGTCTTCTGACCTGAGGAGATACAGTAGTAGAAAGTTCTAAAACACGAACATTTGTAGTTAGGAGGAAATTTGAGGGGATAAGTGCCCAGAAAACAAAAGAAAATCAATATAAAAAATCAGTTTTTTTTTCAATATTTCTCTTATTTTTTACATATTCCAACTCCCAGTTTGCCATTTTCTTACCAAAACACCCCAAATGATAAAAATTATACAGTGAAAATGTTTTCAAAATGTTGGTGAGTGGAGTAAAGTCTCAAAGACCTCACAAAAAAGTTTGACTGATTCACTGTACTATGTTTGCTTTCAATAACACCCACATTAAATGTTTTGGGCATGAACAGTAAAATCTCCTGCTTTGACATGTGTTAAAGGACATTGCTCTTATCACTGTAGTTGTCAGTCATTATCTACCTTTAGTACACGCTTTGCGATAAGAGAGTGAACTTTATGGTGTTCTCGACAGTGGTGATCTTTAACACGTGTTAAAGGAGGATATTTTACTGTTCACGTTTCACTGCCCAAAACATTTAACGTGGGAGTTATTGAAAGCAAACATCGTACAGTGAATCAGTCAAACTTTCTCGCAAGGGCTATGAGACTTTATTCCACTCACCAACATTTTGAAAAAAATTTCACTGTATAATTTTTATTATTTGGGGTGTTTTGGTAAGAAAATGGCAAACTGTAAGCTGGAATATGTAAAAAATAAGAGAAATATTGTGGGAAAAAAAAAAACAGAAACTGATTGTTTTTATGGATTTTCTTTTGCTTTCTGGGCACAAACCTCTCAAATTTCCTCCTTACTACAAATGTTCATGTTTTAGAAATTTTTATCTCTGTAGCTCCTCAGGTCAGAAGACATTTAGCAGTTAAAATAATAATCGTTCCTCTCCAAATCAAACTGATGAGTATAAAATTACCAAACAATGATAAAAATAAGGGAGGGGTTGTATCTAGAAAACGGTGTTAATTGGGCAAAATGGTGGAAAAATTCGGATTCAGGAGTTCATGTTACATAAGAATTATGGATGCACCGAATATTCAGTATCTATTTGGTATTCGGCCATACTACTGAATATTCAGTTTGGCCAAATCTAAAACTATTCGGCTTGCTGAATATCAAATTATTCGGCTTGCTGAATATCAAATTATTCGGCTACTATTCGGCTAATTGAACATATAAAAATTCAGCTATTTTTAATTATCATTAAATTAAGATATTTCAGAGTAATTAAGAAATAGATTACATTTAAATGAAAACAATTGTTTTATCTAGTTTCAAGTAACATTAAAGAAAATTAATTATTAGTTACATTAATCTAACAATTAATAAAATCTAATGAAAGTTTTCTTTATCAATAACACTATAACGATGTATGTTTCTAAAGTTAAGAAAGCGCGTACATAACTCACATGATGTTGCCATCAGGAAACTTCAAGAGATCAAATAAAAATCTTATCCAAATCTGGCAAGAAAAGTGACACAGTGATAAAATAGCAATTTTGAGTTTGTCATTGAAAAATGTATATGAAGTGCTCCAACATGCATGAAAAGTACCATATCTCTATCCCACAATTTATCCACATGAGAGTGAGAAGCATTTGCTTCAGTTTTAATATAGGTTAACCAATACGTTTTTACTTTTAAATTGATTTTTCTCAAATGCTGCATTTCTGGGTTGCGTTATTTATTTATTATTATTGTTTTTTTTTTCTTTTCAGTGGGCCCGACAAGATATTGTTATTTAAGAAAATTTATGTGTTTGCTTCAGAAACCTAAAAGTTAATAATTTTCTTTGACTGTGAACTCAGCATTACACCACTACTTATGTATAGTAATATTTCCTAATATTTTTCTACATTTATATAAACCACTGCTTCATAGTAGTTTTCTATAACATAAAAAAACAAAATATTACTGAATGTAAAATGGTATTACTGAAAAAGTTCGCAAAAAATTAGGTGATTGACATCTGAATATAAGAGTAAATCAGCTGGCTGAATAGTTACTATTCGGCTTGAAGGATATTCGGTATTCGATTGGCCAAATATTTGGCATTCGGCCAAAACTGCTATTCGGTGCATCCCTAATAAGAATCTGCAAGAATAATATCAGATCTCGATTTTTTTTTTTTTTTTTTTGCACAGTAGTGTTAGTTGTTCTTATTTTTTTTTTTATCCATTATGAATGTAGACAACTTTCACTTTAGAGAGGTATTACACTAAATGTTTAATAAAAGTAGATTTTTACTGTGCAGATGACATCCTTCCTGTTCTCAGGGAAGATTACAGTATAGAAATGCCACCTATCAGCAGATATGCACCCAATTTAATCAGGATAATGTCTCATAATGGCCTTTTCATATATGAAGTTTTGTTCGATTATACGCAAAAGAATCTGAGGCATAACCTGCCCTTAAATTACAGAAATCACTATATAGCAGTGTCACCTGTTGAGTAAATTGCACCAAAAGTTGGTATAAACTAATTTATATCAAGGTACATCTACAAATAAATTTGTATACAATTCTATGCCATAGTTCCTGAGATACAGCCTTCCTGAAATCTATGTATAGCAATGGCAATTGGTGGGTGATTGGCACTAAAAGTTGACAGGCACTAACTTGTGTCATGGTGCATATGCATATAAATTTATATGCAGTTTCATGCAGTAATTAACTCTTGAGATACAATCACCAAAAAATTTTTGTTACACACACACAGATTGGCAGACAGACATTTTGTAAAAATGGTCGAATCACGTTCTGGACCTCTCAAAATGTGTAAGTTCACCGAAAACTGGAAGTCAGATTTTGCACATCTGCAATGAAAATATTCTCAGTGATGATTAATAACAGGGCCGTGCCTACACTTTTAGCCGCCCTGGGCGAAAGATTTTAGCCGCCCTACTAGGCAAAAGATTTTAGCCGCCATACTAAGCACTAACATTATTTCCCTCCTTCTGATTCTGAAAACTATCCTTTAAAGCCAAAAACTGACGGATTGCCACAAATGGAAAGTTATCAAGTTTTTTTTTTCTCTTTTTTTATCTGTTTTAAAAATAGGCCACCAGCAGCCGAGTGGTTATGCACTCAAAGCTGGTAGACATGAGGTGCCGGGTTCGATCCCAAGTCGCGTTTGTCGGCCTAGCTGATCGGAGTTTTCCATGGTTTTCTCCGAAACGTGTATAAATACGGGCTAGGTCCCCTTAGAAAGACCCCCACGGAGGGCACTCCCCCTCAGGTCTAGGACCTACAGCAGTCAATCGGCCTTATTCCCAAATCCAATCCGATCCTGTTTTTAAAAAAATCTAACAATTTTAGTAAACCTAATTTTTAGTTGAAATTTTATCATTTTAGCCTCCCCTAGCTTTTAGCCGCCCTGGGCGACCGCCACGGTCGCCCCCCCCTAAGCACGGCCCTGATTAATAAGACTATATCCTTTAGAGAAATATACTGTAGAAAAAGCACAGTAACAAAACAAATGTTTATAATTAAACCTTTTAACAACACAGATGTTAAAAAAAAAAAAAAATAATGAACAGTTTTGGGGGGAGGAAATTTATAATCACAGTAAAAGGTGTAATGAAGACTGCAACATAATACAGAAATTACTGCATTTATTCGAAATATAATGAAAACTTACCAACTAGCAGGATATACATGCTTAGGACTTTTATTCCTACAACCGAAGAGCAGCATATGATGAGCAGTTTGAGCTTCAACATCAGGTTCATATTTAACTACAATTAAGTGAAGAAAATACAATTTTCCTAATTATGAGCATAGGTAGAATAAATAATTAATTTAATGAAGTATACAATACCAATATAAGCTTCATGGGGATCCAACTTCTTTGCTGTACATAGATATGCATCAGGCTAAAACAAAATTAAAAAAATAGACTGATTTAGAATTATCCATAAAATTAAAGAATTTCTTTCATCATTTAGAAAATAAATAGAGAAACAGCTTGTTATTAATTTTTTTTTTTTTTTTTTTTTTTCCCTAATACTTTTCAACACTATACAATACCACTTACTCTAATTTCCTGTCTAATTTTATTAGTGCCATGCCCTTTTTCAACACACTTGTGATTCCAAAGGTTTTTTTCCCCCTCCTTGCAGTGCTTTTTTATGCATTTTTCACGCTACTTTTGAATTTTGAACTATGTTAATCTAATTTGATTTACTTAATTTGCTGTCTAGTTTTATTGGTATCAGTTTCTTCATATGTTTAATACTAGTGATTGTGAGTGTTTTTTTTTTTTTTTTTTTTTTTTTTAATCAAGTATTTTTAAACAATTCTAAATTGTAGTGAACTGTTACAGCTAAGAAATAGCATGAAAAGAAAAAAAATCACAACAGCAAAAAATATAAAAACAGGGAAAGAAAGAAAGAAAGAATTAAAAAAAAATATGAGAATGAAATTAAAAATCAAGTTTTGTATGTTAAATGTATCTAAGAGAGGGGAAAATAATCAGAGAATTAGGCATTTCAATTTTTGTTTGGGCCTGTTGGTTCCAGCTTTTTTTTTTTTTTTTTTTTAGTGTATGGTAATTCATTGATTTCTTGGAAATGTCATAAACAAAAAAGTGTAAGTCTATCTACCTGTGAAGCTGAATTGTTTGCTATTTCTGAAATTTGTAAAGATATAACACAGATGGTAAACTTATTATCTGAATTAAATTGTAAAATATTTATAAATAATACTGTACCACACAGTTCGGACAGTCAAGCAGCCACACAATCGGTTAAATGTACAAAATTGTCTAACAAATCTAGACATATAAATTTAAGATTGCATTTTATTAAAGGCTTGATCAAGGATAGTGTTATTGAACTGAACTATATTCCAAACGAACTTTTAATTTCAGATTTTTTGACAAAAGCTGTAAATGAGGAAAAGTTACAGTATTCAACGGAAAATATTTCTTTGATTTCTTAATTCTATGTACTTTTATACATTTATCTTGTATTATGTAATGTATGTTTTATGTTTCACTCTGTTTATAGATTAAAATGCATCACTCATAGGGGGGGGGGGTGGAAGTAACGAACAATCCATTTCGAAACACATGTGCCTTGTTAACTGTGCATGCGTGTGATAGAGAACTCTCCAGCGCACTCCGGCTGCAAGCACCAGATGAAAAGAAAATGTAGCAATGTGCAAGCCTGTGTGGCCATAACCTGTATGGTATATAAAACAAAAATAATATGGAATTTATATCTACTTGATTCACTTATAATTATTCTTAATTTTGTGTATGTGTATCGTAATTTCATCATGCTTCTCGTCTTTAATAAATTTCTTTGTCATTTATTCAAGTATCTAAGTACTATTTCACGGACCTCTAATTATAACATTTTCCTTGAAACATCCTTTAAAAATATATTTACCTCAGTAGGTTTAACATCAGGCATATTGATATTCATGGTGTAATGAACATCAGCAGGAAATGGAGAAGAATCCATGCGTTGAACATACACATGTTGAACACAAAACAATAAAATTACCACATAGAAAATGTCCATGTTGTTGGATTACAACCTGCAAATCATCAAATAATTAAATCATAATTAGTGATAAAGCATTTATTTTAACAAAAAATTAATTCATCTGTACTTTTACATACTTTATATTTTCAAATCCCTCTAATTTTTTTATAATTATATTTGAATTAACATTTTTTGATCTGCACAGTATATTATTTTTAAAAATTATGAAACTTTTTATTTTAATACTCCCACATTCAATTACCATTTGTAATAGAAGTACTGTATTTAATCAAACATTGCCGTATCAAGCTTTTACCTTATATACATGTTTAACTATCTTTTTTTTTTTTAATTTTATTAATAATATTATTCAGTATGTATGTGTATATAGTTCATGAATGAATTACGTCCACAAACAAGAAACCAATAAATCGGCTATTTCTAAACATTGCTGGGAGGAAAATCATAATTTTAAATTTAATTCAGCTAAAATAATTTGCAGATCTAAATCCATTCATGAACTCGATTTCTTTGAAGCTTTTCATATTTATAAAAATTTTAAAAACCTTGTAAATTGTGATTTCACTATTCTCTATTTGTCTGATTGTTGGAAATTTTACGTTCAGTTCACATTTTCTTAATTTTTCTACTGTTACACATTCCTAAATTCCTATTGGCCACACTCCCCACCTTTTCGTAATCCTATTGGTTGAACTAAATTCGGTCTCTCTTATATATATACGAGCACTTCTCCAGATTCAGAATTCTTTTTGCACTGAAGACGGTACACTTAAGGTTACCGAAACAGCTGTAATCTCAAATATTTTTCTTTGGCGTTTCTGACGTAGTAGTTTATTTGGTTTTTAATGGCGAAATGTTACCATCGATTCCAAGCATAAACAAAAGCAAAATGCGTTTTACAAAATAGCGTCATTACAAAAATTAATTAAGCTTATTTTTAATAATAATAAAACAAATACATATTTAAAATTAACTTACCTCCCAATTCATCATAAAAGATTTTCCTAAATTTTGCTACTTCAAAGCTTTTGAATACACATAAATATATAAATACGTGCTTCCCATACATTTATATAGTTCAAATGTTGTTCTACACGTACTGAAAAAATGCGATTTATAAATTAGAATTGTGTTTACCATTTCTTTTAATGATCTTCAGAGCACATTTTTAAAAATAAGCTACTTTACGCAGCATAAACGGATAAATCTATGAAATTCTGTAAAGTGGCTATAAGTAATACACATGTAGCTAAATACCTGTTACTACATGCTTCGTGCACATGAAAACCATTTTCCAAACCAAGATGAACATTTTTTCACTGATTTACTACTACTAGATGCTATATTTAAACAAAATAATAATAAATTAAATAAACAACATAAATTTAATAAAGAATAAAAATACGACCATTTTATAGAATGGTACTTCACCAGCTGAAATACAATAGAATAATGAATAATTACTACTTTATGATTAATTGCTATGCTGGTTGTCATGGTAATAAAAAAAAAAAGAGAACCCTGGTGGCCATAAAAAATTATCAGCATGCAGGCTGCCATATTATATTGCAAAGAATCCAGAATGACATTGTTATTGTTCAAAACGGCATCAAAGAAAATTCGTCAAATCCAGTTGTGGACAATCTCCATAGTTGTACCCATTTTAATAGCAAGTGGCCTTTATTTTATTAAAAATATAATTGAATAATAAAATTTGTTTTCAAATTATGACTTAAAAACCTCCAATCTTTTCATGTTTCTAGAATTGTAAAATTAATTAAACCTATCATGTTAGAAAGGATAAAACATTTATTTTAATGTTCTTACTTCATATGGAAATTTCATGCGTGTTAAATTAAGTCTCAGTATATAGGGACTTTTATACTCTAAAAATTATCTGAGGATGATAATTTTACCATTTAGAAAGATTGTAAGAATAAAAGTTATTAGGTATTATAGTTTAAGAAATCAACTAAGCTGGTAGTACTAAAGATAGCCATAAACCAAATCATATAAACACACATACAGCTTATTACAAAAGATCTGAAACACTTCATGAAAACACATTCTTGGCAATTGCTAAAACGTGACTATAAAAAGAATTATAGAAAGTGTTATCGAAGTACTATTAAAACCAAAAAATATTATAAACGTACTACATAAAACACCGCTATTAAAAAAAAAAAAAAAAAAAAAATCTAGTCGGGTAACCATCATAAATTCAGATTTTTGCACAAATGGTTTGTTTTTTTACTGCTGTCTTTTAACGATAAAGTACATTCCACCCGTCGCATATATATATATATAAATATAAATATCATAACTATTCGCCCTATCCATTAATAAAAACAAAAGAGATCAAAAGAATTTTTTAACTAATTAAATATGAATGACTTAATTTCAAGAGATAAAATCAGCATGAAGAAATCAACAGAGTACATATTAAATATTGTATTAATTCCATATGTTTCGAAACTGAGAAATCAGAAACAAAAATTAATGATGTAATATTAAAAAAAAAAAATTATACCTTTGATAAGGGGTAAAAGAGAACTTGAAATATAAAGTTTCTTAGAATTTTTAAATTAAACACGACTTGAAAAAGCGTATATACAGCACACAGTTTCTAATTATTTCGAATGCATGTTGGTAATTCAAGTTTAATAAAATATTCCACACACAACGTTATAATTAATTCGTGTAACTTATAAAGCATTAAATTAATATATTAGAGCATGATAATTGCAAACAATCAAAACTCATAGCTATAAACGACACACAGCACAGATGTTTAATCCGTGATGTTTACATTACTTCGGCTACACAGTTAAGAATTAAAGAGCATGTGTGTGTTAACTGTTCACTATTTTAAGCTAGAATAATAACTGGAGCGTATTCACGGATTAGGATACGTATTCTACGGCTCAAAGTCATGGAGTAAACATTAACTGGAGGAGAAACTCCAATGAACGAAGGGCCGCGGTCATAGATATAGTAATAAGACATAGATTGATCATTGAGAGGAGAAAAGTGATACCTTTTTTAATCGAGAAAAGACGGTCATTTTACTCTCTTATGGTTTATGGATGTATTTCCCCGAGTGAATATACACGGGAATACACATAGGTAATTTAGCAAATAAAATTTATGCACTAAAAGAGAATGAAAAACTCCAGATACCCTTTTTTCTTTCTTTCTTTTTTTTTTCGTTTTCCTTTCCTTTTATTTATTTAATTTTTTTTTTTTTTTTTACTATATTCTAGATAATCATGTCTGCACAAAACTGTCTTTCTTTCGGCATTTATTATTATCCGCGATTGTAATGAAATGCTCGCCCTCTGGTGGGCTAAGGTGAAATTATCACACCACTGCATATCATCATATTATGCAATCGATTTTCCATGATGTAATGGCGGAGAAAGAACAATAATAAATACACGTAGCTATTATATTTACTAACAACTGCAGTTCAGAGAGCGCCATTTATCGATCATTACAAAAGCGGATTATACTTCCTTGAGATAAAAATCGTCTGCATTCATCATGAAAAATAATTTTAAT
Organism: Salticus scenicus; assembly: GCA_963930645.1. Taxonomy (NCBI): domain Eukaryota; kingdom Metazoa; phylum Arthropoda; class Arachnida; order Araneae; family Salticidae; genus Salticus; species Salticus scenicus. Next base: position 229,212,686 of record OZ005658.1, read on the forward strand.
AAATTATAATTCAATAAATTATTTGTATTGCGTAAATTTGTATAGTATTATATATGGAAGAAAGTCTTGTGGTGGCCACAACATACTAGTTATATATTAAAACTTTCGCGGCTGCTAGCTACATTTAGAGATGCAAGGCTTTCAAAACACCCGGTTTTTTCCCGGAAAAAAAAACCGTTTTTTTTTCCCCTGGAAATTTAAGACAAAATTGGGAATTTTGAAATTTCCCCAAAACTGGGAATTTTGAAATTATGAATATTTTTATAACTTTTGTTGATTATTTAGCCTCTGATCTTTAAATTAACTTCAACTTTAATTCCTCCATAGATTTCCTTTTCGTTTCCCTTTCCAGCTAATTCGATGTTTATACCGAAAACGAAGAAAATAATTAATTATAATTAATGCGCTGCTAACACTAACAGTAAGTTTCTGTCATTATTCATTAGTATTATTTTGTTATGTTCTTGAGATATTCTTTCCATTCTTAATGAGAATTAATATCATTTAATTTTTTTTTATTCATAATTGGTTTATGAATGTACAATTAGAGAACTGGACTTAAGATTTTAGGGAAAAAAAAAACTAAATTCAATTTCATTAAACTTAAGGGCCCTCTTCACTCAGCATTTCCTTTTCTAAAAGCCAATGTTATCTTATGGAAAACTTTCTTTGCACTTAAAACAGTGGCATATTAATTGATTGAGACGCGGTTTTTTTTATTGGATTACTCTCATTTCGTAAACTGACGCAGCTTTTGTAGATTTGAAAGAATAACAGTTGTTTTTTAAAAAAGCTGTTTTATTGCAATATTTGGGTTGATGCATTAAATGGCTTATAAAAAACTCTTTCAATTTTTTAAAACAGAATTTAAAAAGCTGCGTCAATCTCAAAGAGTTTATTTCAATGCGGAAAAAAATCCTGTATTTTAATAAAATTTTAAATCAATTAAATTTGCAAAGAAAGTCCAAAAATTTTACAAATTTGTGCCGATTTTTCTCTTTGACACACCCTTTATTCGGCTACGCCTCTCGTTCGTGGTTTCGATGGAAAGATGTTTACATTTCTGTGGTGAAGATACGTCTAGGCGTTGTGGTTTTTTATTCAGTTTTTATTTTTATTATAGATTTCACCTGTATTACGGATGTGAGTAACATAACAATTTAGAAGACAATCGTTCAGAGACTTATTTACAGGAAATATATGATCACATTTTATTTTCAATAGTTTTTCATTGCGCGTAATACTATTATTATATGAATACTTTGTACATAAATCTGATATTTTACTGATAATGCCACGATTGACAATATACAAACATTTTTTTTAACAAGTTATATAAAACTTTTTACTAAATTAAACAGATTTTCAATAATAAATTTTATTTTAAAGTATATAATCTGGTGTGGCACCCACACGACTTTTTCTTACCCTACATTTAAATTTTATACAGACAGATTCAGATTGAGGAATAAAATATCAAGTACTGTATAAAATTCTATAGTAAAAAGAATTTAAGCTAGCTTTACGAATTATTTAATTTGACAAATAATTTTCTGTGGGAAGGGCGGAGGGGAGCACCACCTTTCTCAACCCACATTTGAAACTAATATCTACATTTCTATAGAAGTCACGACTAATATTAAATTTAAAATTATGTTCAACAATAACTTTCAATCACATTTATTGACAACTTTAACCCGTATCACTCGTTGAAACTTATCAATATTGATCAAACTGTTCAAGTATGAATTTTATATGAACTTTAAAATATAAAACTTGAGTTCCCTGCCGGTATTTAGTTTTTAAAGTTACACTGATAACAGACTCACAAAGAACAACTGTTAAAAATTGTTTAATTATTCACGGAACCGCAAAATACGTAGTTATTAAAAAAAAAAAAAAAAACAAGACTTCGAATTAAACTAAATATTTTATTTACTCTTTAGGTATGGAGAATTAATTTACATTCCTGAGCAAAATAAGTTGTATTAATATTGAAGTCTAGGAATTGAATGAAACAAATATTTTTAACGACATAAGCAAGTTGATTTTATAACTGAAGAAACTAGAACAATTTAAAGTTTGCAAGAAATGGGAGTCAAATATTTATGAAATTATTTATACACGACGAAATCACACTATTATTTTCAAAGATTTTGCGCTCTTATTTTCGCGCCTAACATAAAAACGCAGCTGAAAGTATGGTACCTGAACATGAACACTGTTTCTATGCGTTCTTTTAGAATTACAGTAACTGGATATCAAGCTGTGTATCGATATTAATAAAATCAGAATTTTGTCTGTAAATTTATCAGACTTTTTAAAAAAATGCGATATCTTCACGTTCCACACACCATAAAAGTCGAAAATTACTTCAGAAAATTTTGTCTGTGTGTGTGTCATCGTGTCTGTATGTCTGTAACGCTATTATTGTCCGGGTATCACGTGAGAATGGCTGGACGGAATTCAACGGCGCTTGGCAGAAATTTAGGCTTTTACCCAACTAAAATCTGCCAACTTTTTCGAAATTCCCTCCCCAGTTCTCGCCGGGATGGGGAGAACAAAAGTCAAAACATATTTGTAAGCATAACACCGCTCCAAATTACTTCACTGTAAAGAAATTGCACATATAAACAATAGTCATGAGTATAAAAAAAAAACGTTATCTGCAATTTAGGAATTTTAGATTATTAACCCTTTCAGTCACAGTGTTCCCGCTGATGGAACACCTTATTTTAATTCTCAAGTGCAAAAACTCATCCCGGAAACTTTTTAGCAAAAATTTACGTTTATAACATATTAGAAAAGGCCCTTTTTTTTACCTGAAAATTTAAAATTTCTTTTATTTAAATTTTGTTCGTAAATTCCGGTGGCGAGAAATTTCACAGTTTCCGAATTTTTTAAAGAACTCTACAAAAAATGGAACAAAGATGTTAAAAAAAGCTACGAGACTTCCTTAGAAAATTTCCAAAAACACATTTTTCCCCCCTAATTTCCGATATTTTTGTGAGAAGGGGTTACGAAGGGTCAAAATCGAGACAACCCTTTTAGCGCTAAATTCCTCCTGAGAAATCTATGGAAGCTGCGGTCACGAATTTCGGTGCTGGGATTATATGTATGTATCCGACACCTAAAGTAATTGAATAAATAAAACATTGCGATTTAGGAAATTTCGATTTTTAAGGGGAGGGAAGAGGGAAATCAATTTTTGGCGGGAAATTGTGCAAATTCCAGATTTTTAGTAAAATTTTAACAAAAATGGAAAAAAGATGTTGAAAACAGCCATGGGTCTTCTTTAGGACATTTTCAAAACACGCTTTTTTTGTGATTTGCCTTTCTTTTTTATTTTTACGGGGGGGGGATAGGTATGTGTTACAAAGGGCAAATTCGAGGCACCACTTTTAGCGCTAAATTTGTCCTGAGAAATTTATGAGAGCTGTGGTCAGGGTCAGAAAGTTTCATGCTTGGATTGCTTATATATGTATCCGACCCCTAAAGTAACGGAATATATCGAAATATCCCCCCTTTCACCCTGGGGGGTAGGAAGCCAAAAAAAAAAAAAGTTTGTAAGCATAACTCGGCCCCAAATTACTTCACGCTGAAGAAATTGCGCATGAGAAAACTAGATTTGAGTATAAATAAAACATTATGTACGATTTTGGAATTCTTGACAGGAGGGAGGAAAGAAATCGTTTTTTGGGGGGAAATTTCAGAAATCCCGGACTTTTTAGTAGAGCTCTACTAAAATGGTACAAATGTATTGAAAAAAGCTATCTGTCTTATTTAGGATATTTCCAAAAACATTTTCTTTCTTTCTTTTGTGTGTGTGTGTGTGAGATTTTCGATTTTTTTTTTTTTTTTTTTGGGGGGGGGGGGGGCGGCGTTACGACGGAGCTAATTCGAGACCCTCCCTTTTAGCGCTAAATTTGTCTTGGGAAATCCACGGGATTAATGGTCGCTAAATTTGGCGCGTAAATTTTTTATATGTATCCGACATTATTGTAACGGGATTTTACAAAATTCCACCTTTACCCTACCACTCGGGGGGGGGCGGCGACAAAAAACACGTGTGAAATCTCGTTTTTCCTTTTGAATTCGCTTAAAATTATCTTGGGGGGGGGGGAACTTGTGCGAAACAACTACACGACTTCCATTACCCACAATTACACATATTACATACATTCTTTGGAATTTTCCAGTAAGAGAAATTTGATACACGTATAAAGACATATAAAATAGAGTTTACATAGCGAATTATGAGAAAGAGTATTTAAAATGGATCAATGAAACAATTTTCCAGAAAATCGTTAGAGCCGTTTTTGAGAACCAACTTTTACCAAAACTTGATATTCTAGATTATTGACTGGAAAACAATAATTACATACAAAAGGATATTTAAAAGCGAGTTAATATGGCGAGTTTGAAAAAAATCCGTACAGCCGTTTTTAAAGGAACGCACTTGCGAGACTTTAAATTGAGCTATTTATACAAGACGCCTATCAATTTTCCAAACCTAACCAACTATATCTGTCGAAAGAACATCTAGTAGAGTGTTTATATAGCAATTTTGAAGTAAATCGTTAGAGCTGTTTTTGAGATACGGACTTACGCTCCCATTTCCATTTTACGATGGCCCACTTCTGTTTTTAAAATTTTTACTAAAATTTGTAAATTTTATCTGTACACCAGACTTGTTCCGGCTGTGAAGTTTCGTAGTTCTATCTTTATTAATTTTGGAGATATGATAGCCAGAAGATTCCACATATACATACACACTGACCAATTGCCCAAAACTACATTTTTGGACACAGGACGACTTAAAACGTGTAAATCAGGTGAAAACTCGATATCGAATTTTTGGACAGAATACAATACAGAATACAAATTACCTACGGTAGTAGAGTAATGGAAGTAAAAAGAGATATCCGTAAAATTTTTGCTTTGAAATATAGCTAATACAAATACTTAAAAACTAATTTCTGGAATTTTAAAAATTCAGCCGCACTGGGGGGAGGAGGGGGGGGTCATAACGTAATTTCAAATAATCCTTTATATATGTATATATATATATATATATATATATATATGAGACTTTTGCTCTGAAATATAGCTCACACAAATGCCTAAAACTAATTTCTAGAATTTTAGAAATTCGTCCTAGGTGGGCCGGGAAGGGGGCGGGGAGGCGGAGGGACAAAAAAAAAAAAAAAAAAAAAAAAAAAAAGGAGTTAGATTGTTCAAAATCGGTACATAGAGGTTTTTGATAACTACAAATCGATTGCGGATAGTTTCGAATTTGTCGAATTATTAGGATAGAGGGGTAAAAATATAGAAATAAGATTTAGAGCGTTGAAAATTAGTATTATTAGGTTTTAAGGCCCTATAAATCGATTGCGGATATTTACAAAAGTGTAGAATTATTACGAGGGGCGGAAAGGGTGAGCGCAGGGGCAAAAATAAAGAAACTAGGTAGAATGTTGGAATTTAGTATTATTAGGTTAAAAGCCTGAGAAAACGATTGCGGATATTTTTGAAAGTGTATAGATAGATTTTAGAGGCCTGCAAGTCGAATGAGGATATTTTCGAAAGTGTAAATAAGCTATTAGGAGAGGCGGGAAGGGGGTGACGGAGGGGAAAAAATAGAGTTAGATATCGTTCAAAATTGGTACATAGAGGTTTTTGATACTTACAAGTCGATTTTCAAATCTGTAAACTTTTTAGGAGAGCCGGGAAGGGAAGGGCGAAGGGCAAAACAATAGAAATAGATTTAAACCGTACAAAATTGGTACGTGTTGGTTTTGGGGACCTACAAATCGATTACATTTCCTGAAGAGAAGAGAAAAAGTATTAGGATAGACGGGAAGGAGGGAGGGGGTGGGGGCGAAGGAGCAAAAATATAGAAATTAGAGTTTAAACGTTCAAAAATAGTATTATTAGGTTTTAAGGTTCGATATATCGATTGCGGATATTTACGAAAGTGTAGAATTATTATGAGGGGCGGGAAGGACCAGCGCAGGGGCAAAAATAAGAAATTAGATAGAACGTTGGGATTTAGTATTATTAGGTTTAAAAGCCTGATAAAACGATTGTGGATATTTTTGAAAGTGTAAAACAATTAAGAGGCTCGGGAACGGTGGGCGAATATGCGCGTTGTGTGCAGGTTTGTACGCTGTCGCAGTCAGTGGGGACCCGGATTGATTACTCTACCGATGACAGAAGATTTTTTTTTCGTATTTTATATCTATGTTTTTCCCTTACGATAATATGGATATCTGCCACTTTGGTGAAAATAGCGGATGAAGTTCATTAATAAATTTTATTGAGACATTTTTTGGTTTATGTATACATTAAAATTCAAACAAATTCGGAATATGCTTTTTACAATTCGAATTTGAAAATTTTTTGAAAGCAGAATGTCGCTGCAACTAGGTTAAGAAACTCATCCAAGATCTTCATAAAATAAGTTAAGAAACTGTCCAAATTTGGTTCGATTTGGAGTATTATTTCGGAAGTTATCGTGATTTTAAATTTTCATGTGATGGTAGCCTGATTTCAAATGGCCCTGCTTAACTTAAGATATCCACCACTTTATTAAAAATGGCAGATAAAGTTCATTAATAAACTTCATTGAGATACTTTTATGGTCTATGTATACATCCAAATAGAAACAAATTCTGAATACGCTTTTTACAATTTAAATTTGAAATTTTCAAGTGGACTTCGCTTGAAAACAAAATGACGGAGCAACTTGAACAAACTCACACAAGTTATTTATCAGATAAGTTCACTGTCCAAGTTTGGTTCGATTTGGAGTATTATTTGGAAGTTATCATGATTTTAAATTTTCAAGTGGTATCTTGATTTCAAGTGGCCCCGCTTAACTTAAGATACCCGCCATTTTAATAAAAAGGGCGGATAAAGTTCATTAATAAAGTTCATCGAAACCCTTATGTTATGTATATTTACATTAAAATACAAAAAATCTGGCTTTAAATACACTTTTCACAATGTGGGTTTGAAATTCTCAAGTGGCCGCCACTTGAAAACAAAATGTCAGAGCAATTTGGTTACCGTACTCATCCAAGATATTTATAAGATCAGTTAGCAATGCAAATTGGGTTCGATTTGGAGTATTATTTCGAGAGTTATCGTAATGACAAATTTCATTATAGATAGACAGATAAATATATAGATAAACGAAGTGGTTGCAATAGGTCGATTTCTAAAAAAAATCAACCTAAAAAGTTTTTTTTTTTTCCTAAAAAAAACCCTGGTTTTTTGCCTACCCTTCGAAAAAAAGCATTTAGATGATATTGTGATCACTCACATACATACACATACATCATCATCATCATCATCATGAAAATAGTAAAAATTAACTCATCCCTAACAACACACTTCTCCATAACCCATCCTGAAGATGTCCATAGGATGTCTGTAGATATCCTTTTCATCCAGAGGACATCCTCAGGATTTTATTTGGAGAAGATGTGCTGTTAGGGATGGGACCTCAAAACATGTAGATACGCCAACATCGCAAAGTCAGAATTTTGTCACGATTACAATGATTTCCTTACGTATGTATTTTCGGAAAGCAAAAAATTGCATGAAAGGTACGTGAATCATTTAATTTCATCATGCTTAATAACTAATTTTTAAAAGATATATGTGTCTATGAGAGAGGAAATGACAATGTAGTTGTAAACAATGGAGGGAAAAAGTGGAGGATTGAAATTCAAGATATAAAATATACCTTTACATCCACCCTTAGAAAAAAACAAATATTTCATTTATTAAATATTGTAAATTTTGCTTATTCCATGTCTATTTTGAAAAATTCAAATTGATTATACAAACATATTAATAAAATATCTGGTGTGAAACAACCACACGACTTCCATTACAAACTATTACACATATTATATGCATTTTTTGGAGATAATATGATCACAAGCTATAAAAGTGACCTAAAGAAGTAGAAACCTAACATTTTTCTGGTAAGATAAACTTTATACACATGTAGAGACATATAAAACGAAGCTTACATAAAGCGAGTTAAAAAATTAAATATATATATATATATATAATGTATATATATATGTAGTAGAGTTATTTTTTGAAACACCAATTTCCGAGATCTACCTAAGCTTCTGACCTACCTAAATGATGGGCAAAATCAGCCATTTTGTTAAAAACAAAATAATAAAGATACAAAAGGGCATTATTTAAAAGGAAAAAGAATATAAAAATACAAAAGCTGTTTTACTGAAGACTACAAAGCTGTTTTATTGCCTTTTAAAAGGCTAAGACAGAAATTTGTGCCTTGACTGTGCCATATCATCTGGTAAATCTGGTGAGAAGTTTTCTTGTTACTTGGTCAGTAAACATTCATTTTATTTTGCAAAAACGCATTTCTAGATACATGTTTTCTAAGTACTCATCTTTAGCACCATTGATGCAAAATCAAAGATCATTGTTATATCATTTATATTGTATTGTAAAATCATAGAATAATCAATTTAATTAGTATTCAAAATTTGGATATTTAATAAAGAAATTAATTAAAATTATATGAATCTAGTATTATTTGAGAGTAAATTTATTAATAACCATATTATTTTTCAGATTAATGTTTGCTTTTTTAATTAGGATTAATTTTAGGGCATTTCACAACGCATGCCCGAATATCGAATTGATATTCAAAGTGTACGACCATGAAGCTGTCACTTTAGAGCCACGAAAAGGAGGGTAGTCTGATTTTGGTTAATATCCGCCCAACACTAAACAGGGTAGCTGTTAATTTTCCTCTAATAATTACGTGATACACAAGAAAGAAATGGATTTATATAACAATTTTCAAGAAAATCGATAGAGCAGTTTTTGAGAAACCAACTTTTACCAAAACTCAATCATTGACAGGAAAACAATAATTACATACAAAAGCATATTTAAAAGTGAGTTAATATGGCGAGTTTGAAAAAAAATACGTACAGCTGGTTTTTAAGGAACGCGCATCCGAAACCTGAAATTGAGCTATTTATACAGAACGCGTATCAATTTTTCTGAACTAACCAGCTATATCATTCGAAAGGACATCTAATAGAGTGTTTATGTAACAAATTTGAAGAAAATCGTTCGAGCCGTTTTTGAGATACGGACTTATGGTCCCACTTACGGTTTCCGATGTCCCACTTCCGGTTTTTCAATTTTCTCCAAAATATGGAAAATTCATCTGAACACCAAACTTGTTTCAATTTTAAAGTTTCGTAGTTCTATCTTTATTAGTCTCCGATACATAATAGCCAGAAGATTCCCCCCCCCCCCCACACACACACTGACCAATTTGCCAAAAACCACTTTTTTGGACTCAGAGGACCCTAAAACGTGTAAATCAGGTGAAATCTCGATATCGAATTTTCAGACCGTATACAAATACTTCCATTACATACTGTAGTAGGGTAATGGAAGTAAAAAATGTTTTTTTTTTTTTATAAATTGAAAGAATAAAGATAATTTTTAATTTACTACTCGCAAATAATTAATAGTGAATAAAATTGGAAAATCGGAAGTGGGACATCTGAAACCGGAAGTGAGGCCATAAGTCCATATCTCAAAAAAGCTCTAACGATTTTCTTTAAAATTGCTGTATAAACACTCTATTAGATATCCTTTCGAAGGATATAGTTGGTTAGTTCAGGAAAATTGATAGGCGTCCTGTACAAATAGCTGAATTTCAGGTCCTGCAAATGCTTCCTGTCAAAACGGCTGTATTATTTTTTTTTTCAAACTTGCCATATTGACCCTCTTTTAAATATCCTTTTACATATAATTGTTGTTTTATGGCCAACAATTAATTTTGTCAAGCTTTGGTAAAAATCGGTATCTCAAAAACGGCTCTAACGATTTTCTTGAAAATTGTTACATAAACCCATTTTAGATATCCTTTCTCATGCTTTACTTGGTTACCACAGGAAAATTAATAGTCATCCTGATCAGACAGATCAGTTTTACATCTCGAAACTTGGTGTTTCAAATAAATAAACTCTACCAATTTTCTTCCCCTTTCTTTTTCTTAAAAAAAAAAAAAAAAAAAAAAAAAAAAAAAATCGCTGTGCAAACTCTGTTTTATGTTTTTACACGTGTATTAATTTTCCCTTACCGGAAAATTTTTAGGTGTCTATTTCATTAGGACAATATCATGTCTTCTGATAACATTATCTTCAAAAATGCATATAATACGTGTAATAGTGGGTAATGGAAGTCGTGTGGATTGTGTGGATCGTGTGGAAGTTGTGTGGTGGACACCAGATTTTTAAATAAATGTAGGCACTATAATTCAACGTTATTTATATATTATATTACTTATAAAAAATTTGACTTGTATAAAGAAACACGTATATAAATAACAACACAAGTACACTTTCTTTAGAAAACAGAGCACGAGGACTTGTGCGACCGCACCTGTCCGTGATCTTCGAAATACGATCCCGAAGGTCACGACCTGTCGCACACTCTCACCCTGTCCGTGTCCAGCTCTGCCTTCAGTAGTCTGAGCTCCAGAGTGCAGATAACCCATCTCTATATTAGTCCAGTCAAAATAGGAAAAATAGAAGAAAAAAATCGTGTAATTTTGAAATTTTGCATACTCATAGCCGAGGGGGTCCTGAACAACATACTAAAAGTCCCCGCCCATGGGGGGTGAGCGGGGGGCAGGGGGGCATTTAAGGGGGGCAATTTTCAGTTTTTATTAAATATCTTAAAAACTATCGCATTTAGAGAAAAAATGTCAGTTACAAAATTAATCTACGTAAAATTTCCTACAAAAATGTATGTTACATTTTGTTTGTACGATCATTAGTTTAGAAGATATAGGGATGAAATAACACATTTTCTTGAAAAATTCTTTTTTGCAATAGTAAAATCAACTAAAGTGTGCAATTAAAAGGGTTCTTGTCAAATATTTTCTAATGTAAAAAACAAATATATACATAGGGAATATGCAAGGATACTATAGCATGTTTTGTAAGTTTTAAATAATTTTAAGGCTAGCAGGCGCAAGTGGCGGTTTGAGTAAAAATTTAGATAACGAAGACCCAAAACCGATCAACATTAAAAAAAAAAAAAAAAAAAAAATCGGGTAGCTTAGAAATTGAGCACAGTTATAAAGTTAAGTGCCCTGAATAACATACTAAAAGTCCCTAGCCATGAGAAGGCATTTAAAGGGGGCACATTTCAGTTTTTATTAAGTATCTTGAAAACTATCGCATTTAGAGAAAAAAAAATCTCAATTGCAAAATTAATCTACGTGAAATTTCCTAAAAAAAATTGTATATTCTATTTTGTTTGTATGATCAATAGTTTAGAAGATATAGGGGAACGAAATAACATTTTCTTGAAAAATTCTTTTTTTTTTTTTTTTTTTTTTTTTTTTTTTCTTTTGCAATAGTAAAGTCAACTAAATTGTGGAATTAAAAGGGTTCTGATAAAATATTTTCTAATGTACAAAACAAATATATGCATAGGGAATATGTAAGGATAATACAGCATGTTTTGTACGTTTTAAATAATTTAAAGGTTAGTAGGCGCAAGTGGTGTTTAGGTAAAAATCCAGATAACAAAGACCCAAAACCGATCAACATTTAAAAAAATCTTACAGTTTTGAGATTTTTTTTCTCTAAATGCGATAGTTTTCAAGATACTTAATAAAAACTGAAATGTGCCCCCTTTAAATGCCCCTCCCCCCATGCTTAGGGATTTTTAGTATGTTATTCAGGGCACTTAACTTTTATAACTGTGCTCAATTTCTAAACTACACGATTTTTTTTCTCTATTTTTCCTATTTTGACTGGACTTATCCAGATTTTTACTCAACCCACCACTTGCGCCTACTAGCCTTAAAATTATTTAAAACTTACAAAACATGCTGCATTATTCTTGCATATTCCCTATGTATATATTTGTTTTTTACATTAGAAAATATTTGACAAGAACCCTTTTAATTGCACACTTTAGTTTATTTTACTATCGCAAAAAATAATTTTTCAAGAAAATGTGTTATTTCATCACACTATATCTTCTAAACTAATGATCGTACAAACAAAATGTAATATACATTTTTGTAGGACATTTTACGTAGATTAATTTTGTAATTGACATTTTGTCTCTAAATGCGATAGCTTTTAAGATATGTAATAAAAACTGAAAATTGCCCCCTTAAATGCCCCCCCCCCTGCCCCCCGTTCACCCCCCACGAGCGGGGACTTTTAGTATGTTGTTCAGGACCCCCTCGGCTATGAGTATGTAAAATTTCAAAACTACACGATTTTTTTCCTCTATTCGTCAAATTTTGGCCTTCGTTGCCTGGACTATACATCAGTAATGTTATAATGTTATATATCTTTGTTATATTTTAGTTATAATTAATTATATCAAACTGCAAGTTTAATTATAAAGGATATTTACTTTTTTTAAATTTCATTGTTACAGAATTCGCCGATACAACTACTGAAAGCCTAAAACGGGCTGAATATAGAATAAAATACTTCGTCGGGTCGGGCTACGTTATTAAAATACATATAAATAGATAAGAATAAATGTAGAAAGTTGTTTGATGTCAGGTGAAAATGACAAAGAAAAAAAAAAGTAACACAAAAATAAGAAAAGAAAGAAATAATCAAAACAAAACAAAGCTTGAGCGAAACCGCAAGTAAGGAGGTAGCTGATTTTTGATTTATTCATCCAAAAAGTCAACGATTCGTCAGTGAGTCAGTCAATCTTCTCAAATTAGTTAACACCTCCTGTCAAAACCACGTGGGACACTTTTTATCTGTTTTCAGCCGACTTCGGAATTTTTTCCAAGTGAAGAGGGCCGTTAAGTGGAGTATTTAAGAAATTAGTTTTTTACCAGATAATTTTTAAATTGTTCTTTCTTTCTTTCTTTTTTTTTTTTTTTTCTTTTTTTCTTTTATTACAACAAAGAAAAAGAAGAAGAATTCTTAAATTTAATAAGTTTTAGGGAAATATATAAGTAATTCGAAAAATTTCCCCGCTTATTGTGTTAGAAATGCAGAATTATATATATATATATATAAATCAGGAAAACAATATGTATATAAATTTTATCAAAAAATTTTCATTGTAGGAAATTTAATATCAATTTTTTACAAACTCTAATAAGAAATATTTCTGAAAATAACTTGTAAAAGAAACTATACCCCTGGAGTAATTGCATAAAATGCCATCTCTTCTTTCTAAAAACAACTTCATTATTTTAAATAATCCTTTAGTTTCATAAAATAGAAATTTTTAAAGAACTTTTCAAGTCTTAATTATTTCTCTTCTCAAACTATTACAGGATTATGTACATTGCTTTCCTTAATTCTTCAGCTTGTATAATATGAAAATTGTATCCAACATTATACCGATATATTTATTTTAAGTGCTAATTTAATAAAGAAAGCTTAAGTTTCTTTTCAAATTTTTATTGGCTGCAGTTCTGATAAATTGAAAATAAAATGATAAATTAAGATAATGTTATAAGCTTATCAGTATATCAAAGTCCGTAAAATTGCCATTTATATTAAGTAAACAATTTATTATATGCTTTAGAGATTTCTAATTTGTTTTTCCCCGCAAAATTCCCAAAGTTCCCAGTTTTTTCCCCAAAACTTCCGGGTTTTTTTCCCTTGGTTTTAAATTCCCGGGTTTTTTGCATCTCTAGCTACATTTAATATATTATGAGAGGCCTTCATCCTGCAACGGATTCATGAAGGTTGAAATTTATGAATATGATGATGATATATTTCTCCTCCCCTTAACCCTATTCCATAAACTTTGAAAATTTGTTTTTAATACACGTAAAATTTTTAATACAAAAATTGAAAGAATAATGGGTAATATAGTAATAATAATAAACAACATAAAGTTAAAGACCTTAAATTATCCTTTTTAAATTATTTTATTATCATTAGAACCATATTTCATTTATCTTTATAATTTAAGTAATAATCTAATTTACATAAATGCAATATAAACTAAGCTCTTCAATGAATATCATTCTTTTTTCCCCTGCTCCGACGCCAAAATAAAAAGGAATTGTGTTTTTCAATAGAAATAGCACGATTAATAAATAAAATATATGAAGTCTGAAAAGAAGGCCAGAGATGGTTAAAAAAAAAAAAAACTGATCTTTTGTTAAGAAGATTAGATATCCCCTAAATTTAAGTATAAGTATATTTTTAAAGTCCCATATATATAAATGAATTGTTCATTTAAGAAAAAAATAAAAATAAAAAATTATCTATATTAAAAATAAAAGTAAAAAAATTCCTTGGTTTAGCCAGTGTGTAGTGATATCATTTTTGGGATTTTATTTTTTGCATAACATAGGTTGCAAGATACATATAGAGAGAGAAAGAATTGAAAGAAAAAAAGAAGAAGATTGGAATCACCTAGAGAGGCCTTCATCCTGCAGTGTATTGATAATTGAATAAATTGATGATATATACGTATGTATATATATATATATATATATACATATCCATATAGTGAAACCTGCCTGAATGTCCACCTCTGTTCAAAGACCACCTCCCTTTAGGTACAGTTTTTCTCAGTCACAAATTGGATTTAATACTTTTATTAAAGGTTTTCAATCTATCAAAGGTTTATTTATTTTTCCTCTATTAAAGGTCCAAGTAATAATAATTTAAGCAGTATTTATTTATAATTATAATATACAATAAAAATAAATGTCATAATAATATTTCAGAAATCGGAAATGTCCTTAGATATTTATTTGTTATTTCAAAACATTTAGATGAACTATTCCAATTTTTGATATATTTTCTCGAATAATATTTAAAATAATAATAATAAATAGTGATATAAATGTGTATTATTTTATTTTGGATCCTAAAAATAAGTAATTCTAAGCATGCTTTTTGTTAAAAAATTACCTTTAAACTGTTTAAATTATATTAAAGGGAACGTTTTTGTTTAGTTGTATTATAAAAGATTCTTTTTTTTTTTTTTTTTAATTTTCTAATACTTTCTTTTATATTTTCTTTTTTTTCCCTTTGTTTCTTATAATTTGTTTGTTATCTTTCCTTTGTTTCTTTCCTTTCCTTTTTTTTTTTTTTTTTTTTTTCATGCTTTTAATGTCTTCTTTTTATTTACTCTTTATAATGATAATTCTAATTTAGATGTTCAACTATTTTGGCTAAGAAAGTATCCCCTGGACTTTCTTCGCTATGAATTTTCCTCACGGACGTGACACGCCCCGCCAAAATAATATATATATATATATATATATATATATATATATATACCGGGTGATCCAAAAGTCAGGACAAACTTTAAAAACGAATAATTCGAAAATGAATCAAGATACAAATATACAGTTTGCACCAAACGGATGGAAAAGAAGCCGGGTTTTGTGTGGCAAAGAAAAAAAACAGTTCAGTTGGAGACCAACAGATGGCGCTGTCGTATTTCTGATGTACGATTATGCAAAGCAACAAACGATATCAAAAGGAACAACTACAGCAGGTAATGGTAGTCGAAGCTTATATGCATCGAAATATCGCATTCTCAGTCGCCACTTTAATCACGCATGGTCTCCAAGATCTCCCGATTTGACACCCTGTGACTTTTGGCTGTGGGGATTCTTGGAAGTCAAAAGTGTACCGCGATCAACCGGCATCACTAGCAGCACTGAAAGATGCCATCCGCCAAAATGTGTCTGCCATAACGCAAGAAATGCTACTAAATGCTCTGAACGATGTGGTGAATCATCTCACAGCTGTACTTCTGAATGATGGACATTGAACAGTTACTGTAGTAATACTAATGAACTGTAATTAAGCTGACTTGTAAGTTGTCAGCATTTTTTTTTCATTTGTAAATCATCTTTTGGTGAAATAAAACATTATAGCGCCATCTGTTGATCGCCAACAGAACTAATTTTTTTCCTTTGCCACACAAAACCCGGTTTCTTTTTCATCCGTTTGGTGCAAACAGTATCTTTGTGTCTTGATTCGTTTTCGAATTATTCATTTTTAAAGTTTTTCCTGACTTTTGGATCACCCGGTATATATATATATATATATATATATATACATATTCTTTTTACTTTATCCCTTTCTATTTACCTAAAAAATAGCATAAAGAAATATACTACTAAAGTCGCGCAACCTGGAGCCCTTTAAAAAAACAAATTTTCTATAACTAAATTTTGCCAACATTTCAAAGCATTAAGTTGTATAAAATATACTTAACACACATATGAATAATACTACATTCACAGTTCATGATATTTATAGATTATAGTTCTGCTTGAATAATGTTCAACAGTTCTGTTATTTTAGGCTCTTTGATCTGATAGTTGGATTTCTTCCTCTATTTTCAGTCGAGATGAACTATCAGCTGCAACATTTTCAGTCCCTTTACAGTAAGAAATAGAGTGTCTCCACTTTTGTAAAGATAAAATCCATCTAGTTAACCTGGCACTTTTCGGTGTGATCTCTAATAGGAATTTGAGTGGATTGTGATCTGATATTATTTCCACTTTGCTGGCTATGATCCATTTATCAAACTTGTCGAGTACAAAGCTTCTTTCTCTATAGTCGGCTATTTCTGTTGCCTTAATGTAAGTCTCTGACTTGCAAAGGTTATCGGTTTCCAATTACTTTGTGTGTCTTTCTGAGTAAGACAACATCCAACCGCATTATTCGACACATCAGCATGTAACTGAAATGGTTTGCTAAAATCTGGGGTTGACAAGAATGTCGCTTGGCATATGTTGGGATGTTGGATTTCCTTTTCTATTATAAAACGGGTGATGAAAATAATGATAATAATAAAAAGAGTGAATATGTCTTGCCATTTTCATTTATAACTGTGTTGGAGAAAGTGCACTGTGTATGGGCTTTTTGCGGGGGTGCCGGAGGGTGTAATTAACGGTTATCTCGTTTCGGGAGAACTTAAGTTTTATGGGAGGAAAATGGATTTAGACTCAAATAGTTGGGGGGCCCTTTGGTGGCCGGCGGGTTTGCAGGTGCGTGAGAGGGATGTTTTTTGTTATTCCGTTTTAGTGAGAAGGAAAGAAAGAACTCAGAGAAATTCTCTCTAAGGAAGAATCTACTCGCTTACCAGACGGGCTCTCCTGGAAATAGAGAAGTGTGAGGCCTGAAATGGGCTGCCCGCGATGTCTCGAATAACGACTAATACTGTATTAAAGATTGTATCTCTTATTAAAACAAGAGGATTATGGTATGGTTGACGCTGCTGCGTGATATTGGTACTGAAAGCGAGGAAAGGTTCCCGACAGATCGCCAGTGTGAGGCCTGAAATGTGCTACCCTTAATGTCCCGAATAGCGACTAATAAATTTATTAAAGGTTGTGTCTCTTATTAAAACAAGAGGATTATGGTATGGTTGACGCTGCTGCATGATATTGGTACTGAAAGCGAGGAAAGTCTCCCGTGATATCGCCCGGCTCGTGATAGAGCGATATGTGTAGTATAAGCTTCGTCGCAAAGTGAGAATCGAAGATGACACCGTGTGTTTGCCTAAAACGAATTGGTGAGACATCCAGATTTTGGATTAATTTGTCAGCGTGTAGTTTGGTTAAGGCTTCCATAGTCCCAGCTATATTGCTCTTTGGACCCGTGAAACTTTGGGAGTTCTTGGCCCCTCTATGAGTCCATTTTTCCGGTTGGAATTGAGCATCGTTCGGTGTCAAGAACTTTAGGCCACATTAACTCTTTTCATGACTGTGTTATAGTTTTGGACTAACTTAAGAGACTGATTAGCTGTAAGGAATCCCCTTCAAACCGGATCCTCGGTAAGCTTATGAAAATTTGTAAAATTGTTCTATGTATGGAATTGTTATATTGGTTGTTCTATTTAATTAGTAATTTTCAGATAAACTAAGATAAACTAGAAATTGTTCTATGTATAGAACTTTTATATTGTTGTTCTATTTAATTATACATTTTCAGATAAACTCCAGTTCCATAATTAATGCATTCTTTAATCTACAAGGTAAAGAATTTTAGTGTGTAACTCAGAATAAATGTAGGTATTTGCTTCAGCCATATTTTAAGTTCCAATAAAATATTTAGAATCTCAAAGTAATGAGGATAATTATTTTGCATACTGTGGTTAATTGATGATATTAATAAATGATTAGAGAAAAGAGAAAATTAATACTAGGATCTTAGTTAATTAAATTATTTAAAGTAACTTTATGTTATAAGAATGAAAAAGGGGTGAGGGTAGAAATGGACCACGGCTGTAGGAGTTTAGTTATTTTAAAATTGGAAAATTTAATGAGGGTATTATTTTTTTGAATTTTTAATTATTCTCCAAAGAAAAGGGTTGTGTCTTCTCAAAAAGAAAAGAGAGCACAACAGCTGATGATGTAGTAGAGCCGAACCTAGTTATTAGCCTTATAAAAAAAAAAAAAAATCTTTTATGCTGTATCTTGTGTGGTACGCAAAATTTAATTATTTCTCTGATTCATAGTGTAATTTGTGTTTTATATTCCTCTATGGTGTTATTTATTTTCATTTCTACGAAAGTGTGTATTATTCTTATTTTATGAGTCCTAAGAAGTAGGGAAATAACGTTTATCTGTATCGGTTAGTGAAATATAATATCAGTAATTATTTTAATTATTATTATTTTTCTCAAAAATTTGAATGCTATTGAGTTTTGGTATATGCTTGTCAATGACACATATTGTTATTTAAATGTAAAGGGTTGGTTGGTTGGTTGGTTGCCTTTTATTGGCGCAAGGTCCACAATGGGACATGCTGCGCCAAACTGTGACGAATGAAAAACAAAGGCTAAAAAAGGAACTTCTGGATGGGTTTACCCATCCAGATGGTCAGAGGAGAAAAAAATAGTAAAATAAGACAGGGTGAATATATAAAAGATGACAAAAGTACAAAAATAGTACAAAACAGAGTAAAGAGTGTATAATATAAAAACAATACAAAGAGTCATGAACAATGTATGTAATAAAAATAATATAAAGAGTTATGAGCAGTGTATATATAGTAAAATATGAAGTAAAAATAGGTAAACAGTAAAAAAAAATAAAATCAAATATCGTAATAAAGCCCAGCCTCTTTTAAAAGGTGAGTCAAATTGTAATGAGGATTAATACCTAAAAGGCTTGTCAGATTTGGTGATGATAAGTTGAAGTAATGCCTGTATAGATGGCGTAAGCAGGGACAGTCAGTTAAAATATGGCGAATGGTGAGTGAGCTATAGTGGCATTTCGGACATGAAGGCTCCTGTTCCTTTAAGAGAAGATGCCTGTGGATTATTCTAGAGTGCCCAATTCTTAGTCTAGTAATAATAACGTCTAGTTTCCGTGGTGCGAGTGTTGGCCATACTGTAATATGTGGTTTAATTTCCTTTAACTTGTTATTAAGTTGGTAATCCCATTCTCTTTGCCAATTGCCTCTCAGATAATATTTTAGAGTATTTTTAATATCCTCATATGGAATTGCACAGTTAAAAGAGTTCATGCTGTTGAGCAGGCATATTAGGTGGTAAATAGATAGAGCAGATAGTGAATAACATATGAAAGTGAATCTGTACCGCAATTGCCTGGATGTTAGTGTGTAAAGTGATATTGGTAAAAGGAACACTATTAGAAATGAGAATAGCCACACCACCTGTAGCTCTGTCATTTTGCATAAAATCTTTTCGAAAGCAACTGTAACCACGGATGTTGACAGTATTGTTAGGTTTTAAATGAGTTTCTTGTAGAGAAATGTTATCTTCTACGTCTGAAGGGTAAAGTTGGAGACAATCATTCTGTTTTAATGGGTTTGTTTTTTCAATTTTATTTTCATTTATTTTAGATTTGACAGATATTTTTTTTCTTTTAACCAGATTGTGTTGGAGAGTGGGAATTCTGATGTTTAATTAATGGCAGGTTTTTGAGAGACTGAGAATTCTTTTTTGGATATATTGGTTTTGAGGGTATTTGAGAAGATTGAGCATTCTCACTATCTTTCATTTGCGGTTTTTGCGGAGTTACATTCTTAATATTTGCAGAGGATGATATATTACTACAGTTATCAGTTTGAGTTGCAATTGTATTGTATGTTTTTTGAGTTTTTGTTGAGGTAACGGATGCAAATGATGAGATATTTTGCTTCGTTCTGACAGTTTAGATCTTTTTTTCATTTCTCCATTTCTCATAAGATTTAGAATAGGCTGGATGGTCTTTTTTACAATTAATACAGCAGATAGGGGCCTCACAATTTTGACTGTCATGGCCCACTCCCACTGCACTGCAGCGGGCACATGTGAGATTTCCACGGCATGAGGTTTTGGAATGTCCGAAGCGTTGGCAATTGAAACAACGTAGAGGTTTTGGATGTACGGTCTGATTAGGCATTCTAGATAACCTGCTTTTATGGAACGTTGGAGAGTTGGTGAATCAATTGTTAATATCAAGTGTTTAGTTGGAATTTGTTTATTGTCTCGATATATAGAAATGCAACGAACTGCTATGACTTTTTGCTCTCTAAGTTTTTCTAATATTTCAGAATCGGGAATGTATTGTAAGTCGGGTTCAGAGATTACACCACGGCTAGAATTAAGTGTTCTATGAAAGCTTACTGTTACAGGGATATTAGCAAGTTTTTTACAGGTTTTCAAATCTTTAGCTTGATTATTGTTTTGAACTTCTATTAAGAGTTCCCCAGTACGAAGTTTCTTTATAGATTTTGCTTCACCCACTACTGACTGGTATTGCTTTCTCGATTAAAAATGGTGAAGTTCGTGGAAAGTCTCCCTCATTTCGCTTTATGACAAAAAAACGTGCCATGTCACTATCAAAGATATTTTATCATTTAAAGATGAAGAAAATTCCTCCATCCTATCCGCCCATGATTTATCACTCGCGATTTGATTAGCTTGGCTCAAGCCAGACGCATTAATCGATTTTCCTAAGTTTGTATCCATAATAAGAGATAAGAGGGATAAAGGGGTGAGTGTTTCTTCCAACACACAAACGCTAAGGGTTTTTAAGAATCCTCTCTGGGACACCCATAACCACTCACCAGCAACCAGGTCGCCGACCCAGTTCAGGAACCACATGTGGCAGTCGTGTTAGTCCGGTGTTTCTCGTTCGAGTAGTCACCGTTGTCTCACCTTCACCAAGGGCACCTGACTCTCAGTGTGATCCCAAGGCTAGACTGCCGTGGCCCCATCACCAAAATCATTGCTCCAATAGCCAGCGCCACACCAACACCGGACTTTACTTGGTTAATAGATTAATGGTTATTATATTGATTTTTTTTGTAGCTTTTTATAATTTTATGATTTTTTTTTTTACAGTTTTTTTTTATATAACAGCCAACACAGAAAAAACGATGTGAGTCAGAACAGAACAAAAAAAATGTAAGTAGAACGAGGTGAGTGGTATCTTTTTTTTTTTAGCTTTTCAAAGATTTTTTAATTTTTTTTTTTAATTTTTTTATATTTTTTGAGAACAACAAAACAGAAAAGACCAAGAACTGATTGGAAAAAAAAAAAAAAAAAAAAAAAAAAAAAAAAAAAAACGCAAAATCAAAGGACCAATATCTTATTGGTAGAAAAATAAATAAATAAATAAATGAATAAAAAATAAAAAGAAAATAAAAGAAAAGGAAAGGGAAAAGAAAAGATCACTCATGCCCGGGGTCGTGACACCCCTGAATATCTAAAGGAGGTATTCCCTTTGGGGAGGGGAAGAGGGAAAAGAAAAGATCACTCGGGCCCGGGGGACGTGACCTCCCCTGAATACCTAAAGAAGGTATCCCCCTGGGGGTAAATGTAAAGGGAAACTTGCTCATAATTTATTATTTTGGTGATAAAAATAGTTGTTCCTTTAAGTATTTATCTCTTAAGGAATAAGTTATTCTGCACAATTTAAAGCATTGATTTATAACTTCAGAACGTGCAGTATTAATATTTTAAAAGAAAAAAAAAATTTAAGCATTGTTTGATCTTTTATGACTACATTTCCTACATTGTATCTTTTATTGTGTTTTATTTTTCGGTATCGTAAGGTGTTATTTAGTATCAGATTTTTCATAGAACTCTACTGTAAGTTGTGCAGTAAATTAAATCGCGGTTGAAAGGTATTTCCCTATTTTAAAAGGACAGAAAAAAGTCAAAATGTCGGATTTAGAGGGAGAGGGGGCGAAAGCCCAGGGAAGCAATTCCCTCCTTATTTCCCTGCAAAAATTCGCTCTATTAGAGCATCTCAATCTTATACCTACCTTTAATGGTACTGACCCCTCCCCAAAGTTTAAAGAATTTCTTGAAAAATTCAGTGCTCTGGCCACGTACCTTCAGGGGTCAGATTATGATAAGATTTTTGCTTTAAAAAACAGAGTTGTAGGATCCGCTGCGCAGTTATTAAAGACATTGGCAAAGGAATCGGATACGTTTGATGACCTTAAGAAAATCCTATCAGACAGATTTACTAACATCGAATCCCCAAATTCCCTTATGACTAGATTTCTAAATTTTAAGCAGCCCCCGGGGATGTCTGTCAGAGAATATGTTGCAAGAGCAACTGAAATGGCGGCTAATTTATTACAAGTAGAAGAGGGAGACCAGATCGCAATCGAGGCTACGAGCCAGGAAATGCTGAAATCGATGCTTCTTATGAATCTCTCTCCCGAAATCAGGAAAAACGTTGTTGCTAGAGATCCCTCTTCCCCACAGGAAATTCTCCAACTCGCTTTGTTAGAGGAAAAAGGATGGAATTCCGTTCGCAGTCAAAATGACCTAGTCTTACGCCATACTGAAAATACGGGACAAGGTTCTATGTCCGGGGAAAATTTTGTATGCGCGGCGGGCCCTTCCACCAAAACGAAAAACCTGAATGACTCAGCAGAAGTAATCAGGGACCTAAAAAATCAAGTAGCTGCGCTAGAAGAAAAATTAAATCTACTGACATTAAATACACAAAACGAGACTAGATACAATCAAAATAAATGCTTTGTGTGTTCTGGTTATGGGCACTATGCTCGAGATTGCCCTAATAAAAAGAAAGAAAGAAGGGGCGTGCAGCCAATTAGACCTAGAACTTCTTATGCGATGGAAAAGTACAGGGGTACTTACTCGCAAAGGCAGGAACACGGGCGACAGAACAATAGAAATTTTCAAAATTATAGAAGATATAGCCGAAATGAAGACTCTCCCCGTCAACCCTATTCGGAAAACTAGCGCAGGGCGCAATGGTTCGGGAAGACGCGGTTGCTGAGAGCCCTTATAACCCAGTAAAGTATAATTTTTCGGTTTTTTCCTTTAAAGAGATCTCAACTCTTCTTATTGTTTCCACTCATTTAGAGAACAAAGAGGTCCAAATTCTTTTTGATACGGGTTCAGCTATAAATCTCGTTGCAGAAGAGTGTATAGATCTAAATAAAAATTATATAGATACTACTAACACACAAATTATAACGGTGACAGGCGAAAAGGTTACGTTAACACGAAAGGCGCAACATAAGTTTTAAATTCGAGAAAAGTGGTTTGAAACAGTATTTTTTGTCGCACAGGGATCTCTTTGTAAAAATTTTCAGGCAATTCTAGGCGCACCTTTCCTCAAACAGTTAAAAGTAACAATCGATTATAGTCACCGCAAAATTTCTCTCTCGGATGCGGAAGACACACCTCCCCCCCCTTACAAGCCATAGACCTTATATATATAGACTACGCCACCAATAGGACTTCCCATTATAGTGAATGTCTTCAACATGAAGGTGTAATCTAATACCTTCATCCTTTGCGGTCAGCTCCGCATGTCACGTGACATAGACTTGAGGGAGATTCTTCTATAAGAAAGCACTTATTTTTGTAAGAATCAAACAAAAAATTCTCCCCATCAAAATGGTTTTTCACAAAAGCAACTGTTTTATAATTAATCTATGACATTTTAGCTTTCCAATGATGCGTAAATCTAAAGGCTTAAATGAAAAGTATGTGTACAATACAGAAATTTAAAAAACTCAAAACTACTTTCTTTCGTAAGTAAAAATCGCATAATATTCATTTTCGTCTCTCTCTTCAGGTCCGCATCACGTGATAATTTAGCTAAGGAAGCTAGCTCATCTCGCGGACAGATAATGAGGCTGATGCGTGGTCTATTTTATAAGGTCTATGTTACAAGCTGTCTTCGCAATCAGTCGATGCGAACCGGAAACGAAACTAAAAAATCCTCCTTTTGCCGTGGCGAGAAGAAAGTTCATTATTCCGCTTCTCTCCAAACAGGTTGTGGAGCTATTTCTAGAGGGAAAACATTCAAATCTTTCACTCACACATGTTCTCGTGAATCCAATAGCGGATAAATTAAGGCTGCCTATTTTAGTATCGAGGTCAGTGTGCAACGTAACTATAGGAATTTTTGCGTCTGTTTTGAACTTTTCAGACGATCCGGTTGTAGTAAATAAAAATACGAAGCTAGCATTTTTAATGGAATTAGTAGAGGATATAAGCGCGCTAAATAATACTGAAAATTTCTGTTTTATTATATCCGAACAGGATGAGCTTGGAAATTTCGATCATTCAGACCTTTCATGGGATACAGAGGTTGACCTTAACCATTTATTGGAAAATGTAAAACTAAGAATACAAAAGTTTTTAGAAAAAAAAAAAAAAGATATTTTCGCTCATTCGGTCTTGGATTTACCCGGATGCGATACGTTACCACACAGAATAAATCTGAATACTGATACACCGATAAGGTCTAAGGCGTATAAAGTCCCGCACCATTTAGAACCACCGCATGTCAGAATTTTCATCAACTGTCTTATTAGTTAAAAAGGCGTGCGGTCAATTCAGGTTTGCAGCTGATTATAGACGACTAAATAAGATTTTGATTAAAGACGCATACCCTATCCCTAATATTAATGACTCAATAGATGCTTTAGCAGGCTCAAAATATTTTACAACTTTGGATCTAACGTCCGGATTTTTTCAGCAAAAAATCGCCCCAGAAGATCAACATAAAACAGCTATTATCACGCATAAAGGACTTTTCGACTTTACCCGAGTTCCTTATGGCCTTAGCACCTCCCCAAATTCTTTTCAGCGTTTAATGAATTTAATTGTAGGATATTTAGCAAGCAATGGCATTTTAGTTTATATAGACGATATTTTAATTTCTTCAAAAGACATCGATTCGCATTTAATTAAGTTAGAACAAGTTTTTGAAAGGTTACGGACAAACAATCTAAAATTAAAACCTTCGAAATGTAAATTTCTTAAAAACAATATTCAATGCCTAGGTTTTGAAATTCAGAAGGGTATAAAGTGCTCCGATTAACAAAAATATAGAAATAATAAAAAACTTTGAAGTTCTTTCATCTAGAAAAGCATTACAATCCTTCTTAGGTACTGCTAATTTTTACCGCAAATATTTAAGTGATTATAGTAAGAGAACTGTAACTTTCACAAATCTAGCATAAGTTTGTGTAGACGTCTGAAGTCCAGAGGGAATTTGATGATATTAAGCAGGCTTTAATCTCCAAACCAATCCTTTCTCTGCCCGATTTTGATAAACCTTTCATTTTGTTTACGGATGAGAGCGGAGAGGCTCTAGACGCTCTTTTATCCCAAATGGATGAATACAACTTCCCTAAACCGGTTGCCTATGCTAGCAGAAAATTGAAAGATCCAGAGTCTCGTTATTCCGCTACGGAAAGGGAGTTACTCGCTCTAGTCTGGGCTACGGCGCATTTTAAGGGTTATTTACCAAACAAACGATTCACTATTTATACAGATCATGCTCCCTCAACCTTTATGTTGAAAATTAAAGATCCCACGTCACGTATGGCAAAATGGATAGCTACTCTAAATGATTTCGATTTTGATATAAAGTATATAGCTGGAAAATGCAATTCGGTTGCCGATTTTCTCTCACGATTTGTCCAGCACCCCGAAAACGTAGTAAATTTCTGCACAACTTCCTCCTCGAATAATACAGAGGCTTTTTAGCGTATGATCATCTGTACGATGAAATTAAAGTGCAGCAAAAAGCTGACGAAAAGTGTATTAACATAGTGAAAAAACTAAGTAACAACGAAAAAGTTGCTCCGTCATATTCAAAATTTTTCTTAAGAGATGACATCCTAATGCGCACTAGAAATGAAGAGAAGAACCCAAATATTGACTATAAATTGGTCGTTCCAAAAAAGTTAATTTTAGAGGGTTTTTAATTTTACCCATAAATTAATAGTTAGTTGCCACCCAGGTTATAGGAAAACCCTTTTAAGCATACGTCAAAGTTTTTACTGGCCAGGCATGACAGCCAGTATACAAATCTTAGTAGGTTCATGCCAAAGTTGTCAAGAGAAACGTAGTCATAAAAGCAATTGTTACGCTCCCCTTCAAAGCTTGCCGATTGCGAAAGCTGCTTTCAATAGTACCCACGTAGACGCCATCGGCCCCTTGCCTGTTACCTTTAATGAAAATAAATATATCTTCGCTTTTGTGGATTCATTCAGTAAATGGCCTGAAGCTTACGCAACGGCAGATATTACATCTGACACAGTTGCAGAAAAGCTTTCACAGTTTATCTCTCATCATGGAATCCCCCAAGTTCTCGTGTCAGATCAGGGCTCTAATTTTATAAGCTCAGCTATAAATAAAGTTTATCAGAAATTAGGAATAAAGAGGATAACATCTTCAGTCTTTCATCCTAGTGGAAATGGTTCGATTGAACGCCAAAATGCGACACTTATGAACGCTCTATCCCATATAGTAAATGAGAATCAAACGGATTGGGATCAAAAATTAAAGTTCGCCCTCCTCTCTTTGAGAACTAATGTACATTCCAGCACAAACCGTTCTCCCGTGTCGTTTGTGTACGGGCGACAATTAAATCTCCCATATAATCTTTACACAAAATTTTCAATTAAGTTATTCAGACGAAACTTCTTATTGTGATATGATTATTCCAGCCCTACAAAAAGTGTATAAAGAAGTGCACGAAAATCTAAATGAATCGGCCTCTAAGCAAGAAAAATATCGGGAAAAGATCGCAGTCGAAAAACATTTTGAAATAGGAGATCAGGTTTATCTTTTCAATCCGGCTATAAAACCGGGAAAGTAAAAAAAAAAAAAAAAACTCTCCAGGTTAAATAAAGGTATTTTCACGATCGTTGACAAGCTTAGCGCCGTAAATTTTATAATAGCTCCGACTAACAACCCTTCACAAAAACTTGTGTACATATAAATCGGTTGGAAAAAGCAATCCGCAGGCGCGAACATCTCGCTCTTCCTAACCAAATGCTCACAGAAAATGATGAGAGGGATGGGGAGCAGATAAGCATCCCCCCGTCCCCGGAAGAGACTCCTAGGAAAAAATTCACTCTGCGTTGCTTCTATAAGCCCCCATTTAGAGCAAGCGCGCTTCCCCAAGTTTCGCCTTCCAATGCTTCCCTCCCCCTCAAGATAGATTAGATACAGCCGATACACATGTCTCCCCGGAGATGTCAGTGTAGACCTAATCTGCAAGATCGAATTAAGAGTACCGCTAATGGTAGATATAATCTCAGGAAGTGAGACCTTCGGGGTCGATTACATAATTGTACATATTTCTTTATTTTTCGCGATTTATATTTTCTTTTGTTTATCCTACCTCCTAATGCATGACGTGTAAAAAAAAAAAAAAAAAAAAAAAAAAAAAAAAAAAAAAAACTGAAAATAGTTTAAATTTAGTAGTTGCTGAAAGCTTATTTATGTTACTGCACAAACCATAAAAGCTTCATAGGAATAAGTGCCCAATTATTATTTTGTGTTTACGGACGTTTCAGGGACATATGAACATGAACTTTAAAATAAAATCAGCATTCAAAGCACTGGTTCCTCTGAGGTTGATACGTATTTCCTTTTATGCTTTGGAATTTGAGATAAATCAGAAACTGGTTACATGTCAAATTGTGTTTTCTAACAAACGCCATTCATTAGAATTGTCATTGTTTATTCATACTTTTGTAAAGGACTGGCCTGAAGGGAGATTCGCAGAATTTTTTATATGTATGTACAATATTTTTAGTAGAAAATTTTGCAAGGTGTTGTGTTTTCGAGGTGTAACTGAGCGGCTACGTTTCCTTTCCCTGGCTCGTCGTCCAAAAAAAAAAAAAAAAAAAAAAAAAATGATTTTTTTTTTTCGTCGAAAGGGAGGAAGGATGTTGGGCTGTTGGATTTAATTTTGTATTATAAAACGGGTGATGAAAATAATGATAATAATAAAAAGAGTGAATATGTCTTGCCATTTTCATTTATGAATGTGTTGGAAAAAGTGCACTGTGTGTGGGCTTTTTGCGGGGGTGCCGGAGGTTGTATTAACGGTTATCTCGTTTCGGGAAAACTTAAGTTTTATGGGAGGAAAATGGATTTAGACTCAAATAGTTGGGGGCCCATTGGTGGCCGACGGGTCTGCAGGTGCATGAGAAGGATGTTTTTTATTATTCCGTTTTTTGTGAGAAGGAAAGCAAGACCTCAGAGAAATTCTCTCCAAGTAGGAATCTACTCGCTTACCAGACGGGCTCGCCTGAATATAGAGAAGTGTGAGGCCAGAAATGAGCTGCCCGCAATGTCCCGAATAACGACTAATACTGTATTAAAGATTGTATCTCTTATTAAAACAAGAGGATTATGGTATGGTTGACGCTGCTGCATGATATTGATACTGAAAGCGAGGAAAGGCTCTCGAGAGATCGCCAGTATGAGGCCTGAAATGTGCTACCCTTGATGTCCCGAATAACGACTAATAAATTTATTAAAGGTTGTGTCTCATTAAAACAAGAGGATTATGGTATGGTTGACGCTGCTGCATGATATTGGTAGTGAAAGCGAGGAAAGGCTCCCGAGATATCGCCCGGCTCGTGATATAGCGATATGTGAAGTATAAGCTTCGTCGCAAAGTGAGAATCGAAGATGACACCCGTGTGTTTGCCTAAAACGAATTGGTGAGACATCCAGATTTTGGATTAATTTGTCAGCGTGAAGTTTGGTTATGGCTTCCATAGTCCCAGCTATATTGCTTTTTAGACCCGTGAAACTTTGGGAGTTCTTGGCCCCTCTATGAGTCCATTTTTCCGGTTGGAATTGAGCATCGTTCGGTGTCAAGAACTTTAGGCCACATTAACTCTTTTCATGACTGTGTTATAGTTTTGGACTAACTTAAGAGACTGATTAGCAGTAAGGAATCCCCTTCAAACCGGATCCTCGGTAAGCTTATGAAAATTTGTAAAATTGTTGTATGTATGGAATTGTTATATTGGTTGTTCTATTTAATTAGTAATTTTCAGATAAATTAAGATAAACTGGAAATTGTTCTATGTATAGAACTTTTATATTGGTTGTTCTATTTAATTATAAATTTTCAGATAAACTCCAGTTGCCCTGTATTTGGAACTTTAATAATAGACCTTTCTATTTTTATCATTTCTACGAAGTTCCATAATTAATGCATTCTTTAATCTAGAAGGTAAAGAATTTTAGTGTGTAACTCTGAATAAATGTAGTTGTTTGCTTCAGACATATTTTAAGTTTGAATAAAAATTTAGACTGTCTCAAAGTAATGAGGATAATTATTTTGCATACTGTGGTTAATTGAGGATATTAATAAATGATTAGAGAAAAGAGAAAAGTAATACTAGGATCTTAGTTAATGAAATTATTTAAAGTAACTTTATGTTATAAGAATGAGAAAGGGGACAGGGTAGAAATAGATCACGGCTGTAGGAGTTTAGTTATTTTAAAATTGGAAAATTTAATAAGGGTATTGTTTGTTTGAATTTTTAATTCTTCTCCAAAGAAAAGGGTTGTGTCTTCTCAAAAAGAAAAGAGAGTACAACACATAAGGCTTGTTTTAATTGTTCAAAGGCTTTTTGATGACGTGTTTCCCATAAAATTTTATGAGTTGGGTGCCGCTTTTCTTGTTAGTTCCGTTAGTGGTATTGCTGTTTGTGCAAAGACTGGTATGTGAGACCGATAAAAATTCATTAAGCCTAATATTCTTGGAACATCCTTTTTCGTAGTAGGTGGTTGTAATTTAGCTATTGCTTTTATTTTTCTCCACCTGGACCACGACTACCACTTCCAATTATGTGTCCTAAATACTTCAGAGTTTTAGCAGTAAATGTGCATTTCGTAAGTTTCACTGATAACTCTACCTTTCCTAACTCAAAAAGGACTTTATCTAGGTGTACTTAATAATCTTCAAATGTTTGTGAGTAAATTATAATATCATCAATATAAGCTTGAGCATAATCTTTGTGATCTTTTAGTACTATATTTGTGTCTCGCTGAAACGTTGTTGCTGCTCCTACTAAACCAAATGGCATTACTTTCCACTGATAAGCACCATTGTGAGTTGCGAACGTTGTCAGTGTTTTGCTGCTTTCTTCCAATGGTATCTGCCAGTATCCTCGGAGTAAGTCTAAACTAGTCAACCAATTTGCTGCTCCGGCTACATATATCATCCATCCATGTCTTTCATGGGGAATGGAGTAGGTTTCGTTGCTGTGTTCAGCGCTCTATAGTCTATACATAATCGTACTGTAGCATCCTTTTTAGAAACACATACTATTGGGTATGCGATCTCTGCTACTGATTGTTAAATCAATCCAGCATCTAGCAATTCTTTTATTTGGCGATCAATATCTTTACGATAAACAACTGGTACTGGATATCTATGTGGTTGCTTACGAATTACTCCTGGTGTTAAGAAAAGGGGAAATTATTTCTAAAAATCCACAACAGATGGCAGCACCACACGATTTCCTATAATTTTTTGTGATTTTATTCTCTGATTTATGGCAAATATCTGCAATTTAATTATTCGTTTGAGACACCTTTTTATTATCATTTTAGTTTATTATTTCTTTTATATTATAACTTTATATTTTACTGATTTAATTAATGTTTATGTGTTTTTCCTAATCATTTTTATATTGTATTTTTCATTGTTTCAGTAACATTTTAGTGAATATTCCGTCCAATAGAGGGCGCTTGTAGTCTACAAGTAGAAAGATTTTGCTTTTCAAAAGAGATGTAAGAGAAAAAAAATGTTCTATAGTGTGTTTTGAAGTTACCCGAATTTTATCTGTTGAGTTTTATATTATGTAGTTTTCAGGAGAAATAAGGGCCAAAATGGGTCCTAAACAATTTGTTATTTTTAACTTCTGTATATAAAAAATGTACATAGAATTTTTGTGTGTGAAGAGATAAAATGTTGTGAACTGTCAAGATGGTAATTTTTATTGAATTGAATTACACTAATTGAATTCTGAGCTGACTTCGACATCTCTGGTCAAGGTAAGACACCTTTTATATGGATATTCTTTTGTTACTTTGGAATGAACTCTTAACTTGAAAAATATTAAATTAAATTAAAAATAAAATGTATTTTTTAGATATAAGTAAGTTTCAAAGAGCCTGTTATAATTGTCTGGTAGGCGATTGAGTTCTACATGTTGGAATATTCAAAATTCTTCTGATTTTAACGCGGAAAAAATTAAATTAATTTTAAAGTTTTCTTTTGTATACACCTGGCATAAGTTTAATCCGATGTTTTCCAACTTTCGCAGTTTTCATAGATGTCACAAATCTTTGTCTGCGTTTCCACAGTAAGTCTTTCAACTTTCGGATCCGATCTATGGTTAACCATTCTGGCTTGATTGTCTTTATTGTTTTCTGAAATTCCTCGTCTTCTTGATGAAATATTGGAGTTTCTTCTAAGTTTCCAAATTCTGCATCGTCTTCTAATATCAGATTCACTGCCGACACTTTTGCTAAATATGGACGTAATTTATTCTGGTGTACGACTTTGATTGTACCATCTGGCAGTTTTACTACAAATGAATGAGGACTTCTTTGTTTGACTATTTTCGCTGGACCTTTCCATCTTTGATAGAGTCTATTTTGCGAATCAGGTATTAGCAGAATTACAGTACTGGCCAGAATGGATGACTAACCACAAAAAACTGTGATGTTTATGAATGCACAAGAATAATTGCATTTAACTAAGTATTTATTTTATGGGAATTATTAATTTTAGTTATATAAGCACAGTATACATACATAATTGAGAAAGGGTTCAATATTTGGTGTGAAAACCTTTTTTTTCAATACAGCTTGGTTACGATCAGGCATGGAAATACATAATTTTTGCAATTGTCTGTTGTAGTTTTTGTAATTCACACTTGTTTTATAGTTTCTCTTAAGTCCGAAAGTGAAGTGGGGTTACGCTCAGCAACTTTGCGCTTTAAAATTACCAACAGTTCTCGGTTGGGTTTAGATCAGGGAATTTCCGGGCCACGGCTTAAGGATCTGAAACCCCTGCTTTGCAATCCATGTCTTAACAGGTTTAGTCTGGTGGCAAGGTGCTCCATCATGTTGGAAGTGTGTGCACTGGTTGATATTTATAAACGGTGGTAACATCTCTTTTAATACGTCGAGATAAACAGTTCCATTAATTTATGTGCCTTCAGGTATGAACCACAATCCACATCTCCCTTTGGCACAAATGGATCCCCAGACTAAGAGTTTTGCAGCATTCTTCAGGGTGGGAATAATGTAACGTTGACAGTCTCTTTTATTGGGAGGCCGTCGTGTGTTTCTACAAAATACATAAAACTGCGATACTTGAGTCTCGTCTGAAAATCATCACATGTTTCCATTGCTCTGCAGTCCAACCCTGATACTTTTTACAATCGTCAATTGGTCAGCAATGTTTTTGGGAGACAATTTAGGCTTCTTAGCAGGCTTGTAGGCATTGAATATCCTCCTGCGGATTGTCTTTTGGCTAGGGATATTAACATCTTTTGGTAAACCAGCTTGGATTGCTTCCGCTGATTTTTCTGGGTGACTTCTTCGCTGCCAAAATTAGGGACTCATCCATGCGCTTGCTTGTGCTCTTGTGACGACCTTTTGGCTTTGAATATTCATAATTTCCGGTTGTTTTGAAATTACTTATAGACCGCAAGTCAGGTTTAACAGTACTATCATAAGATTGTGTTTCCACAGTTTCAGGTATTTCTATATCAGGCCTCACATTCACCTCAAATGGTATTTTTGTAGGTCTTAAATGTCTGCGGTTTCTGACAAAAGTATTACCAGCACTATTTTGAACAACATATGACCGAGGATTTTTACCTTTTGACCTGATTTTGGCAGGTTCCCAAGTTTTATTGCTGAAGTTGTACATATTTACACTATCACCCAAATTTAATTGCTTTAGTTCAGTAGCTTCCTTATCATAATAATGTTTCTGGATTTTCTGCCTGGTAGCCAATTTCTGCTCTACATTTGTAAATAGCTCTGCATTTAATAATTTTTCATGTATAGGAATTTTAGTTCTTAGTCTGCGACCAAATAAAAGCTGTGCAGGAGATAAACCCAATCCAGAAATAGGTGTATTTCTATACTCCATTAACCCCCCAATCCAATCTTTATTACTCTCAGTAGTCTTCTTGAAGATTGCTTTAACAATCCCCACAGCCCTTTCAGCCAAACCATTGCTTTGGGGAAATCTTGGGCTTATAAAAGTGCACTTAAAATCCCATTCTTTGGCAAAGACGTTAAACCCAAAGCTATTGAATGGTACTTTATCACTCATAATTTCTTTGGGAACCCCAAAAAGAGAGAAACAAACTTTTAACCGTTTACAAATTTCTGACGCTGTTTTGTTACCTAGTTTTTCTACCTCAATCCACTTAGAGAAATAACATATAATGACTAAATAATTAACATTTCTGTATTCCATAATGTCAATTCCTAGCTTTTCAAATGGTCGTTTTGGAATTTCATGAGATATAAGGGGTTCTCTTGCATTAGCCCTTTGAAATTTTTGACATACATCACACTGCGAGACCATTTCCTCAATACTTTTAGACATTCCAGGCCAAAACATTATCTCCCTTGCCCTGTTTTTAGACTTCTCCATACCAAAATTACCCTCATCTCATGGAGTAAGGATAACATATCATTTCTAAGACAAGAAGGTACCACAATTTTAGAGTCTTTAAAAATTAAACCAAATTCAACATACAAGTCATTTTTAAGTTTATAATACTGTCTTATATTAGAAGGAACATTCTGTTTATGATTAGGCCAACCTACTAGACAATACTCATACACTAACTTTAGTTCTGGATCTGACTGAATTGCATTCTTAAATTGAATTAATCTACGTTCTCTTATAGGAAGCTGTTGTACAGCATGTATTACACTCAACATGTCAGGATCATCACTAACCTTATCTTTGAGATATGCCCTAGAGAGAGTATCTGCAAGAAACATTTCAGTTCCTGGAACATATTGAATTTCAAAATCATATTTTAACAATTTTAATAACATTCTCTGTAATCTAGATGAAATATTACACAGCGGTTTTTTAACAATATTGGTAAGTGGTTTATGATCATTTTGAACAACAAATTTATGTCCATACAAGAAATTATGATATTTCTGAACAGCAAAAACAATAGAAAGCATCTCCTTTTCAATCTGAGCATAATTTTGCTCTGTCTCTGTGAGACTTCGTGATGCATAAGAAACAGGATGACCTTCCTGAATTAGACAAGCCCCCAATCCATCTTTAGAACTGTCACACTGAACAATAATTGGTTTTGCACTATTGAATACCTTCTAGACAGATGAGGACTTCAGTAAGTTTTTAATATGATTAAAGGCATTTTCATGTTCATCAACCCACTTAAATTCTACATTTTCTTTTATGAGACTCCTTAAAGGAGATTTAATAGTAGAGATATTAGGTAAAAATTTTGACACATAATTAACCATACCCCCAAAACGCCTTACATCTTTCTTATCTTTGGGTGTTCCCATTTTAGTGATTGCTTTGACATGTTGGGGATCTGCCTTAACTCCCTCTCGAGATATTATTTGTCCCACATATTTAACCTCTGGTACTTTGTATTGAAATTTTTCTGGGTTAAATTTAACATTGCACTCTCTAACACTTTGGCTAGAGTCTGATCATGTTCCTGCTCATTTCTGCCTGTCACAATGATATCATCAAAATAGATTTCAACATTTTCAATATCATCAAATAACCTTTGGTTACGCTTTTGAAAAATTTCCGGAGCAGAGGCAATCCCAAAAGGCATTCTCAGGAATTGAAATCTGCCAAACGGTGTGTTAAAAGTACACAAATCAGCACTCTGATCATCTAAAGGCACCTGCCAAAACCCATCCTTTAAATCTAGAACGGAAAATACTGTCATTCCTTCTAATCGGCTAATCAACTCTTCAGATGTAGGTATTACATGATGTTCTCGTTTAATGGCTATATTCAGATTTCTTGGATCTAAGCAAATCCTTAGGTTACCATTCGGCTTTTCAATAATAACCAAACTATTTACCCAGTCTGATGGTTTGTTTACTTTTCTAATTATGCCTTGTGATTCCAAGTTATTCAGGGTTTCTTTAAGTTTTTCATAAAGAGACAAAGGTACTCGCCTTGGTGGATCTATTACAGGTTTGACCTCAGATTTAAGTTCAATATGATAGGGTTTCCCAGGAAATTTACCCAACCCAGTGAAAACATCTCTATACAATTCAATAATTTTAATATTTTCACTCTCAACAACATCAATTCTTTGAATCAGTTGAAATTTAGTACAAGATGGTAATCCCAAAATGGGTTGTACCTCTTTATCAATCAAAATAAACTCAATAGGAACATCAATATATTTATCAAAAGTACAATTCAGTAAAACCTTACCTGTCGTTTTAAGCTTATGATTACCATAACTTAATAAAATAGTATTCACTTCATTAACATGTTCATTATGTTTAACTGAATTAAATATAGACAATGGCAAAACATTTGTTTCTGCACCTGTATCAATTTTAAAGGTTATCTTGAAGCCATTAATTTTTAGTTCTTTTAACCATTTAAGTTCATTAATATGCTGAACTGTCACAGAGTCAATATAAAATTCATTGTCCTCACACTCAAGTTCACTAACCTGTTTGGCAACACACTTGGCAGCAAAATGGTTCTTTTTATTACATTTATTGCAAGTTTTCCCAAAGGCTGGACACTAGCCTCTTCGATGCTTTCTTCCACACTTGTTACACTGGAAGCTGAATTCCACTGCTGTCTTGCTTCGGGCTTCTGATTGTGATGACTCTCTTCTTTGGTACCTCATCTCCTCAACAGCTACACACTCAGGTTCTGTAATATATTGTAGCTGATGCCGGCTCACTTCTGCAGCCCTCACCACATCCACTGCCTTCTGCAGCAACAAATCAGGCTCTCTTAGAAGAAGTTCTTGTAGACTGTTGTCACGCAGACCCAAGACTATCCGGTCACGAATCAAGCTCTCCTCTTGGTCTTTGAATTCACAGGTGGCTGCGAGAGTTTTAAGTTGCGTGGTATAATTGTCGATGCTCTGCCCCTCCTGTTGGGAACAACTAAAAAACTTGAATCGCTCAAATACTACATTTTTCTTTGGTGTACAATATTCACTGAATATCTGGATTACATCGTCATATGTAGCCTCTTCGGGTAATTTGAAAGTATTATAAACCTTCACGCCATCATCTCCGATTAGATTCAGCAAGATCGCTATTTTATTCTTGTCAGGTTTTTCACTTTTCTCAGAAGCTAGCATGTAATTTTGAAATTTTTGATGCCACTTTCTCCAGCATTCTGCAACATTACCAGATGTAAAATCCATCTCGGAAGGTGGTTTAAACTTCATTTTGCAAACTATGAGGATAGCAGCTTTACAGTTAAACAAGTTCAATCCTTCACAATCTGGAAACTAGAGAAATGGGTTCATACATAGTAAAATCCTGACACCATGTCATGTGCTGAAGAGTCATACTAGAACAATCTTTTTAAGTTTCATTAGTTTAATAAAGTCAGTTATACAACATTCTAAAACCAGAGATAACATGCTTCTCCATGCTCCTAACAGCAGCATCACAACAACGCTGTGTGTAGTAGAAGTAGTAGTACCTGTGATATCACAGTAGAAGTAGAAGTACATATCACAGTAGCAGTAGAGCAAGCGCACGGGACGTCACTGTGACAGATTATACCGCACGTGCTGTAGATTACAGTTATAAAAGGATATTACAGATACACATATAATAAAAGATAAATATGAAATAAATAAAAGACACATCTGTGACACTGTCTTTCTCTTTCTTCTCTCTCTTTCCTATCGTCGATGATAGCCTGAAGCATCTGTTTTACAGTTTCTTCATCACATCCTTTACTGTTCAAGATAATTTTCCTAAGTTCTATTAATTTTC
Organism: Salticus scenicus; assembly: GCA_963930645.1. Taxonomy (NCBI): domain Eukaryota; kingdom Metazoa; phylum Arthropoda; class Arachnida; order Araneae; family Salticidae; genus Salticus; species Salticus scenicus. The sequence continues at coordinate 229,250,006 of OZ005658.1, forward strand.
GGCCTTGTGGTACTTCTTCGCCAGGATTTTCTATTATTAACGCCAAATCTTTGTCATTTCCCTTCATTAAATATGCCATCGTTGCTATGGTAACCTTTGAGTTTTAATTTTATGGAATCATTTTATTTACTCTTATTATTTTTACCAATTTCCGAATGATTTTAATAATTAATATACGCTGATTTATATATTCAAACACATTTATTACAATAACTACTATAATTCTTATTTATATTCTAAATTTAGATTTAGTTTCCAATATCAAGTAGTAATCTTTCAATTATATAACATTTATATCGGAGCATGTAAATATATAATTATAACAATGATAATAGGTGGTTTTCCAATTTCAAAACGTGTTAATATAGCAAAAACTGAAAATCAAAAATTTGACCCCAAAATATTTTCTCTATCATTATATGAAGAAGATAAAGTAAAAATTAAATACTATTATATTTGTAATTTTTATTATATAAATTAATAATTTAGATACATATACATTAATATTATAAATAATTTAAATTTGAAAATATATTTAAGTGTTCTGATCTGAAATATTAAAAATTATGAGAAAAATGGGATGACAATGCCACCATGTTGAGAAAATTGTCCCCCAAATGTAATCAACAGGAGTTTGTCAAAATTTAACTAAATATCTAAGTATGTTTACTGGTTTGTGAGATACAGCATTCACAAAATTCGTAGTATACAGACAGACATTTATCTTCTAAAACTAGTCAAATCATGATCGGGATATCTCAAACCGTGTAAGTCCTTCGAAAACTGGAGGTCGAAAATTTTCAAATTCCAGAACAATACTTTCGTCTTATGTGTATAGAATTAATAAGGGGATAAGATAAGAAGATATCTGAATATATTTAACCCTTTCATTCCCAATTTCCCCCCTCCATAAAACAATAAATCTTATTTAGTCATAAATTTATTTCAAATGTAATATATATAAATATATATATTTTTTTTAAATAGGAGAAATAGCGGAGTAAGAATTAATATAGCTAACAAAGCAACTGAGAGGTGTTTATTTATGTTTAATATAACCACTGATGCTATTAAAAATAATAACTTTTCAATAATTAAAAATATCAAAATTTTGGAAGAAATACATAGTGTAATTAATTAAAATACAAATTATAAACATTAAAAAATAAAATAAGAAATATTTCAAGCAGTTAATTTACTTAACCCTTTATATCCCAAATTACCTTACTTTCGGAAAAATAGTTTGAAACTTTTTTGTTATATTTCTTTGCTGCATGAGAAACATCTCATATTAAATTTAGCTTAAGCTATAGCTTAACTATAGGGACTTTGAAGTTCCAATGAAATCCTGTAGTAAATTTAGGCTATATTGAGGAATTCTTTTGATGGGACTTTAAAGTCCCGGGGGGATACAAAGTGTTAAATAGTTTTATTCGACATATTTCAGTGTGAGAGGGACAAGACACCCCTCCCCCAATTTTGAAACAGATGTATAAACAATTTCATAAGTAGATTAGCAGGATTTGCCCGCTTCGCTGGTCATTATATTGAAATGAATTCTCAAAATACTATATCAATAATAATAATAATAAAACTTAAAAATAAATAAATAAGTCATTAAAATCAGTCAAAATCTAAGTTAAAGTTCCCGCTACTACCTTAGGTAACGGTTTTCCTGCTCGTCGCATGCCCACCAGTGGCCGAGCGGTTCTACGCTCAAAGCTGGTAGACGTGAGGTGCCGGGTTCGATCCTACCCATACAACCAAATTACATCCAGCGATCATCCGGAGACTATCACATGCAGGATAATACCTTATCCGCTGGCTGTTCTGAAATATCCCGTCACCAACCGGTGGATGTTCAGTGGTTTCCAGAAGGTGACACCACTGCATGTCCTTCGGATGTCTTTTATCTGATAATTTCAGGATGGAGTTGTTATTCAGAGGAGATCCAGTGACAAGTAGAAAAATACATCGCTGCGCGTCCTCCGGATGTCTTTTTGAGATAGTTACAGGATGCTTTCAGGATATTATGTCACAGGTCTACATTAAAATTTTGATTTAATAATTTTAGCTGATCTTTATGTTTTTTGGCGAGTTGAAACCAAAAATGAAGCCAGTTTTTCTCTATCACATATAGATTTTTGGTAATACAGGGTGCCTGCCGGTATAATTTCTTTCATTACTCCTCCACCACTGTAACTATATGGTAAGTTTTATAGTATGTTTCCATGATTAATTAGTCATGAGTACCTATTGTTGTTATTGTGCAGCACTAGTGCGACACAAAACGCTATCAACCAACCTATTGTTATGATGGTATATGTAAGACATTATGTCACTAAACACCTTGTATTGACAAAAATCTGTATGTGACAGAGAAAAACTGGCTGCATTTTTGGTTTCAACTCGCCAAAAAATATAAAGATCAGCTAAAATTATTAAATAAAAATTTTTCAACATCATTTTTGTAGACCTGTGTCATTATCAGTACTTATTATCATGTTTCTATTAAATTCGATTCTTGTTTGTTTGTTTGTGTGTCCAGTACAAATCTTGCAATCGATTTTTACAAACTTTTTCCATTTGAAGTGAAAACTTTTGGGTGAACAAAAATCATTGAATCCGCGTCATCGTCAGCAAACGCTTTCCATCCTTGTATGATACAAATAATGTATCATACAATTAACTTGCTAATGTGAAGTGTTAATAATTATATACTGTATATTGTTTTAAAATCTGGTGCGGCTCTACACGTCTTCTCTCATCCCCGGACACTGTCTCTTAAAGACTGCAGCCGGAAACGTTGCAGTTAGACCTCACAAAACCGTGATAAAGGCCAAAGCCGCCATTTTTCTCACGTTTTTACAATCTGGTGCGGCTCTACACGACTTCTCTCATCTCCAGACACTGTCTCTTAAAGATTGCAGCCGGAAACGTTGCAGTTAGACCTCACAGAACCGTCATAAAGGCCAAAGCCGCCATTTTTCTCACGTTTTTACAATCTGGTGCGGCTTTACACGACTTCTCTCATCTCCGGACACTGTCTCTTAAAGATTGCAGCTGGAAACATTGCAATTAGACCTCACAAAACCGTGATAAGGGCCAAAGCCGCCCTTTTTCTCATGTTTTTACAATCTGGTGCGGCTCTACACGACTTCTCATCTCCGGACACTGTCTCTTAAAGATTGCAGCCGGAAACGTTGCAGTTAGACCTCACAAAACCGTGATAAAGGCCAAAGCCGCCCTTTTTCTCACGTTTTTACAATCTGGTGCGGCTCTACACGACTTCTCTCATCTCCGGACTGTCTCTTAAAGACTGCAGCCGGAAACGTTGCAGTTAGACCTTCACAGAACCGTGATAAAGGCCAAAGCCGCCATTTTTCTCACGATTTTACAATCTGGTGCGGCTCTGCACGACTTCTCTCATCTCGGGACACAGTCTCTTAAAGATTGCAGCCGGAAACGTTGCAGTTAGACGTCACAGAACCGTCATAAAGGCCAAAGCCGCCATTTTTCTCACGTTTTTACAATCCGGTGCGGCTCTACAGGACTTCTCTCATCTCCGGACACTGTCTCTTAAAGATTGCAGCCGGAAACGTTGCAGTTAGACCTCACAAAGCCGTGTTGAAGGCCAAAGCCGCCATTTTTCTCACGTTTTTACAATCTGGTGCGGCTCTACACGACTTCTCTCCTCTCCGGACACTGTCTCTTAAAGATTGCAGCCGGAAACGTTGCAGTTAGGCCTCACAAAACCGTGATAAGGGCCAAAGCCGCCCTTTTTCTCATGTTTTTACAATCTGGTGAGGCTCTACACGACTTCTCATCTCCGGACACTGTCTCTTAAAGATTGCAGCCGGAAACGTTGCAGTTAGACCTCACAAAACCGTGATAAAGACCAAAGCCGCCCTTTTTCTCACGTTTTTACAATCTGGTGCGGCTCTACACTACTTCTCTCATCTCCGGACTGTCTCTTAAAGACTGCAGCCGGAAACGTTGCAGTTAGACCTCACAAAACCGTGATAAAAGCCAAAGCCGCCATTTTTCTCCCGATTTTACAATCTGGTGCGGCTCTACACGACTTCTCTCATCTCCGGACACTGTCTCTTAAAGATTGCAGCCGGAAACGTTGCAGTTAGACGTCACAGAACCGTCATAAAGGCCAAAGCCGCCATTTTTCTCACGTTTTTACAATCTGGTGCGGCTCTACACGACTTCTCTCATCTCCGGACTGTCTCTTAAAGACTGCAGCCGGAAACGTTGCAGTTAGGCCTCACAGAACCGTCATAAAGGCCAAAGCCGCCATTTTTCTCACGTTTTTACAATCTGGTGCGGCTTTACACGACTTCTCTCATCTCCGGACACTGTCTCTTAAAGATTGCAGCTGGAAACATTGCAATTAGACCTCACAAAACCGTGATAAGGGCCAAAGCCGCCCTTTTTCTCATGTTTTTACAATCTGGTGCGGCTCTACACGACTTCTCTCATCTCCGGACACTGTCTCTTACAGATTGCAGCCGGAAACGTTGCAGTTAGGCCTCACACAACCGTGAGAAAGGCCAAAGCCGCCATTTTTCTCACGTTTTTACAATCTGGTGCGGCTCTACACTAGTGTTGGACGATATCAGAAATTAAATATCGCGATATATCACCAAGTTAATATCGATATTAGTGATATATTGCGATATTTCTTTCAAGATAGGAAAAAATAGACATTTGCTATTTTTTAACAACATGTGCACACGAATTTTAAAGTACACAAGTATAGAGTGTTTTCCATGTATTTTCTGGTATATTACTATCATAACTTTATCATAAAAAAAAAAAAATCATAAAAAGTGAATCAATATTTTGTGTTTCTTATAACTTATACTATTGCTTTTTAGTATACCTCTGTATAGTTTTATCCTCTATTCTTCCCATTTTAAGCTTTAATTATTTTAAAATCATATTTTAACACAGCTAATATGTGATCTGTGTTTTATTTGTACCAAGTATATCAAAATTCATAATTCTACTAAAAATAAAGCTTAAGAAAAATTGTCTTAAGATGTAGGTATTAAATAAAAAGGAAAATCAATTTAAATAGTTAAGAAATGCCATTGGAATTGGATACACCTTTTTTGGTCGTAGAGAGTAATATTTTTTACTTAAAACTCTTATATGCATCCTAAATGTCAGTTGCTTGTCATTTTTATTTTTGTTTCTGCTTACCAAATCATTACAATATTTTTTAAATGTATATGTGTTCAATTCACATTCGTAATAGTTTCACAACAATTGAAAATTAAATTATATATATCTATATATATATTATATATATATATATATATATATGTATACATTGTCAGTATAAAAATTATATTATTTAAACAAAATTATGTTAAAGTTTCATTTTGTTACTTAAAGTAACTCATTTTGCATTTAAACCAATTTCATTTAACATGTACGGCTTAAAAAAAAAAAAAAAAAGAAAGAAAGAAAGAAATAAAGAAGGAAGGAAAAGGAAAGAGAAAAAATAAATGCTACATAAAAAAAGTAATAAACTATCCAATATTATATATTTCTATAAAGAAACTGTCACTGTAAAATTACTGAAGATAAAACTGTATTTTACATCAGTCAGATAGCACCCTTTCTCCCTTCCCATGTTATCCAATGGGATTTTTGTCGCGTCGTTTTATAAAAATATTTTATTAAAAAATGAACTTTTTCGAATTCTGTTTTTTGAATATTACTCTTTGAACAGGTCGTCTTTTAGCTTAAATTCTGTTTTTTGAATATTACTCTTTGAACAGGTCGTCTTTTAGCTTAGTGAGCAATTTTTCGAAAAAATAAATTTAAATATTTTACTTAGAGATCCACACTTAAGAGTCCATAATTTACTTATTGAAATAAAATATTTAAACGAATTTTTTCGAAAAATCGTTCCCCAAGCTAAAAGGGTTAAAGTAGTAAACCAAGTTCAAAGACTAATATTCAAAAAACAGAATTCGAAAAACTTCATTTTTGAATGAGATATTTTTATAAAACGAAGCAACGAAAATCCCATTGGATAACATGGGAAAGGAGAAAGGGAGCTAGCTATCTGACTGAAATACAGCCCAAAGCAGTGATGCCAGATGGTCGAAAATTATTTCCCCAAACAGGTCTTAAAATTTCCCCAAATCAAGGGTTTTTTCGAAAACATCCCCAACAGGTTTTCCACTAAAAAGAGGAAAAAAAAAACATTTTTTTTCAAAAAATAATATCTAGCAGATTTTTCTGATTTGAGCTCAGATTTTTCCCCAAATGAACTCAATTTTTGAAAAAAATCCCCAAAGAACAACAAAGCTATTGAAAGTCTCTAGTCGTAGGGATAAATCATTACGTTGCCAACATTGACAGAAAGTTGAAGAAATCCCCAGATTTGTCCCCAAACATTTTAGAATTCCCCAAAAAAGTCCTCAAAATTGTCCCCATAAGCTTCACAAATCCCCCAAAATGGGGACAAAATCCCCAATCTGGCATCACTGAGCCAGAGTGAGTGAAACACATTGAACGTCACATCTTATTGACCAGAAGTTATCGATACTTTGAAATAAACCAATATCAATGAACCAATAGCAGGAAATGAGCTAAAACAAAAGATATTGTTTGGTTACTGTGGTAATACACCTACGATCCATGAGTGGTGATATGGAATATTATCAAATACTAACAGTAGTATAAATTATTTCATATTATCGTTTAGGGTTTTATCGTTTAGTCAATATACTGCGGGAAAAGCAGATGGCTTTCAATAAATACTGTTTATTTTTTTATTATGCGGTGGACTTATTAAAGCAGTGATATTTTAGATTTGAGGATGCGCACGCAGGAATAAAGGAAGAGGAAGTATGTGCATTGTGTGAGTGCAGTGATCGTTTGGGGTGGGGTTATATTTTTTTTTTATTTTATCAGTGAGGGATGGGAGAAAAATAATTGGAGAATGGATATTAGTATACGATATTGCGCGCTCTTTTTATTCGGGTTTCATTCGCTGATGGGATCATTCGCTCGCTCGGGTTTCATTCGGGAATTCGGGTTTCATTCGCTGATGGGATCGTTCGCTCGCTCGGGTTTCATTCGGGAATTCGGGTTTCATTCGTGATGCATGCTAGCGCGGAATCGCAATTCTATTAATCCGTCGTTGACGTTTAACGGTACTTATCAGCATATCAATTGATCGCGCTCTGCACTCTAGGTAATATCGTTAAAGGGATATATTGACAGAGCAAAATCTTAAATATTGTTATCGGGATATTTAAAAAATATCGATACTTTGGGATATACTGATAAATAATCCAGCCCTACTCTACACGACTTCTCTCGTCTCCGGACACTGTCTCTTACAGATTGCAGCCGGAAACGTTGCAGTTAGACCTCACAAAGCCGTGACAAAGGCCAAAGCCGCCGTTTTTCTCACGTTTTTACAATCTGGTGCGGCTCTACACGACTTCTCTCATGTCCGGACACAGTCTCTTAAAGATTGCAGCCGGAAACGTTGCAGTTAGACGTCACAGAACCGTCATAAAGGCCAAAGCCGCCATTTTTCTCACGTTTTTACAATCCGGTGCGGCTCTACACGACTTCTCTCATCTCCGGACACTATCTCTTAAAGATTGCAGCCGGAAACGTTGCAGTTAGGCCTCACACAACCGTGAGAAAGGCCAAAGCCGCCATTTTTCTCACGTTTTTACAATCTGGTGCGGCTCTACACGACTTCTCTCGTCTCCGGACACTGTCTCTTACAGATTGCAGCCGGAAACGTTGCAGTTAGACCTCACAAAGCCGTGACAAAGGCCAAAGCCGCCATTTTTCTCACGTTTTTACAATCTGGTGCGGCTCTACACGACTTCTCTCATCTCCGGACGCTGTCTCTATTGCAGTTAGCGCATTAAATAAAATTGTAACATAATTTTTGTAGTAGTAGTATATATTAATGAATAAAAAAACACTTCATTTAAAAGTATTTCCTACACAATAAAATATTTCCTGACGATTCAAGAAATACACACGTAATTGTTCACGTTTTCACTTCTGTCGGCACTCCCGAAGTGCAACCGTTTTTTTTTTCCCATTTTTAGCCTACATTTTCGGGTCCTTACTAACTAACTTCCCGACTAGCTAGACATTTAAAACTTTCAGGAGAATTCAGTACAATGTGACAATGCATTATTTAATACTTTTAGCCAACTGTTTTGGGTCCATTGGCAGCGTTTATATGATTCAACAGAAAATTTATTTAAATAACTTCCTGATTAGCTAGACATTTGAAACTTTTAGAAGAGTTCAGAACATGGTGACAATGCATTTTTTTACTATTTTTGGGCAACATTTTCAGGTCTCTGCTGCCTTTGGCAGCATTTATATGATTCAACAGAAAATTTATTTCAATAACCTCCCGATTAGCCAGACATTTGAAACTTGTAGAAAAGCTCAAAACATGATAAAAATGCATTTTTTTTTTTACCATTTTTAGCCAACTTTTTGGGTCCCTGCTGCCTTCGGCAGCGTTTATATGATTCAACAGAATATTTATTTAGCTCGATTAGCTAGACATCCTCCCGATTAGCTAGACATTTGAAAGTTGTAGAAAAGCTCAAAACATGATAACAATGCATTTTTTTCCGCACTTTTAGCCAACATTTTCGGGTCCCTGCTGCCTTCGGCAGCGTTTATATGATTCAACACAAAATTTATTTAAATAACTTTTTGATTAGCTAGACATTTGAAACTTTCAGAAGAGTTTAGAACATGTTGACAATGCATTTTTTTAGTACTTTTAGCCTACTGTTTCGGGTCCCCGTTGCCTTCGGCAGCGTTTATAAAATTCTACGTTATATAATTAATAAATATAATAAGCCTTAAAACATTCTTCATGCTTGGCCGAGAATATTTTCGGCTGGGCGCCCAGCTCTTTTCAAACGACTTCATCTGTGCCGGATTTTTTAGAATTGTGAAATCGACTATAAAAGACTACCATTCTGAGAAATAATGAAATCAACTATAAAAGACTACCATTCTGAGAAATAATGAAATCAACTATAAAAGACCACCATTCTGAGAAATCCGGCACAGATGTAGTCATTTGAAAAGAACTGGGCACCCAACCGAAAATATTCACGGCCAAGCATGAAGTATGTTTTAAGGTTTATTATATTTATTAATTATGTATAAAGTATTTCATTTTAATTTAATTTTATTAAGTGTTCAACGTTATATTTTTTAAATAACTTTCCGAGTAGCTAGACATTTGAAACTTTCAGAAGAGTTCAGAATACGGTGACAATGCATTTTTTTAATACTTTTTGCCTACTGTTTCGGGTCCCCGCTGCCGTCGGCAGCGTTTATATGATTCAACAAAATAACTATTTAACTAACTTCCTGATTAGCTAGAGATTTGAAAGTTTCAGAACATGGTAATAATGCATTTTTTTAAATACTTTTAGCCAACTATTTTGGGTTCCTGCTGCTTTTGGTAGCATTTATATGATTCACAAAACATTATTTAACTAACTTCCCGACTTGCTAGAATTTGAAACGTTTAGAAAGCTCAAAACACGATAACAATGCATTTTTTAAATACTTTTAGTCAATTGTTTCGGGTCCCCCGCTGCCTTTAGTATTATTTATATGATTCAACAATCATGCAATTTCCCGACTAGCTAGACATTTGAAATTTTCAGAATAGTTTAGAACACGGCGACAATGCATTTTTTAATACTTTTAGCCAAATTACTTCGGGTCCCTGCTGCCTTTGGTAGGATTTATATGATTCAACAGAAAAAAAAAAAAACATGGTATATAAAAAATCCTTTTTTTCTTGTAATTATTTTATAGATATATATCTGACAAGAGCATATCTTGCAATTAGTATTTATTTGAGTGACTGAAGAACATTTTTAAAAATATTCATAAATTTTAATTTGTTAAATCTATATACATATAAAATCGTTTGTCCTGAATGAGTGAGTAATTCATCATCGCCAAGCCGAAACCCTTGGACCTAGAAGCATGGAATTGGGAGAAAACATTCCTCCTGTGACATAGACATCTATTAAGAAGCGATTTTACAAATTTTGCTCCCCCTCTTGCACAAGGAGGGGGGGGGGGGGAAACGTTATTCTAGAAGATTAATTGACTAAAAATTCATAAACACACACATTATTTCTTTTATAAAATACTTAATAAATTTATTTAATAAACATTAACTAGTATTATTAAAAAAAAAAAAAAAAAAAAAAGAGTAATATTCTTTATAGGATTATTAAAAAATTATAAAACGACTTTATTAAAAAAACATTTTATAACAATATATTCTTACCTTTTCCACTTTCAGCTCCACATTGCACATTCTTATTTTCTACTACAGGGCATACTGTATTCATGTTAAGACCAATTATCTCACACAGTCACAAACTGAAATGCCCCACCCATTAGGCTCCATCACTTCAATACATTTATCTTATTGCACTTTTTTATAGTTAATTATGGTCAATCGTGTATTTTTGTTTTTATGCAATTTCACATTAATTCCAAGGCAATAATCCTCATAGTACATATTTATAAGAGATATTGTTCTATTCTGACAAGTTATGTAAATAATTATTAGAAATTTCTGTGACAGAATTTTTCATAATTTAAGGAATTTTAGTTTAATATATTTCCTGATTTAGGAATTTTTTCAAATTTTTAGCGACTGTCAAGAGAAAACTTATATAGTAGAAATTTTAGAGTACATTTTGTAAATTACTAACACTTGTTTAGATTTACAAAAACTTTACTTACAATTTATTGGTTACAATAATAAAAAGAATGTTTATCACAACTATCCACTTCTTTTTCATGTACTTTTAAGATTTTTAAAGTAGGGTTACAATCTGGCCTTTAATATTTTATTAACTTAAAAAGCTCGTTAAACAGAGTGTCTATTCTTTAATGGTTTGGCAAGTATATTTTTAAAAATTCCAGTTTGGGATAAATGCACATTTGGGTAAAATTCTGACATTCATTGATGTTAATGAAATGAAATTTTTAATAACTTACATTTTTTTTTTTTTTAAACAGAATATACATTATCAATGATGTTCATGCTAGAATCATACATGGTATTTTTAAACTGGTTGGACATCTGTACAATGAAAACAACCCTTACAATGCATATTTATGTGAAATCTTGTTCTTTTTTACCCTTGTTAAAAAAAAAAAAAAAAAAAAAAAAAAAAAATCTGAATAACTTAAAATTAGATAGCTGAAAATCATTCATGTTCTTGCCAGCATTTTAATTGACAGTTAAAAAAAAAAAAGGAAAAGGGTTTCATAAATGCTTATGTTTCCTAAATCTGCAGGATAATGAAGCAAGTCAAACACGGTGGTATTCTTCTATAAGGAAATTTGAAATTAGAATTATCAAATACTTGATATATACATTTAAATTTTAAATTAACCTTTCATATTAAAAAAAATCTCCATTGTTACATTATTCCATGTTTAACAAAACTGATTTTTAATATTTGTTTTGAAATTATAAAGCATCAAAAAACGTACTTTTAAACTGTATGCAGGAATTTCACAGTTGCAAGTTTTCTTGAGCATATTTTATTAAAAATTTCCTCATAGTATCACATGTTTAGCTCTGGGTAGTGCTAGGTGATGTCTGTTCTTAAAAAGAAGATGTGTAGAATTTATTATTATTATTTCTTTTTTTAAGTATAAACACAGTATCGATATTAGATGTTTATATAACATTTGTTAAAACAATAGACTTGAAGTAATCATATTTCTTACCGTATTTTTGAATATTTATTGTAATATGTGATTTGGTTCATAATTTTTAAATTACACCTTAACATGAAAATCTATTCTAATAGAAAAGTTCAAAATATCGAATAAAAATCACAATATATACACACACACACATCTGCCAACATTCTAATTAACCTTTCACATGCCAATGTTCCATAAATGGAGCATGGAATTAAAAATTCATTTAAAAATTAAAAATCATGAACACTGACTTGAAAAAAATATCAGATATAATAGGAAGATTACTTGATTTTTTGAAATAGAAATTACAGTTCAATCATAAAAAGGTAAATGTACAGAAAATTATAAAAATGATTTATTTTACCATTTTCCCTTTTATCCCACTGTTTAAAAATTCACATAATTTGGAAAAATAAGCAAATTCTTCTAAAAATAGGCTGACATGTTTAAAATAGCTTACATAATTAAATTACATTAAAATAAAATAAAAATATAATAATATTAAACTAATAATATTAAATATAATAATAGTGAATTAATAATATTGAATAGAATAATATTAAATTATATATATATATATATAAATAAATACACATTTTAATGATAAAGTTCTTTAAACTAAAGCATTAGAAGGCAAAATATGTAAAAAACAAATTTAAATTACACCTGGATCTGAATTCGGCGTGTCAAAGGTTAATATTCTGTATTATTGTTAGTACCTGCTTCTTTATTCACATCTTGGAGAATTCGGCAAACACTCATACCTCTCATGATGTGAAGGACACTCTTCTGCTAGAAGATTAGTCGCAGGGGAAAAAAAATCTGATGCCAGCAACTTTTTTTTTAACTTGTTTAAGTTAACCTCACTGCTAAATTATTACTATCTTATTTGTTAATTACTTGTTTTATTTACCTTTTGATATTGAAAATCTTAATTTGTGAAATTTACAAGTATGGAGTATTTTAATGATACCAACTCCAAAACACATAAAAAAATTTAATGCACTTTTATTTTATTTTATATTAACACATTTTTGATTTTCTGACATAAAATTTTCTCTCTTTAGCATGTCGCAACCATAATATCTTCAATCTATGCCCTTGTCACACTGTTATATTCCTTTTCAGCTGCATCTGAAACAAACAGTTTGTAAAGCTTAAAACTTAAGTATTAAAAAATAAACAAATAACAAAAAAAAAAAAAAAAAAGGATATATATATATATATAATATATTAATGTTTAACATAGCTAAAAACTGATCTAGATTTTTGGGATGAGACTTTAAAATAAGCCTTATTTTGTTAGATTGCTCTTTTCATCAACTGCTATGATTAAAGTATTCAATAACTAATTTTCTTTAATGTTACTTTAGAAGACATAAAACAATTGCTTTCATTTAAATATAAATTATTATTTCTGAATTATTCTGGATAATTTTTCTCAATTTAATGATAATTAAAAATAACAATTACGGAAGAAATTTCTCAAATAATTCAAAATTTTAAAAATTGAATTTTTATAGATTCAGTTAACTGTAATTTAATATTTGACAAAAAAAAAAAAAAAAAATCAGATTTAACAAAATTGAATATTCAGTAATATGTCTGAAACATCAAATGTTCAGCACTTTTGTACGTGTAACAGTGATTCTGCTAGTCTTTCAAAATCATAATGCCATGCTCTTGTACTCATATTTGTTCATCTGTTTCATTTTTTTCAATGAACTTAGAACGCAGCATAAAAGATCACGGCTAGCTTTGTATAGTGCATCCATCAGGGTTAGAAATAAGCGGTCGTTAGTTGCATTTTGCGACCAGTTTTTTCATTTTGACGCCTAGAATTTCAATCATAGGTGCCATATTTGACGCCTGGATTTTTTCCGCATCATACCTAATAATTTTCCCAATCCCATCAGACTGTAAACAAGTCTATTTCAGTCAATTAAACCTAATAAAAACTGATTTAAGAAATCATATCTCTATGAAAGCAGTTGACAATTTGTTAATGATTAAATTAAACCGCCCTAAATTGGAAGATTTCTGCCCAGAAAATGCTATTAAGATGTGGTGGAATGATGTAACTTCTGGGCGAAGAATAAATTTGCGATTTTAAATATGTACATTCACTACATAAATATTTTTTATATAATCTTGCATATATTATTTACAAGTTGATGCTTTATCATTATTTTTATATATATATATACATATTTAATTATAGATGGCACCTAGATTTTTCATTTTGACGCCCAAAAAATTTAATCCAGGTGTCATTTTGACGCCTAGCTTCAAAAATCTTATTTCTAACACTGGCATCCATTGGTGATTTCTTATGCAGTAATATTGTATCAACCCTTTTTCTTAGCAACCTTTTTGTAATGGAACTTCATTTTTGCATATCAGAACTTTGTTTTTGAAGCTGTTAATGTGTGTTTATTGTAGTGGAGATAAATGTTTTTATTATTATTAATTTTTTTAAGAATGGTTTTGTGACCCTTTTGCGAATTTCATAATTGCACTAAGCTTTAGTATAAAGCAGTCACTGGTGATTCGCTGCACGACGGCAATGTGGTTTGGTTTATTGATACTTTTTACTCATAATATTTCATATTGGAACTTTGTTTTTAATGTTGCTTCGCTGCCTGTTTGACTGTAATTGTTAACATAGAGCTAAATTAAACTATTAGTATTGAACACAGAATCTACAGTTAGAAGCAGTCATTTGTTTGAATGTTATATATATTTTAGGCAGTAAAAGACTGAACAAATCAACTTTTATTAAAAATATTTTAGCCAATAAAATTTAACAATAATAATAGTATATATAAAAAATGTAAACAATAGTATTTTAACAAAAATTTGCTGGGTTAAAATAGATAACAAATAAATATCAATGAAAAACTTAATTATTTTGGCATATATCAATAATTCTGCCAAAATAGGAACTATCCAATAGTTTTAATTTAGTAATCTTAAACAGTATCTTATAAAGAACAATTCACACATTAACTTTACCAATGTTCCTAATTTTACTTTAATTTACCCAAGAAGGACTAACTTAATGCATTCTAATGATTAAAAAAAATTTTTTTTTTCTACTGTCTACATTATTTCAGCCCCTGAATTTTGAATGGCATCAATGCTTCCTTGAAACATATCACAAATCGTAATAATAATAATAATAATTATTATAATACTTTATAAATTTTTCAAATACTATTTGAGTAATTTTGATAAAATATAATTCTATTCAAAAGTATAGTTTTAGACAGTTTAAAACAGTAGGGTTTTGGACAGTATGGTAAAAACCATGGTTTATACCACCATAGTGTCCGAAACCTTGCTAACTCTGAGATAAAGCACAATTGAGAATTTTAAACATTTCACTAACCTACTATAATACAACAGATCTTTCGATTAGAAAACTTTAGTTTTTCATTGGCCCCAATCCAGCTATAGCACACAGCTACATCTTCGGTAAATAGATATCTCATAATATGTCACGTATGGTTTTGGAACATAGTTCCATCTAATCTTCTTAATTTTCTCATCTAAATAAGAAAAATATGCACCTGTTAAACAATTGCAACAAATTGAAAACTATGCATTAACTAAACAATGAAAGATATATTAAATATGATTAATTCACAAAAGTTTTTTTTTTAAGTTTCTTTAATTGTTGTTAGGGGAAATTTTCTCGTTAATTCAATTTGTCTGGAATCCTTTGATTCGGATATGGATAGGAAAGTGAAAGGAAGGGGGAGGGGGGAAACTATAGTTTACTTAAGTAAATTAACAAAAGAAACTAGCACATAGTGTGTAATGTCAATCAAAAAACTTTTTTCTACAACATTTAAATATATTAAATAGCCTAAACATTTTATATATAAGGAAGATAGTAACAGCAGAAATGTTTAGGTTTTCACAAGAATCCACTTTTTTCATACTTTCTAAAAATTTATATACTTTTGTGTAAGTTTTTGAACATTGCTACCAACCAGTTAAAATTCAGAAAGAAATATTAATATTGCTTACCACAAGAAACATTTTACAAATGCATTTTGGTGGAATTTAAACAAACAGATGCTCATAATGAAAAATCAAAATTCATTTCCCTTTAAAATAGTTCACTGTGAGAACTTTCCCCACTTTCCCCAGAGGCATCAAGATTAATTTCATTCTTTCTTCTAAGACTCAAAAACTATCTACAACTGCATTACAAAATTCAATTTAAATTTATTAAAAAAAAAAAAAAAAAAAAAAAAAAAAAAAAACTTTACAGAGAATTGAGATTAGCCAGAGCAGATTTTAATAAAGACTTCAGAAAAGATGTTACAAATGATATAAAAAAAAAAAAAAAAAAAAAAAAACTTAAAAATCATGTTTATTTTTATTTATTTTTTAAATAAATATTTAAAACTGCGCAATGGAAACGAATCATAAATCCCTGATGATGCTTTAATATTAAAGCGAAAAGCTTTGGATAAAAAAATTTTAACATCTTTTAAATAAATTTATATTTACGTGTGTTTAAAGTGTTTTAAATATATTTAATATTAAAAAAGATAAAACTGTCAACATAGAAAATTATTTTCAAAATGTAAACAAATGTTTTTTAATAAAACAAGGCATACAGAAGGGTTCCAATTAGGGTGGGAGAATCTTGCTTTCATTTATTTATTTACTCTCCGATTTTTAACACTGAGTGAAATGTGTGCACTCTTCTGAGACCAATTATTATTACTGGGGGGGGGGATGAAAACAGGTTATTCAGAAAATTGAACAATTTTGATTCTTGAAATTAAAGAAGTTTTCAAAAAATTTGAGTATTGAAAATTACTCATTTTGCTAGTCAACTGCAAAAATAAAATACATTACATTTCTACAATGAAACACCAGAAAAAAAAAAAAATTACTTTTAAGCAAAATACCAGCTAAGTCAAAAAAATAAGTTTCATCAAATTTTAGTGCAATAATTGCCTATTCCATTGAACAGCAGTTTAAAAAAAATAAAAATAAAAAATCAAATAATTAATTGTACTTATGTAAGTTTAATGTCCCCCACAATATATAACCAATGATTCTTGCAAACCATGTTTAAATGGCTAGCAGCCCTGACTATTTATATTTCCGTAAGATACAAGTTATCTTTCTTAATATATCACTGCTATATATTACACAATTTTAATATTTATATAGTACATAACTCATTTTTCATTATATCAAACATATTTCAATACTATTAAATCTAGACAAAGATACTGAAATTAAAAATATATATTACAATTACATACACACATTTATTACTCAGAAATTATGCAAACTTACATAATATATTAATTTACACGTGTTTCAGTTTTATTATATGCATACATATTTATATTTATAAATACTTGAGAACGTTTTTTTTTTTTTTTTTTCCCTTTATAAAGCAATACTTTTACCTTTTGATTATAGATAGATTCATTTCTAGAATCTTGAAATGGTATCAATCTGGCACATTTATGAGAATATGACATTTAATAATCATAAATAAAACAATAAATCTTTACCATAAAGCAAAAGTAATGTAAGCAAATATTTATTTCTCAATGAAAAAAATATATATACACACATACATACAAGAAAAATCCATTTATGAACTCACAAATCTTAAAAGTTGCTCAATATATCTAGATTTCAACCAATGCAATAAAATTTTTTCTATCTCACACACATGCACAGTAAATCAATATTTACTAATTTAAAATATAAATGCTCATACCTCAGTGAATATTACACGTGTGAAAACTGTTTCAAAATAATGTTTCTCTAATGTTTTATCAAATTTTCTGTAAATTTTGATGGAAATCCGTTCTAGTTATAAGCAGAAAAAGGTTTTAAAAAAATTAACTTTTGAAAAGAAATTATATCTGCTTAAATAATCGCACAATTTCCCCATCAAAACAAACAAATATTGTACATTGTATGCACAACAATGTGTTAAAGTTACAAGTTATTTGTAGCTTTTTATGATACAGGGTGATCTAAAGTATGTGCACTCTTCTTCAACTTGTGGTTGGTCCCCTAATTGCACTCTGAATTAAATCGATAGTGGAAAATGTGAATTTTTAATGTTCTTTGCATGTCTGAAGTCATGCACTATTTTGTTCAATATTTTTTTTAGAAAATCCAAAAAGTGCAAAAAAAAAAAAAAAATTGAACACCCACTGTATAATCCTCTAAGTAAAACTTTTACATTTTCTTTGCATGCAAAAGGAGAAGTGTATAACAGCAGAATTAGTGTAACAGAAAAATAAAATTATAACAAATAAATAACAATACACCCAAAGGAAATTACTTTAAAGAAAAATTACAGATATAGGAAGAATGGCAGAGCATTCACAAGTATTTTTACAAATACAACTTGCACAAAAGAATGCTAGAATATAAGAAACTGAGAGATAGAAAGAAGAATCAGAGGTGTAGATTGAGGGTCAGAATATAAGGCATATTATGAAAATAATAATAATAATAATAATAGGAAAATAAAAATTATTTTTTAGAAAATTTCAATACCTCCTTCATAACTGAATATGGTGAACGAGCTTACCATAACAATTGTTCTTGGAACTGTTCTTGTATGGCTGGGGCTAAGTCTAAAAAAAAGGTGCTTCCTAGGCACTATATTTATTGTCAATTCAGTTCATATGTTGCCGCAGAAGAAAAACTAAATGACTGTCATCTGGTAATGTGGAGCAATCAAAACACACAAGTACCAAACAACAATCATTTAGTCACTGATACAATCAGAACCTAAGATAAAAGAAAAAAAACTCCCCATAAATAATGAGTGATTAAAATAAATACTTTTACCACAAACTGGAGAAAAGTAAAATTGTTTAGTAATTGGATTTAAATAATATGCGAGGAGCTTGGTTGAATAGTTTAAAAAAAATCATTAAATTCAAATAAATCTTGATTTAAATAAAAAGAATTGATTTTTTTAAAAAAAATCAACAACCTTGTATAATAGGGATTACAATAGGATATATGAGTATTTTTCTCCATTGTTTAATTTTACGCTATTGCACTTCTAATAATTTGAGTCCATAGATCATAATAATAAAGAACTTTTTGGTGTGTCCCTGTAAAAATCTATAAAATCTAGATTCACTGAAATCCACACAATTTGTGCAATAGTAACCAATAATATGTGTATTAATTTGCAGCTCAATCAAATAAGGCTTTTAGACGTTATTGCATTTTAAAAACTTGGGCCCCTGTAGGCCATAAGGGATAATGAATATTTTTTTTGTCTTTGTAAAAAAAAAAAAAAATAAGGGATAGATTTACCAAAATTTACACAGCTTGTGAAGCTGTGACCTATAACGTGTATAAATTTGGTCACTTATATGACTAATGACTATGGTCATTTATAACATACATACCAACTTTCAGCTCATTTGAACAAAGCATTTAGGCGCTATCACATTCACTCACATGCAATAATTGTTTTAAAAGTAGCAGAAATGAACTAAGGTAACCTCAAAACATACAGAAACACCAAAATCTCAAAGCTTGACTTTTGACATGAATACAGCACTTTCTTTACAAATGCATGTCTGGAAAGTAAAAAACTAAAAACTTTGTATTCTTCAGGCTCATTTTACTACTAAGTTTACATTCAGAAAAATCTGATACCAACAGCTACAAAAATTAAGAATATAATGAGTAATAATTAAAAAATTAAAACTTTTGTGACTCAGTTAAATTTTGTAATTTGTTGTCCTAAACACTGTAGTAGAAAAAAGGCAAAATTGGTCAAAGAATCAGACAATGCATGGAAATAATCTAACTATATTAAAAACTGCACTTAACGGGAGGAAAGTTTATATATATATTAACTTTCCTGGAATTTGCTAAACTAGCTATTAAATATTTTTAATAATGTGTTTGTAATATTTTAAACAAACCATAAACATAACATAGGTATATAAACAATATGAGACTGACAATATCATTTCATACATTTATAATTTAAATTGGTGATTTTGCTTTATCTCTGCATCCAACAGGATTATTATAAATTCCCAGGGAGAAATTTTGAGCATTATGCTTTGAAATTATTTTCATGTAACTCATTTAATTTATTTGAATGCATACAAAGTCAACAAATTCCAAGATACAGATGTAGACACATGTAATAATGCAAAATTATTAATGAGCTAATGATAAAATACTTGTAAATTAAGAAAAATTAACTTGTGAAAGAAAAATTACATTTTAGTAGGTAGCTAAAGCAAGGGTGTAAAATCTAGATACAAGTTGAGCACAAAAGCCAACATCAGCTCAAAAGTTTCATTAAGTGCACATTTTGCAGCATGTTAAAAATATAATTTATTTTAAATATTTAGAAGCATATTATTATTAAAAGTGATTTACTAATAAGGTCTAGTGTACTAACTTTGAATAACTGAAATTAAAATTAACCAACACAGAAATTATTTCAAAATTTTACAGTAGAGTGAAATAAATTTTCCATTGCGATAAATCACGAAAATGATTGTAAAAACCTTTAGTAATAACTTATTTTTGTGCACACGGTCTAACATCTAACAAGAACAGAACACATGAAGTACAATAAAGCAAGTTGTAAACTTCAGAATAATTAATTTCATATCAAACAATAAAGATGTTTACTTACTTATAATATTCAATATAACCCAGAAAAAAATAATAATAATAATAATAGCAATATATTAAAACATATCTGTAATCACCTTTGGCTCAGAACTAAACAACAACAACATAAAACTCGATTGAGTTTGTTTGCTAAAGAACGATTTATTAGAATAGCATTTAGATTTCTGCGCATGCGCTGTAATAATTCAGCCTGTGGATGTCCTCTGTATTATCTATGCACTTGAAACCCCCGCGATCCTACGAGTATCATGCATAAGGCATTCTCTGGTTGCTGTTTTATGACACTTACCGGATATGTCAGTTGTAGGATCTGTATGATATTTGTAGGACATCCAATGGATCCTTTTGGTTGTATGGGTAGGTCGCGTTCGTCGGTCTAGCCGTTCGGGTTTTCTAAAAATCTTGCGTAAATACGGGCTAGGACCCCTTAAAAGAAACCCCCACGGAGGGCACTCCCCCTCCGGCTCAGGACCTACAGCAGTCAATCGGCCTTATTTCCAAATCCAATCCAATCCTGCTTGTCACATGTCGAGTCTGAAGCCTCAATGCCTTTGGCAGTACCTTACCTGTTTTTACTCCCTCTCCCTTGCTGTGAAATTGAAAGTTTTGCAAAATACAATTAAAGTGCATATTTCGTACACTTAATTAACACCCACAACCCCCCACCCCTCGTTAAAAATACAAAATTCCAAAACCACAGACAATGATTTCTTTCTACTCAGTTCTAGTCTCCTTATCTGCAATTTTTTTTTTACCGTGAAGTAATTTGAAGCCAGTTATGTTAATAAATGTGTTTTGCATTCTGCTCCCAGGGATTGGGGGGGGGGGGGTATATCGCAAAATACTGTCTTAGTGGGGGGTCAGGGTCCTAAAACCAAACTGCTAACCAAAATTTGTGACTACATCTTCCATAGAATACCCACGGCTGTGTTGAGGCAGTGAATCAATGAGTTTAATCTTATATCTAGATATTTTTTACCCCCTCTCCCCCTTATTGGCGAATTTTTTTTTAAATATATATTTTATGATATCTGTTTTTAATATCTTGAAGTTAAAGCCTTTTGAATAATTATTTTTTTTTCATTGAGAAATAAAGCAAATGTGAAAAATATGTTTTAATCCCGTTCTTAGCAGGAGGGGGGGGGGGGGATATTAAAAAAAAATATGCCAGAAACCTTCGAGTGTTATCAACAACTTCCCAAAGTTTCATGGCGATCAGATGAATGGCGTTATAATGCATGAAGGGCAGACAGGCATGCATTCTTTTTGCATATATAGATTGCTTTGTTACTTGTTTCTTGCTTGTCCCAATATGGCCGTCGGTCTGCGGTCTAAATAGTGTTAAAAACCCTTCATACGAAATGTGAATGGAGTATCGGAATTCAAAAGCCTGCATCATAATTAGAATTGGAGTTATTATAATAAAGGTGTTTTGGCTTGTCTGTGTTTTTCTCTGAAACTTCTGCACGGAATTTAACGACTTATAAGGAAAGGGCATGTTTACAAACAAACGAGCCATCAGTCTGAGTTTGACACTCACGAGTGGCAAAAGGACAACCTCTATTGGTGGAAATACCAATGTTTTGCCCTGAGCCGAGCGTGACGTCAGCTGCGCTTTCCTTATATCAGTTTAAAAGTCCGCAATATTTTAAATGATGTGTTATAAGTAATTTAATCATAATTAGAATTCTACATATTGAATTATTAAAATATCAAAGCGCCCTCTGGTGACAGAGATTTGCAGCATATACTGTTCAATTCCAATTCAAATGACTTTTAAAATGATATATTACTTATGAAATTATGTTATTTAGAAGCTGAGGTACAAAGGTAATATATAAACATTTTTATAAAAAAGGTTGTGTCTGACTTATTCATGTTTTTCGACGAAACTTGCGTAATTCCGGACTATATAATGTTAAAAATCCTTACAACGAATTGTGAGTGGAAATTGAAATTCGAAACTCTGCAAAATATAAAACAATAAGAGCGTTCTGGGTTTTCCGTTGTTTTCTCCGAAACTCCCGTTCTTTTTCTACTTTTTTATCCACCACCTTTTCGTCCCTCCTAATAAATTTATACTTGAAAATATCCGCAATCGATTTATCTTGTCTTAAAACTTAATAATACCAGTTTCAAAGGCTGTAACTCTTTTTTTTTTTTTCTTTTGCGCCCAAACCCCTCTTTAAGCCCTTCCTAATACTTCTACTTCTACACTTTCAAAAATACTCACAGTCGAATTTTCGGGCGTTAAAACCAAATATTACGAAATTTCAACTGCATATCTCAATTTAAAATACTATAAAATTTCCTTTTTCATCAAAGACATTTGTCTGGCAGTTGAAATGATGTTGCCACCTAAAATTTTTACACCTAGCCGTTCTCTCAATTTAGTTGACACAGACAAAAAGATGTTTCAAATTAATATATTATAGTTCTTATTTATGTATTCTAATAAAACTAGATTTATTATTTGAAAATATTTGAACCCTGAAATTTTGCATATAAACTTGAAAAATTCATGTTTGTATAGCCGTAATTCATATATGTATATTAAAAAAAAAAAAAAAAAAAAGGAACTTAATACAATGTAAAAAATTATGAGTACTCCTTTTTTTTTTCCTTTAAAAGAACAAAATTTTTATTATTTTTTAAAGTTTTTTTATGAATAGAAACATTACTAAATCTAAATAACGCGTATTTTGAAAAACAACGGTTCACAAACTACACATAACGTGTGAAAAGCAAGCATTCAAAGAATAGCCACCCTGAATTGCAGCGGAACCACCAAACGAATTATTCACTCGTTATAAACAAGAAATAATAAATCGCTGTATAAAATCATTCGAAAGAAAATAATCCATAAAATCATTCGCGCACGCGTACCCGCGTTTGTAATGATCGATAGATGGCGCTTTTTCAGTTTTTGTTGTTAGTAAATATTATAGCCACGTGTATTTATTATTGTTCTTTTTGTTATTCTACTTAATATTCGTACTATAATTTCTCCGCCATTACATCATGGAAAATTGATTGCTTTTGGAAAAAAATATTTCAGTTTATTCAAAGTTCGATCGGAAGTAGATTTTTAACTGAAGTTGAACAAATATTAGCTTCAAATCATCTGATTAATTCTTTACTTCCATTAGCCGAAGCAACTGAAATTTTAAATTTGTCATTTGGAAATAAATGGAAGCTTAATTCTGGATTTCTTGGTCCTTTGGAGTTACACTGGAGCACATAACAGTATGTGTTATCTTTTTTACCGGATTTGTTCATTTTTATTCAATAAATATATGTGAAACTAAACATCGGCATGCAATGGCGGCTTAATGAATGCCGAATTAAAGCATGTTTATTGTAATTTCACCTTAGCCCACCAGAGGGCGAGCATTTCATTACAATCGAGGATAAGGATGATGGCAATCCAGAGAAAAAATAATCGGAATGAAATTAACAAATGAAATAATCGAGTTAATCGAATGATTCTAAATAATCGATTATTTCACTTTTCACTTGAACCTTGAACGACGGCAACGCAACGGCGCACATCTCTTATCTGTTATGTTATCTCTTTCTCTAGTTGCTGCTGCTTGAACAAAAGTGGCGATAATGAGTGTTTGCAACCATAGATATTAGTTAAATATTTAATGATGGGTGTTTTAGTTTTAATACTTTTTTCATAATGTATGTCATACTTAGGAAGCATATTACATCTACTAATGTTAAAATACGATTGACGTTTTTAGAGCGTTATACCATTGTCTTACCATTAAAATCACTAGTATCAGTTTCCATCTATAGAATTATTTTGCTTGGACTTATATATATATATATATTTATACTTCTTTCCATTTTATGTACATGGCTGGTTGATGCGAATGCGCTTTGCATTATGCAGTTGTGAATTTGATGAGTTCAGGCTATCAAACTACTTTTATGCTTTTCTTATTTACATTGTGTTTTTGTTTAAACCTTATTGAATATGATATTATGTATGTATAAGTAATAAACAAAATGTTCCATTTGCAGTTAGCTCGGGCGACTTCCATGCGAAGAAATTTTTAATTGTCTTAGAATGAAAGTAGCTGTAAATAAACATGTAGGGTCAGGCAATGCTAAATATTTTAAAAACATTTCTTTTTCCTTAATTTTTTCTTTTTTTTTTTTTTTAAATGTACAGACAAGAGTGGAGCATTTTTTTTTTTTTTTAATTTGGGGAAATTAACACATTTTTAACTGCAGAGAGCTCAAAAATTATACTGCTCAACATAACATGCCTGGGGTATACAAAAATTCAGATTGAAAATGTATGTCTTCCAATTACCTGCTGGTTGGGCATATTGAAACACTGAGCTAGAGAACAACTGGAGCAAATGGTTCCAATACCTTTACATTGTACTCCTACATTGTATTTGAGCGTGCTGTTATTCAAAGATTCGTCTTCCTCCTATAGTTACGTTTTCTGAGCGGTGTATGGCAGAAAGCATTTGATACCTTTATATTTCAATGTAAAATTACATAAAGGAATGCATTCTTATCGGCTTTATATTAAATACATTTATGAATTTTTTGGTGGAACATGAAAGAAAAAGTATTTATTGATTTCCAAAGCTACATTACTTTAAAGATGAATTTTATTATTGGGAGTACAAATTAATTCGGTCCGTTTTTTTTCGTTAAAAAAACATTTTATTTATTATCAAAATGAAAAAACATGTTATTCAAAGTATTGTCCATCGGTAGCCACAACTTTTGTCCACCTTTCTGGCAATTTTCGGATTCCATCTCTGAAAAATGAGTCCTCTCTGGACGCAAACCATGAATCGAGCCATTCTTGAATTTCTTCGAAAGAAGTGAAGCGGTGTCCAGCCAAATCGTGATGCATCCATCGGAACAACCAATAATCAGAAGGAGCAAGGTCTGGCGAATACGGCAGGTGGGGTAGGACCTCCCATTTCAACGTTTCCAAGTAATTTTTAACGAGAATTGCCACATGGGGCCGAGCATTCGTAAGCATGGGGCTGGTTTCAACTCGTATGGGACCCAATTTCCTTGCTTTTGAACCATTCCCATTTTTTTTAAGCGCACGGAAATTGCTTGCTGAGTGACTCCCAACGATCCTGCAAGCTCTTGTTGCGTTTGGCACGGATCTTGATCGAGCAATTCCTCCAATTCGGCGTCTTCGAACTTTTTCGGCTGGCCCGGGCGCTCATTGTCTTCGACACTAAAATCACCATTTTTGAAGCGTCGAAACCACTCTCTACATGATTTATCAGATGGCGCAGATTCACCATAAACTTCCACAAGCGATCGATGCGCTTCAGCGGTACTTTTCTTCCAATTAAAAAAGAAAATCAAAACTTCCCGCAAATGTTGTTTCTTTAGCACAAAACTCGACATATTGAATGCTCAAAAAACCAATGTTGTTGTATAAAACTCGAAGCTTCGTTGACTGAATATGGTTGACAAAGGTCAAACCTTTCTAACAATGCCAAAAACATCTATCATTATTCAGTAAACAAATCAGCCAGAGCCATCTATTGAAAACGGACCGAATTAATTTGTACTCCCAATAAGAAAAAATATATCATCTTTTAAGTAGTAAGCAGTCAGAATTCCATATTGCTGATCCTTTTTTTTTTCTCTAACATTTTTTTTTACTGGTCCTATTTTTATGACAAAACAGGTTTTATGAAACTGTTTAACAGTTCGCAATTAGTGCCCAATTATAAATATTTCCACCGCTAATTAATTAAATATGCCCAAATGCCTGAGATAAATTGATAGAATTAGCAGTTTATTAACTTCCTCCTATATTCAATAGAAAAAAGTATTGGATGCGTACAAATTTTAGTTTAACTAATTAAAAAAAGTTTTTTCAGTTGGAAGATATAGCAGGGTTCCCACGGTCCTTGAAAGTCCTTAAGAAGTACTTGAATTTCATTTTATTTTTCAAGGGCCCTTGAAAGTACTTGAATTTTGTGCAAAGTCCTTGAAAATCCTTGAATTTTCCACTCCAATAGACGGGCTTATCCCGAATTCTGTCAAGGCTCAACTATCTCCATCTCCACATGCACACGCCATTGTCTAATATAATGATTTTGTCATAAAATTCTTATTTCATTGTCTTGCTTTTGCATATAGTTTCAACATTTTTTTTTTTTTTTTGTCCAGTCTCATACCTGTTTGATGGACTGGTTATTAATTTTGAGCAGAAAGTAACTAGACCAGGACTCAAACCTAAAAACTTTGAAATAATCATAATGATTCCAAATCTTGAACTAATCGTTTTTTGACTCTTGTAAAAGTTAATTTGGTCAGTCCATCAAAAATGTATTGTGTAAACAGGCAAAGTTATTCTAATTATAAAAAAAATAATAATAATAAAAGTAGTTACTATAGTTTTGTGTATATGCTTAGTGTTCTGCAATTTTTCCCTAGTCCTTGAAAAATTTCAAATAGGCCTTGAAAAGTACTTTAAAAGTCCTTGAATTTTTTTCTTCTTTAAGAGTGGGAACCCTGTATAGGGTGGATGTACCAGTTATGGCCACTTTAAGAAAAATTCTCTAAATAAAAAAAGTTGCAATTGTTAATACAAAAAATTACAAAATATACCATTTTAAAGCAAATTTAATTGGCTTTTAGATTTTAACAAATGAGAACAAGTTACAACAGTAATATATTTAAAAATAAATAAAAGAAGAAAATTGACGTTTTACATCAGTTATGGCCACTTTGTGCTAGTTATTGCCACCTTTATGTACCAGTTATGGCCATCAAGAAGTAATTAGGCAAGGATACATTAAAAATAAAAACAATTACTCGTCACTGTCCTGATCTTTATCTGTGCATTCCATGCACAAAAAATTATACTCCTCATCAGAATCGGGTATATCAAGTTGAAATTTATTAACATATGCCTTAGGAATGCATGTAAAATGATATTGTTTCTTGCATTGATCACACTGTATCCAGATTTCACTAATGCCTTCTTCATCTTCTGATATCCAGCTTGCTTGACACACATTACAGATCCAATCATCATTGTTAACTTTAATTTTTTTAGACTTTTTGGATTTTATTTTTCTTTGTTTTAGCATTTTCCTTTTCTCTCTCTCCTTTGATTCTAAATACTCTCGACCAATGTCTGATGTTATAACACTTGGCACTGGAGCACATTTTCTTCTTCTTAAACCAGTGATCTTATCTGGCCAGTATAATACACTTTTTAAAACTTCATCCATAGATTTATTTAATATAGGGGAAGTAATCTCTTGATCATCACTCTTGGAATTTTTAGCATTAGATGATTGTTGCATGTCGGAAAGTGCAGCTGAAGATGGTGAATGCTGAGAAGTTACAACTGGGAATGACACAGACAGGTTAGAGTTTATATTTAAAGGAGATGATGGCGAGAGGAAATTTGCAGCTTCAAGTGATGGTAGCTGGTCACAGTCACTTGCTTCATAAACTGCAGTTTGTGTATGCGGTACATGAACATTGTTGCTTTCACTTTCCTCAACAAATTGTACCCATATATCAAACAACAGAGAAGCTGCATTATCGCCTTCCCAATCCATAGACTTAGCTTTAGTTTCTCTAAAAGAGGGAAGTAACTGAGGCTCAATTTTATTTTCCAGATACTCTAAATGACTCTAATTTTTGCGGTATATGTTGAGGCATAACGTTAGGTACTATACATTTTTCATAATTAACATTGTCTGCATTAAAAGGATATAGACCACATGCTTTAAATCCAGATTTTATTGAGGTTTCAATAGAGCTATCATATAGAATTTTCTGAAGAACATTGCATATGTTATATTTTGTTGTTTCTTCTAAATTATTTTCCATCCTCCACTTTCTACATATTGTCTTCCATCTGCTTTTTAATGGACCAAAGACAGCAACATCCAAGGGTTGTAAAATGTGTGTTGCATTTGGGTAAAGAGCACATACAATTATTTTGTTCTCCCGGCAGAAATCACTCAAATGCATAGTTATATGGGATTTATGCCCATCAAGAAAGAGGACAACTGGTAGAGGAATTTTTTTTTCAATTAAGTACGGGTGAAAGACATTGGCAATATATTCATAAAAGGTCTTACCTTTCATCCATCCTGAATCTGAAATGCCTATGCCCCACTAAGAAGGTGCCAATTTCACTATTGTTTGTGGAAGTCTACGGTATTTAAATATTGTTAGGGGAGGCGCGATTTCCCCAGCAGCATTAACTGTTACGAGTGTTGTTACATTTTCTTTGTCAGAACGAGCAGCTACATCAAAAACACTTTCACCTTTAGTAGCTAATACAAGCCCACCCTTTGGTGATAAAAAAAATGAAGTTTCATCAGTATTAAAAACCCGCTGTGGATCTTCAAGAATATTAATATTTTCTGCCAAGAGTGTTTTTACTTCCTGAAACCATTTTCTTATTTTTTCTTCAGATATATTTGCCCGCGCTTTGCTGAGATATTCTGAGTGTTTCTGGCTGACTTGCGGGTAGCGTTTCAAAAACAACTCGAACCATCTTCTTCCTGGCCTACCCTCTTGAAAAGGAGTTTTTATTTCTCCTGCTTGGACAAGTTTTTGAATAGAATCTAAAAGGTTCTCTTTATTTATAGGGAATCCCATTTTCGCTATGCCTAAAAGCCAGTCTACAATTTTGTCTTCTACATTTTTTCCCAAGATGGGTTGTGGACCAGAATGTCCTGATGATTCAGGAGCTCGTCCTGCAATTTTGTGACGAATGGTTGACCGTGGAGAACCCCAAATGTTCGGCTTGCTTTAGCGACTGGCATACCTTTGCGAATTGCATGTAGTGCATTTGATACCTTGGAAGGTGAATAACAAAACCTCTTTTTCAGTTTTATTGGTGCCATAGTAGTTATCTACAAAGACAAAAAAAAAAAAAAGTCTAAATAAGTCTTCATCTGAGAGCTGAACTAAGGCTTAGAAATCTTTGATCACCAGTAAGTCTGATTTAAAAGAAGAAAAAAAAACTTCATGTTGTGTGTTTTTTTTCTTGGCTTCTGCTACGTTTTCTCCCCCAGGGGGGCACCTTCTTCAGGTATTCAGGGGGAGTCACGCCCCCCGGGCCCGAGTGATCTTTTTTTTCTCTTCGTCCTTTTTTTTTTTTTTTTTTTTTTTTTTCTTTAACCTTCTACCTTTTTTCCTTTTATTTCTTTCACTTTTGGTTTTTTTTTTTTTTCCCTTCTAAGTTTTTGGCATTTTTCTTGCTTTTTCGTCTTTGTTTGTATTTTTGGTTTCGCTGCCAATAAGGTTTTGGTACTTGTTCGTGTTCATTGTTCTTGAAAAAAAAAATTTAAAAATTTGAAAAACTTAAAAAAAAAAAAATGAAACTACTTACCTTGTTTTACTCACCTTTTTGTTTTCTACTTACCTTATTTGTTTTTACTCACCTTTATTTTTTGGTCTTGTTCTTGTTGATTATACTAAAATTACTTAACTTCTAAAACATTAACCAAGCTGAAAACGGTGTAGATGTGGCGCTGGTTATTGGGTTGGCGATTTGGTGAGGGTCTCACGGTAGTCTAGCCTTGGGAGCACACTGGGAGACTGGTGCCCTTGGTGAAGGTGAGACAACGGTGACTACTCGAACGAGAAACACCGGACTAACACGACTACCACATGTGATTCCCAATCTGGGTCGACGGTCTGGTAGCTGGTGAGTGGTTATGAGTGTCCCAGGGAGCGATTCTGAAAACCCTTTGCTTTCCGTCCGTTCAAAAATGGGCTGACTTGTGGGACTAAGGAAACCCTCGAACCTTTTTCTTTAATTAAATCATGGGTACAACTAAAGGAAATGAGATTAATGCGTCTGGCTTGGGCCAAGCTAACCAAATTCAGTCTAATTCTTGGGGAGATAGGATGGACGAATTTTCTTCAACTCTAAGTGAGAAAAATGTGTTTATGCACAGTGAAGTGAGATTTTTTGTTGTTAAGAGGAATGAGGGCGATTTTTCAAAGACCTCTCCATTTCTCATACAGAAGGCTATACAAGGTCTTGTAGGTGAACCGAAATCCATTAAAAAACTGAGAACAGGAGAATTACTTATCGAAATAGAAAACAATAACCAAGCAAAAAATCTAAAAAAATGTACTATGTTTGCAAATATCCCAGTAACCGTCAGTGCTCACAGAAGTTTAAATACCTGCCGTGGAGTAATATCTGAGCCAGACTTACAATATATATCTGAAGGTGAAATACTAGAAAATCTAAGAGAGCAAAAAGTAATCGCGGTCCGCAGAATATCAATCACTCGTGATAACCAGAAAATACCTACTAAGCATATCATAATTACTATTGACTCACCCAACCTCCCACACTCTATTAAAGCCGGATATCTCGCATGCCCAATAAGACCTTATATTCATAATCCATTGTGTTGCTTTAATTGTCAAAGATTTGGTCACTCCAAACAATCTTGCCGTGGAAAACTCACATGTGCACGCTGCAGTGCTATAGGCCATGACGACCAGAATTGTGAAGCCTCTATTTCTTGTGTGAATTGCAAAGAAGAACATCCAGCCTATTCAAAATCTTGTGAAAAATTCAAGTACGAAAAAGAAATACAAACAATCCGGACAAAACAAAATATTTCTTACTTTGAAGCAAAAAAATTAGTTGACTCCAGGACTCCAATAATAGGAAAATCATTTGCAGCTGCAACTTCATCGAAGACCCAGAAAACTTTCAAAACAATAGCCATTCAAACAGACAACCTCAAACATAACCAATCTGAAGAAACTGCTAAAGATAGTTCTGCTAAACTTTTAATAAAAAATTATCAGACTTCCTCTGCTTCACAATTGTCGTCTAAACCTACTTGCACCAAGAAATCATCACAAATTATAAAAAATGTTCAGCCAGATAAAAAACTTAAATATGTGTCTCAAAAGCACATCAGTTCACCTTCCAATCATAGTACAGTACGAAGCCGAAAATCCGGAATCGTCGGGACCGCGGCGATTCCGGATTTTCAGATTTTCCGGATTTTTGGTCATGCCTAAAAATAATAGAATGATTTCGATTAAGTACTTGGATAATATGCAAATTCAAGTAAAAAATAATATATTACGATTTTTAAACATATTTTGTATTTTTTTTAAATCAACTTTAACAATAAATAAATAAAAATAAATAAAATAAAAAATTTAGCTTGAAAAACATAACAGATTTATTGAAATATTGGCACACAAAAATTAATACAAGTTACAATAAAATAAATTAAATAGGAAAAACATACCGCATTTAAAACATTTCTGTGATTTT
This sequence comes from Salticus scenicus, assembly GCA_963930645.1. Classification (NCBI taxonomy): domain Eukaryota; kingdom Metazoa; phylum Arthropoda; class Arachnida; order Araneae; family Salticidae; genus Salticus; species Salticus scenicus. The sequence goes on from OZ005658.1 coordinate 229,281,780, forward strand.
TTTTTGTTTTAGCATTTTAGGTTTTTCAGTTACAAGTTTACCTTTTATCTTATGCAGAGTCATTGTTTCATGTTCAGTGATGAACGATTTTTTTTCAAGATTGTTTATGGCAGTGTCCATAACACTAATTAAGTCATCGATTGACATTTTATCACTTTTATTGCAATTTTCATCATCTTCTTCACTTTCACTTTCTTTTTCACTTTCATGTCCAAGGACACTGTCTATTATTTCTTCATCGGTCAATTTATTCGTTATCGGTGCATCATCATCTATATTCATTAGATCTTGCAGTTCACATTCATTTAAAATTACTTTTTTTGAACTATGTTTGGCATATTCCAAAAGTTCAAATATTGCTGACTTTTGGGAACGAAATCCATGAAATTCTGCCTCGTTTTCATCATCCAAGAATAAACTGTTAGGCCATAAATTATGCCAAGCATTTTTCAGGGAATCGCTAGAAATATTATCCCAAGCGCGGGCAATATTCCATATTGCATCTTTTATTGTGAACTTTTTTAAATAATTTGTCACTGATGCATCATTATCACTAGAATCTAGAAACTGTAACAATGATTTTACAAAATCCGTCTTATAATGGCATTTTAATGATCGCAATACACCCATGTCCATAGGCTGAAGTATAGAAGTGCAATTTGGAGGTAAAAAAGTTATCAAAACATTATCTTTTTCTAACTCTTCAGCACAAGGATGAGCAGAACAATTATCCAGAACCAATAAAATTTTGGCATTTTCGGGAAGTCCTTTAGCTCTACAGTGTGCACGAGCTTGTGGGACAAATATATTTTGAAACCAGTCCTTGGTTATTTCTCTTGTTATCCATGCACGTTTATTGGATTTATAATGCACAGGAAGTGCATGCATATTTTTCAATGCTCGGGGTTTAGCATATTTTCCGATCACGAGTAATTTAACCTTGTGTGTACCGGAAGCATTTGCACACGCTAACACTGTTAATCTGTCTTTCGCATTTTTCATACCAGAAGGGGCTGTTTCATTTGAAGCACATAAAGATTTATTCGGCAAATAGCGCCAAAATAAAGATGTTTCGTCAGCATTGTAAATCTGCTCAGGTGTTAAACTTTCTCTTTCTACAATTTCACAAAATTCATCAACAAATTTTTCGGCCGCTTCATGATCAGCACTTTTACTTTCCCCACATATAGCAAGCTGACGAATTCCATGCCGATTCTTAAAATTCCTCAGCCAACCTGTAGAGAATTCGCAAGGTGTATTTAAACCCATACTTTTGTGGAATATCTTTGCTTGTTCCATCAACATTAATCCTGTTAGTGGTACACCTTCACTTCGTCGTTGGCGAAACCACTCTAACATCACTTTGTCCAACTCTTCATGTTTGGCTGTATGCATAGATTTTCTTTTTTCCATTCCAAGTGGCGAATCGGCCTCAGCAAAAAATTTCAAGATTTCCGCCTTATTTTTCTTCAAATCGTATATTGTTGACTTTCCAACATTATATTCCTTACAAAGATTTGACACAGCAGTTCCCTTTTCTAATTTCTGCAATAATTCAACTTTTTTTATAATTGTTAGGGAATTATGTTTCCGTTTCGCAGCTTTTAAGGATAAATCACTAGACATGTTTAAAAAAAAAAAGAAAAAAAAAACACAAAAACTAAAAGCACTATTTACTTATAAAAATTAATTTAAAAAAAAATTCTAAATATGGAGCACAATCAAACAAAAGAACACGTGTGTATCACTGAAATAAGAACGTGAGAATGAAATGAATCAGTGTTGCCATTCCTTATTTTTAATATTTTCATAAAATGTTGCCATTCTTTATTTTTGACTTCAAAAAATAATCTCCATGGAGGATCAAAATTGTGATGGCATGTCTCCGGACCACCCTTTAGGGTGTGTCCCAGACCGTCAGCAACTACCCATAACGTAGCAACAGCACCATGTAAAACCCACTCACTCATTTCCCCCACCCCTACTCTTAAAAAAGAATTTTTAAAAATATATACATATTAAAATTTAATAAATTTTATGTTATTATGAATTTTTATTTTATTAATTTTATTTGTTTTCGGTAAAAACATCAATCCAGCATAATTTTTTTTTAATTTCATTAATAAATTTTTAATATCTTTTTCCCAAAGTAACACATTTAATAGTTTACAGAATCCACATTCAAAACGCAGCGAAAATAAAATATCAACTGAAAGCGAAAGTTCAAATAAGGTCATCCTCTAAAGAGCAGAATCATTTTCATGCTGGATCAGTCAAGGACATTGAGAAGTAAGGTCTTCTCTCTGTTCTCATTTCCCGCAGTTATATTAACAGTAGGAGGGAGGGAAGGAATCTTATTCGCATTTTTCATTTTCCCCCTCTTACACACAGCTCTGATTTTGACAGCTGCAATAATTATAGAATGTAAATAGGAATTCTGAAAAATAACAGACTGGCTTCTCTGGGTAGATCAAATATGTGTCACTAAAATAAACTAAGAGAGATAAAATTGGTTGGCCATCTGCCTGATGTTTAGAAAGGAATGAAAGGGAACGGATTGCTAATCGTTCAAAGAAGAATTTTTTTATTTTTCCTTCAAAGTTTTCTGTGTTACTTTTGAGGTTTTATCTTAGATAAATGCCAGATTGCAGAGCTTTTAATATAATTTTATTTATTTTCATATGAAATATTTCATCTTGGTAGACCATTTTTTTTTTCTATAAAACTTTTCCATTATCGATCCCATAGAATAATATTTTTATGATAAAATTAGTTTTTTTTTTTTTTTTTTTTTTTCCCCCCTCTTTCTAAACTTCAGGCATCAATATGCAATATTGCTTTCACTAAAAATTGGGAAGGTTCTCAATTATTGGAACAAAATCAGTATTTTCATATTTCACTTTAAAGCATCTTTTTTTTTTTTTTCCTTTTTTCCCATAAGTTCCACTTTCAGTGGGTTTCTATTTACTCAAACCGTAAATAGAAAGTGCCGGGTTCGATCCCAAGTTGTGCTCATTGGCCTAGCTGTTCGGAATTTTCCATGGCTTTCTCCAAAACTCTGTAAATACGGGCTAGGACCCCTCAGAAAGAACCCACAGAGGGCATGCCATCTATAGGTCTAAAACCCTAGTGCAGTCAATCGGCCTTAAGTTACACAGCAACTGTGGATTTGAGCATAATTGAAATAGGATATAGAATTTAGCTCTCAATTAGATAAATGTTTAAGAATTGTTACTATTATAATAATTTTCTTCTCCCTCCTCTTTCAAACTTTTGCAACGGCCGGTTTTGAAGTTTAATAAGAAATAAAATACTTTTTTTTTCTTATATATTTATACTTGAAAAAAAAAAAATCCATGTTGATGATGATGATGATTTACACAGCCGAATTTGTCCGGTTTTTTGGCGATTCCGGATTTTCGGCTTCGTACTGTACACTTAAAAAGAAGAAACTTTTGACTAAAACCACATTAAAAAAATCAAATAAACCTATCTCCGAAAAACAGGATGACTGTCTTGCCATCCATCCTTCAGACGTAGAGGAGACTGTGTCTACTGCCTCTGATGAAAATGACGTAGATACATTTATCTAAAAAAAAAAAAAAATCATGACTAATTTCATTTGTTGGAATTGCCGGGGTTTTAATAATAAACGAGACGAAATCAAAGAAATAATTTTTAACCATAGACCTGTTTGTTTCGCTTTCCAGGAAACTTACCTTAGACAAAATGTTAATGTTAATATTCGTGGCTACAACCGTTTCAGGAAAGACTTTTCCCAAACTGACAGAGCTACAGGTGGTGTAAATCTCTTCATCTCCAATAGTGTCCCACATTCTTTTATCCCTTTAAATACTAATCTCCAAGCAGTTGCAATCCAGCTGCATATCCGAATGTTAATGACAGTTTGTTCTATCTATTTACCACCCAATTTGCATGTAAACCAGCATGATCTCAATAGCCTCATTTTACAACTTCCCACTCCTTTTTTAATACTTGGCGATTTTAATGCACATAATCAGCTATGGGGAAGCCCTGATACTAATTCTCGTGGACTTATTATTGAAAACTTCATTACAGATAATTCTATGTCTCTTAAATAATGGCAACCATACTTATTTCCATGAACCCTCCAGGACATTTCATGCAATTGACCTTGCCATTTGCTCTCCTCCACTCTATCCATATTTCAATTTTTTTGTTGGTGACGATCTATATAATAGTGATCATTATCCTTTGTTTTTACCATTTTATAATTATGACCAGGTGCATCCTAAGAGATCCCATTTTATATATGACAGGGCCGATTGGATTAGCTTTTCTTTAAACTCCTCTATTACTACTAACATGGTTGAGGGCAATATCAATAATGCTGTAACTCAAGTCAGCCAATGTATTATGACTGCTGCTAACACTTATATTCCAAAATCATCTGGGCTGAAACATCCTAAACCTTGGTGGAATGATGATTGTACACTAGCAAAAAGGAAGCAACAAAAAGCGTGGGGTATTTTCCGCAGGTATCCAACTACAAGTAATTATATACTATTTAAACAAGCTAGGGCACATGCGCGGAAAACTCGCAGGAAAGCTCAGAGAGAGTCCTGGATCAACTATGTCTCCAGCATCACTTCCAATATTAGCAGCAAGCAATTATGGCATCGTGTTAAAAAAGCTATGGGAATTTATACTAATCAGAGTATCTCTTTTTTAAAATATAACGGTCAAACCATAACGTCCACCAAAAATATAGCCAACATCATTGGGAAAACTCTATCTAATACCTCTAGCTCTAGTTCCTACTCTGAACCCTTTCTCTCTTACAAAAAGAAATGTGAATGCTCTACCATCAGTTTCAAATCCCGCCTATTTCAAAGTTACAATAGCCCTTTTAAAAAAAATGAATTAAAAAATTGTTTGAAACATTGTCATAACTCTGCTCCTGGACCAGATGGCATTACCTACATTATGATCAAACACTTATCTAATGATTCTCTTAATAACTTGCTTCATCTTTACAATAGAATCTGGACTGAACACACCTTCCCTTCTGCTTGGCACGATGCTATTGTTATTCCATTTCCAAAACCTGGCAAAGATGCAACTAATCTAAAAAATTACAGACCAATAGCCCTCACAAGTTGTCTGTGTAAACTTCTTGAAAAAATGGTGAATACAAGGCTGGTTTTTATACTAGAAAAAAAATAACATAATTTCTCCATGGCAAAGTGGTTTTCGATGTGGCCGCTCAACAATTGACAATATCTTACTGCTAGAGACAAACATCCGGAAAGCTAATGTTAAACGTAACCATTTAGTATCTGTCTTTTTCGATATGGAAAAAGCATACGATAAGACATGGCGCTATGGTATTTTAAGAGATCTTTTTAATTTGGACTTCCGTGGAAATCTTCATATTTTTATTGAAAATTTTTTAAAACTCAGACGCTTCCAAGTTCAGATTTTTATTTTCAGGAAGAAGGTGTACCTCAAGGCAGTGTCCTGAGTGTTACTCTCTTCTCTTTAAAAATTGATGGTGTTTTGAAACAAGTACCCCCAAGTGTTCATGGGACATTATATGTTGATGACCTGCAAATCTCTTGTCAGGGAAATGACATGCGCTTTGTTGAACGCCAACTACAACTCGCCATCAAAAATATTGTGAATTGGACAAACGAAAATGGTTTTAATTTTTCAACTGACAAAACACAATGTGTGCATTTTTGCCGCAGACGGGATCTTCATCCAGATCCAGATCTTACAATTAATAATAGTCCAATTTTAGTTGTGGACACTGCTCGCTTCTTGGGTGTATTTTTTGACAAGAAACTGACTTTCATTCCACATATTTTAAATCTAAAGACTAAATGTATTAAAAAATTAAATATTCTGAAGGTGCTATCAAATACCTCGTGGGGCGCTGATCGCACTTCCCTGCTTAGAATTTATAAAGCAATCATCCGTTCTAGACTGGACTATGCCTGTCAAATATATGGGTCTACTCGAATGTCGTACCTTAAGAAACTTGACACAGTGCACCATTCTGCACTTAGAATCTGTTCTGGCGCCTTTCGTACATCTCCCATCCTTAGTATGTACGCCGACTGTGTTGAACCTTCCCTCACTGATATCAGACGACAACTTTCATTGGAGTTGTATTTTCGCATTCTCTCACATCCTGGTCATCCTTTTATTTCTCATCTCAATAGTAATGATAGTCGTATTTTTCTGAATCGCCATTCTTCCATTCCTCATTTTAGCATAAGAATGAAAGACGCTCTCACTGATATATCTCATCTTGACACAAAGGTTCGTAATAGGTCATTTCTAGATATCACACCTTGGAACGTCATCGCCATCTCTTGCATTCATCCTTTTAAAGGTTTTGACAAATCTAACACAGATGCTTCTATTTTCCAGAGTCTTTATGCTTCTCATCGTTGCAATTTTAAGGAGTACATCGAAGTATTTACAGATGGCTCTAAGGCGGGTGCGCAAGTTGGTTGCGGTATTGTTTCTGGCGACACTGTTCTTAGCTATCGTCTCCCAGGTTCATTTTCAGTCTTCTCTGCTGAATTTTATGCCATAGAGGTTGCACTTAATTTCATTTCATCACATCACAGGAAAAAGTTCATAATTTACACAGACTCTAAGAGCGTTCTTGATGCACTTTCTTCTGGCTCTTGCACACCTTTTATTTCAGTTTTAAAAATGTATAACGACCTTGTAAAAAAGGGATATATTTTATTATGTTGGAATCAGAGGTAATGAAAGAGCTGATAAAGCTGCCAAAAATGCTTTAGTTCCTTTAAATTGTCCAGTCCCATATGAAGATCTCAAACGTGCCCTAAAACATTTCCTTAGGTACATCTGGCAAAAGGAGTGGGAACATCAAAATAACAATAAATTGAGAGAGATAAAATCACATATTATGGTTTGGCCAACACTTTATCCACGGAAGCACGATGTTACTATCACCCGTCTTAGAATAGGTCACACTAGGTTTACACACAAATATCTTCTTCTTGGAGAGCAGGAACCCTATTGTCCCAAATGCTTTTATAGTTTATTAACCATCCGCCACATCTTGACCGATTGCCCTTGCCTTCGTGATTTATACAGGAAATTTTTTAACTCATCATCACCGAATTTGACAACCCTCATAGGGGAGAATCCTCACTGTAAAATTTTTAACTTTTTAGAAGAAACTGGCTTTTACAAAGTCATCTAACTTTCATCATGTGTTTTTAATTTATCATACATTCTAACATCGTTTTATTTTCCGGATATCTGGATGGGAGCCCCCATCCAGAAGTTTGTTTGAACTTCTTTTTTAATTTTTGTCCATAAAAGAAAATAATAATAATTAACTTACTTGGCGCAGTATGTCCTAATTTGGACCTTGCGCCATAAAACTCCACCAACCAACCAACCTGCTACGTTTTCTTTATTAAGGCCAAATAAATATACAATAACCTTGTATACTAGAAGAGTGGAAAAGAATCTTTGTATATTAAAAGGTTGAAAATTTAATAATAAATCAAGGATGTTAAAAGATAAACACTGTTAGAAAATATTTTAAAATTTTCTAATAAGATAACACACTAAGACTGAACAACTAACCTATCAGAACATGAACAGACATGTTATAATTTTGTGTACTAATCCTTTTTATTATAACTGTTCTAACCAATTTAATTTTGAATTAACTATTGCCTGGTGATTAAGATTTCAATAACTTGGTCAAAACTAGCACTAACACTAATCCAGTTATGGCCACAATCATGGCCATAACTGATGTATATTAAAACCAGAAGTACTAGTTTTGGCCACATATATTTAATAGTATTTAAATTTCAATAATGTTAGAATGGCACATTTATATTAAAGCTTACCTTTCACTGAGTTCAAATAAAGTTTCACAATCTCAAAAAAGAAATTTGAATACCAGATGTTTTCAGATATAACATATTCTCAGCCCTTAACAATGAACAACATCCAATGTATACAAATTTTCTGATTTTTTTTTTATTATCTTAGAACTAAATTAACCAAGCCAATGGGAGTGAACCAGGCAAACAATAAGTTAAAATAAATGTTAAAGCAAATTCTATTGGTTTGGGAAATCTGATTTGCTAATTGGGGGGAGTTTTGTGATGAAGTGGCCATAACAGGTGCAATGGCCATAACTGGTACATCTACCCTAATATGGTTCCAAAGTAGGAGACTTGGCACCTAATGAGCGTAAAATAGATGTTGATAAACTGAAAAACCCTTTTAAATTAGTTATCTTGATCTCAGTTTGTTAAAATTTAAGTAAAGAACTGTTTTATTTTATATACGTTGTTTTAAACCTTTGCACTTGAATGACTTATTTTCAGTAATTTTTTCTTCTTCAGTTAAAACAGACATTTTCATTTGAATAAAAAAAAAAAAAAAAAAAAAAAAAAACTAACAGAATTTACACTACAAACTTAAAATAAAAAAAAATAAAATAAAAGCTGGGCACGTCAGTATTCAATGTAATAAAAAAAAAGTATATATATTTACCTTAATTACGTGTAGAGAAAAAAAAAAAAAATCAAATGTTCCCGCAGCACGAGCTTTGGTGCCTAATGGGTTAACAGATTAATCAATTTTAGAAAATATCTGGATGTGTGTGACACAAATTTTGTGGCATCTCTCAATCAAGAATCAACGAACAAAATTTCATTAAAAGTTATATTTAAATGCAACTTGAAATAAATTTATATCTATCAACTTTTTGTGCATATTGCTCAACAGATAATGCCACTGTCTTCCTGTTTTTATTGCTATCTTTTAGTATGATAGTATGAAACAAAGTTTAGTATGAATGCACCAAATGAGAGAAAAAAAAAAACATATCTATATATAAATGAGAAAAAAGTGTTTAGAATAATAATAGCCTCGCTCCTGCACCCCTTCCCTCACCACGCCTTACCAATGGCCGAGCAGTTCTACTGTCAAAGCTGGTAGACGGGAAGTGCCAGGGTCGAACCCACGCCACGTTCTAGATGTATTTGTTTGAAGTTTTCCATGGATTTCTCCCCCCAGGGGGGTACCTTCTTCAGGTATTCATGGGGAGTCACGCCCCCCGGGCCCGAGTGATCTTTTTTTTTTTTTTTTTTTTGTCCTTCTACTTTCCTTTCTTTTATTTATTTACTTTTGTTTTTATTTATTTATTTTTTTCTTTTTGCTAATAAGTTTTTGGCTTTTTTTCTTGCTTTTTTGCCCTTATTAGTTATTTTGGTTTTTCCTGCCAATAAGGTTTTGGTGCTTGTTCTTGTTTATTGTTCTTGTAAAAAAAAAAAAAAAAAAAAAAATTGAAAAAAAAAATAAAAATTTGAAAAACTTACAAAAAAAATGAAACTACTTACCTTGTTTTACTCACCTTTTCAGTTTCTACTTACCTTGTTTATTTTCACTCACCTTTATTTTTTGGTCTTCTTCTTGTTGGTTATATTAAAAATACTTAACTTCTAAAACATTAACCAAGCTGAGACTGGTGTAGATGTGGCGCTGGTTATTGGGTTGGCGATTTGGTGAGGGTCTCACGGTAGTCTAGCCTTGGGAGCACACTGGGAGACTGGTGCCCTTGGTGAAGGTGAGACAACGGTGACTACTCGAACAAGAAACACCGGACTAACACGACTACCACATGTGATTCCCAATCTGGGTCGACGGTCTGGTAGCTGGTGAGTGGTTATGGGTGTCCCAGGGAGCGATTCTGAAAACCCTTTGCTTTTCCGTCTGTTCAAGAAACGGGCTGACTTGTGGGACTAAGGAAACCCTCAACCCTTTTTTCTTATCTCAATATGGCGACAAATAAAGGAAATACGAATAATGCGTCTGGCTCGGGCCAAGCTAATCAGATCTCAAATGCTAATTCTTGGGCGGATAGGATGGAGGAGTTTTCTTCATCTTTGAATCAAAAAAACATTTTCGATAGTGATGAGGCGCGGTTTTTTGTAGTAAAACGGAATGATGGAGATTTCTCTAAGACTTCTCCATTCTTGATTCAGAAATCTTTGCAATCCATGGTAGGTGAACCAAAGAATATTAAAAAGCTTCGCTCAGGAGAATTATTGATTGAAGTAATGAACAGCAAACAAGGAAGTAATTTGAGAAAATGTAAAAGCTTTGGTAATATACCAATAACTATCACTGCACACAGAACTTTAAATATAAGCCGAGGAGTAATTTCTGAAAGAGACCTGCAATACGTATCTGAAAGTGAAATCTTGGAAAATCTAAAAGACCAAAATGTATCTCCGTTTTTCGAGAGGGCAAACAAATTCCCACCAAGCATTTAATTCTTACGATCGATTCGCCTGAACTTCCACATTCAATAAAAGCTGGATACCTGGAATGCCCCATTAGACCGTATATCCCAAATCCCTTGCGATGCTTTAAATGTCAACGTTTCGGCCACTCGATGACCTCTTGCCGTGGAAACATAACATGTGCTCGCTGCAGTGCAGTGGGCCATGACAGTAAAAATTGTGAAGCTCCTATCTGCTGCATTAACTGTAAAAGAGATCACCCAGCATACTCGAAAGCATGTGAAAAATGGAAAATTGAAAAAGAAATTCAGACTGTGAAAACAAAACAGAATCTATCGTATCCTGAAGCACGTAAAGTAGTAGAAGCCCGGACACCTACCATTGGTAAATCTTATGCAGCCATTACTTCCAGCAAAAAAACTTATCATACAATAGCAACACAGACTGAATGCTTTGAACAAACCAGCCAACCAGTTATTGCATTAAAAAATAACACACTACAATCTAAGTCTAATCAAACCCCTCATTCTTCTCAGCTTAACCCCAAAAAACCAACAGTGCCTAAAAAAATACATCGAATTTGAGAAAAACCCTGTCTGGCAAAAGCCATAATTCTGTATCTTATAAGCATTCTACCTCTACTTCCACTAAAAGTACAATTAAAAAGAAAAAAACCTTACCTAAACCCATCACTAATACTCATAACACTGCCACTGTTAGTAATGTTACACATGAAGACTCGCTTAGCCTCCATCCTTCTGATGATGAGGACAGTATGTCCACTGTATCAGAAGACAATAACGCAGATATTTTAATCTAAAAAATAATAAAAACATGACATATTTCATTTCCCGGAATTGCCGAGGTTTTAATCATAAACGAGACGATATTAAGGAGATTATTTTTAATCGTAAACCTGTTTGTTTTGCATTCCAGGAAACTTATCTTAGACAAAACGATAATGTTAATATCCGTGGCTACAATTGCTTCAGGAAAGACTTTCTAAGAACTGACAGAGCTACAGGTGGTGTAGCTCTTTTAATTTCCAGTACTGTTCCACACACTAATATCCCTTTAAATACCAACATCCAGGCAGTTGCAATCCAATTGCATATCCATATGTTACTGACTGTTTGCTCCATATACTTACCACCCAATATGCCTGTCAACCAGAACAACCTCAATAGCCTCATTCCCCAACTACCTACTCCATTTTTGATCCTTGGTGATTTTAATGGGCATAGCCCTCTTTGGGGAAGTCCCGACACAAATGGTCGCGGGCAACTCATAGAAAACTTCATAAGTGACAATTCTTTGTCTTTTAAATAACGGCAGCAATAAGTACTTTCATGAACCATCCAGAACATTTCATGCCATTGACCTTGCAATTTGCTTTCCTACTCTCTTTCCATATTTTAATTTTTTTGTTTGTGATGATCTACATAATAGTGATCATTTTCCTTTGTTTTTATCATTTTATAATTATGACCAGACTCATCCCAAGAAGTCCCATTTTATCTATGACAAGGCCGATTGGGTTACTTTTACTTTAAATTCATCTATCACGAGAAATATGACTGAGGGCGATATCAATAAGGCTGTAACTCTTGTCAGCCAATGTATTTTTAATGCTGCTAACAGCTCTATCCCAAAATCCAGTGGACATCACTCTAAACATTCTAAGCCTTAGTGGAACGAAGAATGCAGGCTAGCGAAAAGGAAGCAACAAAAAGCATGGGGGATTTTCCGCAGGTATCCAACAACAAGTAATTATATTTTATTTAAACAAGCTAGGGCACATGCACGGAAAACTCGTAGAAAAGCCGAAAAGGAATCCTGGATCAACTATGTCTCCAGCATCACTTCTAATATTAGCAGCAAAAAATTATGGCATCGTGTCAAAAATTGTATGGGAATTTATACAAATCAAAGTATTTCCTTCTTAAAAGATAATGGTCAAACTATAACATCTACAAATATATTGCTAATACCATCGGGCAAACTCTTTCAGATATCTCTAGCTCTAGTTCCTATAATGAACCCTTTCTATCCTACAAGCAAAACTCCGAACGCTCCACTATAAACTTCAGATCCCGCTCATTAGAAAGTTACAATGCACCTTTTACAGAAAATGAATTAAATGTTTGTTTAAAATGCTGTCATAATTCTGCTCCTGGACCTGATGGCATTACCTATCTCATGATCAAACATCTCTCAAAGGAATCTCTTAAAAACTTACTTCACTTGTACAATAGGATCTGGTCTGAACATGTATTTCCTGCTGCATGGCACGATGCTATTGTCATTCCTTTTCAAAAACCCGGCAAAGATGCAACTGATCCAAAAAATTAGACCAATAGCCCTCACTAGTTCCTTGTGCAAAATTCTTGAGAAAATGGTAAATACAAGACTGGTTTTTATCTTGGAAAGTAATAGCATTATTTTTCCATGGCAAAGTGGTTTTCGACGTGGCCGCTCAACAATTGACAATATTTTACTGCTAGAGACAAACATCCGAAAAGCTTATGTACATCGTAATCACTTAGTTTGTTTTTTTCGATATTGAAAAGGCGTATGATAAGACATGGCGATATGGTATATTAAGGGATCTTTTTAATTTAGACTTTCGTGGAAATCTTCCTATTTTTATTGAAAATTTTTTTAACTCAGACGCTTCCAAGTTCGCATTGGTTCAGAATACTCTGATTTCTACCATTAGGAAGAAGGTGTACCTCAAGACAGTGTCTTGAGCGTTACACTCTTTTTTTTAAAAATTAACAACATTTTAAAACAATTACCACTAAGCGTTCATGGTAGTTTATATGTGGACGACCTGCAAATCTCATGCCAGGGTAATGACATGCGTTTCATTGAACGCCAATTACAACTTGCTATCAAAAATATTATTAAGTGGACAAATGAAAACGGGTTTAACTTTTCTGTTGACAAAACACAGTGTGTGCATTTTTGTCGTAGACGTGATCTTCACCCTGATCCAGAACTTTTTATTAATAACAGACCTATCTCAGTTGTTGACTCTGCTCGCTTCTTGGGTGTAATTTTTGACGGGAAACTTACTTTCATTCCACATATATTAAAACTTAGGACGAATTGTGATAAAAAATTAAATATTCTGAAAGTGCTTTCCAATACTTCCTGGGGGTGCTGATCGTACTTCCTTGCTTAAGATCTATAGAGCAATCATCCGCTCTAGGCTAGACTTTGCTTGTCAGATTTATGGTTCAACTCACTACACATACCTTAAGAAACTTGACACAGTGCACCATTCTGCACTTAGAATCTGTTCTGGTGCCTTTCGTACATCTCCCATTCTTAGTCTATATACTGACTGTGTAGAGCCATCTCTCACTATGACCAGGCAAAAACTTTCACTTGAACTATATCTCCGCATTCTATCACATCCTCATCATCCACTCCATCCTCATTTTTGCAACAATGATCACATTTTATTCCATAATCGCCCCTCTTGCATTCCTCATTTTAGCCTAAGGATGAGAGGAACATTCTTGTTGGTATGCCTCATATTGGCACTAATGTTCGTAGTAGGCCTCTCTTGGCTATTACACCATGGAACTTTAGGGTTATTTCCTGCATTCACCCTTTTAAAGATTTTGACAAATCGAACACAGATGCTTCAATTTTCCGGTCACTATATGCTTCTCATTGCTGCAATTACAAGGACTACATCAAAATTTTTACAGATGGCTCAAAGGCAGGCGATAAAGTTGGCTGTGGTGTTGTCTCTGGTACAACTATTTTTAGCTATCATCTTCCAAGTACATTCTCAGTTTTCTCGGCAGAATTTATTGCATTTGAGGTTGCACTTAACTTGATCTCTTCTCATCACTATAGAAAATTTATAATTTACACTGACTCAAAGAGTGTTCTTGACTCTCTTTCTTCCATTTCATGTACATCCTCATTTATTTCTGTTTTAAAAACATATAACGAGTTGTTAAAAAAGGGATTTGATATTTTATTTTGTTGGGTTCCAGAACATGTTGCGATTAAAGGTAATGAAACTGCTGATAAAGCTGCAAAACAGGGTTTAACAAAACTTAACTGCCCAGTTCCATACGAAGATTTAAAGCATGCCCTCAAACAGTCCCTTAAAAACCTTTGGCAAAGAGAGTGGGAATGTCAAGTGGATAATAAACTACAAAAGATCAAACCACACATAACAGTCTGGCCTACACTCTCACCAAGGAAGTACGATGTCATTCTCACACGTCTCAGAATAGGGCATTCCAGGCTAACACATAAACACTTACTTCTGGGAGAACAAGAACCTGACTGTCCTAAATGTCATTTTACTTCACTTACCATTCGCCATTTACTTACAGATTGCCCATGTCTTCGTCATTTGTACAGACATTATTTTAAATCATCATCGCCAAATCTGACAAGCCTTATAGGTACTAATCCTCATCCTTTGCTGACAAACTTTTTAATAGAGGCTGATTTTTATTGCGATATCTGATTTTATTTTTTACACTGTTCATTTTCTTTTTATTATATACTCTGTTATTTATTTTTTACTTCTGGTTTTATTGTATACACTGCTCATTACTTTTACATCATTTCATCTTATACACTGTTTGCCCTGTTATCTGTTATTTTTGATTTTTTGACTTCATTATTTTTTAACTTTTTACACATATTTGTATTTTAGTGACCATCTGGATGGGTAAACCCATCCAGAAGCTATACCTCAATTTCACATATTTGTTTGGCGCAGTATGTCCCATTGTGGACCTTGCGCCATTAAAAGACAACCAACCAACCAACCATGGATTTCTCTGAAAATCGTGTGAATACGAGATAGGCATCCTCACAAAGAACCCTCACGGAGGGCATACTACCTCTGTATAGAAAACTTGTGTAATGAAACTGCCTGAACCTTTTAACTAACACCAACTCCTGCCCCCCTTTCTCGAAGGAGTAAATTTTTAATATTATTAAAAATAACTCGTCGATACCTTAAAACGAATGGTTGAACCATCCATCTGAAATGATTTGAATCGAAGTTATCCCTGTTAGTTTTAAATTTTTAATAAAAATTAAAATATTCTTTTATGGCTTTTATTAATTTCAAGTAGCATTTAAATATAACTTTTAATGAAATTTTGTTCGTTGATTCTTGATCGAGAGATGCATCAAAATTTTTGTCACTCACATCCAGACATTTTCTAAATATGATTAATCTGTTAACCCATTAGGCACTAAAGCTCGTGCTGAGGGAACATTTGATTACTTTTTTTTTTTTTCTCTACGCGTAATTTAGATAAATATATATACTCTTTTTTTTTTTTTTTAATTATTCAAACGATATGTCTGTTTTAACTAAAGAAGAAAAGATTACTGAAAATACGTCATTCGAGTGCAAGGGTGTAAAACAATGTATATAAAATAAAACAGTTCTTTTCTTAAATTATAACAAACTGGGATTTTGTAAAAAATAAACTAAAACTAGTTTTCTTTATTAAAAAAAAAAAAAAGGGGGGGGGGTATGTTATATAAATTTGATAGAAAAATAATTGTTTAAGTAAATTTAATTCCCAGACATTGAAATATAATCAAACATTTTTAGTATTAAATTGGATATTAAAATGCAATTCAAAAATTACAATTTAATTTACATAAAAAAAAAAGTGTTACTTAAAAAATAATATTCTTAAAAATTAATATACTTAAAAAATTGAAGTAAGAATAAATACATAAGTGAAGTTGGCAAACAAGAATACATTTCAAATTTTATTAGTAATTTTAACGTCAGCGGATAAAAACATCAAAATAATGTGTGTTATTAAAAGGTTTTTAATTATTTTAATAAATTATTCCAACATTTAGACTATAGATATAAATTGAAATATTTAAATTCTGACAAATTTTGAATTAATTATGGCCAGATTAATATAAGTGCATAATAAACAATAAGCAAAACAAAGGAACATAAAAAATAAGCATTTAAATTAAGAAAAGTAATTTTATTATTTTATGCTATTAATCACAAATTATGGAAATTGCATGCTTTAAAAAAAAAAAAAAAAAAAAAAAAAAAAAAAAAAACAATGATCATGATGAAGAAGAAGAATTTGTAAATCAACAACGTAACACTTTTTTTGGTTGCAAAATAAATAAATTTGTAATAAAAAATGTAGTCGGAATTCAAATTAATATTACTGTCAGTATGAGTAAGATGAAATTAAATTTACAATCAAAATGAAACTCTACTGAAATACTTAATGAATTTAAATTTATAAGAAATATGAAGTTCTACTAAAATACTTAATAAAAATAAATTTACAAGCAAATTAAAATCCTTATAAAATCCTAGATGAAATTATTGTTAAATACTTAATGAAATTAAATTTGCAAGCAAAAGGAAATTTTACTAAAATACTTAATAAATTAATAAGCAAAATGAATTTTTATAAAATGCTTACAAACCTGCATAAATAATAATAATCATTAAAAAGAAATGTACAGAAACAAGACTATATTATATAATTAACAAATATATACATAAGTAATTAGTGTGCAACATGTTGTACGTTAAATGCAACCGAATGCAAAAATTCTCGCATTGAAATTCTCCTACCTAAATATTGCAAGCAAAGGTTTTTTAAACGTTGTTGCAAATTAATGTATATTCTTTTCGTTTTCTTTTTGGAATATTCCCAATTGAGTTTTGGGTTGTTAGTATTTTTACAATAGCTGCGTCTTCTTTAAGTCCCTGTATAGCTCTCCATACCGAAGGATGAGCATGCCCAATTAAATGTCTAAATTTATTGTTCCATCCTTCACACTGATTGTTTGTTCTTGCATCATCATTGATTGTAGCTTCGTGAACATTCCACAGACATGGGGGGAAAGAGAGGCCTTGTACGACATAATATTAAAATGGTATTAAGATTCCCATGCCTTTGGCTGTAACCACCTGTAACATATGTTGCGTCAAAATATTCAACAAGATCCTCTGCTCCATGTGGCACAATTTCCTGCATCATTCTCATGCCCTCAGTGACATCCGCAATAGGTAGGCCAAGGCATTCAACATGTTGTAAAACAACCTGAATTCATCATTAGTCTTATAAAGTGTGCTTAATCAAAGTTCTTGCACTTTTTGAAAAGTATTTTGAGTTAAGTGGAAGAAACAACCTTGTATAGAAATTTCACTTCACAATGTAATTCTTGTGGCATTGATGACGGCAGCTTCAAAATCTATAATTTTACTGGGATCAGGGGATAAATTTCTCTCTTGACAATGAACAATTAGACTTTGTAGCATCTCTTGGTAAGCTTCTTGATTTTTTCTTTCCAAAAAACAATACACCACCGACACTGTTATTTTACCAAAAGGTACTCTGATGACGTATAGTTGTTGAAATTGTTTCGGTGACATTTGAAAATTCCCATCCATCATCCAAACGGATGCACGACACAACATCTTTAATCCGGAATCAGTAGCAAAAATAATTATTCTAGAATTCGTTTCCTGACCATTATCAGATAGAAAAAATCTTTCTGCATTTTCACTGTCTTGTTCACGGTTCATGTTCATGGTTTTTTGATTCCGAATTGTTCGTTTACAATTTTCTTCCGATGGAAGAAAGCTCTGAGCGGTACTACTCAGTGTTACTACGGATCTAGAAAATATTTGTATGGGCTTTTCCTGACTGATAGTTGCTGCTGTTTTCATTGAGGCTCTGCATTTTGAAATTTCTACCAAGGCTTCATTCGAAGGATGGTTGTGTTCAACCAGTAATTCAGGGGAACCTCTTTGTCTTGTCCTTAAAATACCTTTACAATTTTCAGTTCTTCGAGAACATCTCCATCTTATATAATCATTTTTTTCGATCTGTTTTGTATACATATAACCAAGATGGTATAATTTCTCCCCACCTTTATTACTTTTAATTACTTCCATCTGGACAGCACAAAATGATCACGATCTTAGTTAAATATTTAGACACTTCTGAGGTAATTTCTACACACAGTTTTAATCTGGCAAGCATATACTTAATAAACCAATGGGACGATAGGACGTTTTTAACCCTATGAGCATTAATCTCAGGCTCTTTGATTGACATGTGGGGTGGGCAGAAAAGAATAGATTTTCAATAAATACAAATAATTCCCAGAAAAATCCCTAGTGTATCTTTAACAACAGCCATTATATCTGTTTTGAAACTGATCCTATATTTGAAAGATAACATATATTTTTTTTTCTTCTTTTTAAACTATGGAATGAAAGTTCACAATGGTTTCTTCTGAAATGAAACAAAAATTTCTCTGCGTTAGAATTTTGTTTGTAATTTAGTTTTCCATAATTAGGAATAACAGCATATATTACATTTAATTAATGTGTTATAATTTTAATAACGCAACAATCTTACGATTTAAGTCATTTATTCTAGCTCTGCTTTATTAATTTTCAGTGCAAAATCATTTATTTTAACGATATAACCAAATTTTAACTTACATTCTAAGTTAAATTGTAATTAAAACTAAGTTATTTAAAGTTATTAATTTAAAATTATTAATATTTAATATCGATATTAGAGAGGATATTATCGGTATTGGTAAGCGGAAAAAAAGTCACTGGAAATGAATTTCGGCCGTCTTCATAAATGAAATACAGCTTTTTAATAACTTTTAATGGCATTATGTTTATTTTATTTTTTCTTTTAATTAATTTTTTTTCTATTTAATTATGTATATATGAATTCTTTTCAAACATATCGCTGGAAAAAATGAAAAATTCAATATTCTACTATACGTAAGAAGTATAAGTTCCGTTAGAAAAGAAAAGATAAACAAAATCCAAGAAAAGACAACAACGAAAAATTATGCTGTACTCATTAATTATTTACATTTTTCAACTGTAGATGATTGTTGTTTTATGAATTTAGGTACAAATGGCAACGGATATAATGGCAACAGCAAAAATTACAATAATCATTATTAATGAGTAGAGATGAAATTACTCTCAAAATAAGAATTTTAAAATAATTTAACAAAAAATGTTTAAATGGTAACCGTTATCTCATATTTTTAGTTTAAGCATGTAAAAACTATATACCGTTTTTAGCCTCTATCATTTT
This sequence comes from Salticus scenicus, assembly GCA_963930645.1. Classification (NCBI taxonomy): domain Eukaryota; kingdom Metazoa; phylum Arthropoda; class Arachnida; order Araneae; family Salticidae; genus Salticus; species Salticus scenicus. Next base: position 229,301,212 of record OZ005658.1, read on the forward strand.
GCACAAAAATAACCTATAATTCAGATTATCTTATTATTACTGTAAATATTATACTTATGTTAATCACAAACTTATAAAACGTACAAAACCATAGCTACACAAACTGATAATAACAAAAATAGTTCTCCTGAAAATAATATAAAAAAAGACAGTTCTCTCAGTTTGCATACAAACCTTAGTCAGTCTTTGCATCCCTCAGTCTTCCCGAAAAGAAATTCCAAAGTTATAAAAAATCTCCAAAATGGGAAAAAACTTCTTCCCTTGTCACTGAAGCATATAAAATCAACTTCTCCAAATAATGCTCCTAAAAAAAAAAAATTGTAAACTAAGCCTCTGTCAAATAAAAAGGATGAATGTCTTCATCTACATCCATCTGATGAAGAGGGCATGTCAACTGCGTCTGAGGAAAACTATGTAGATGTTTTAATCTATTAAAAAAAAAAAAAAAAAAAAGACCAATTTTATTTGTTGTAACTCCCGTGGTTTAAATAACAAACGAGATGAAATAAAAGACACAATCTCTGATCATCGGCCATTTTGCTATCTATTTACCACCCAATATGTCTGTACAAAAACAAGATCTCAATCTAATTTTGCAACTGCCTACCCCTTTTTTAATTTTTGGCGGTTTTAATGGACATAACCCGCTTTGGGGGAGCCCAAATATTAATTCCCATGGACAAATTATTGAAGAAGTTATTAATTATAACTCTGTCTTTTGAACAATGGAGACAATACTTATCACGAACCATCCAGGATCTTTCATGCTATAGACCTGGCAATCTGCTCACCAATTCTTTACCCGTATTTTAATTTGTTTGTGACAATCTCCATAATAAAAACCATTTTCCTCTGTTTTTATCTTTCTATGATTTTAACCAAGTTAACCAAAATTATAATCCTCGTTTTATTTATGACAAAGCCAACTGGACTACCTTTTCTCGAAATGCCTCCCTTACATCTGACATGATTGAGGGTGATATAAACAGTGTAGTTTCACGAGTCGCCCAATACATTATCAATTCTGCCTATACTTCAATTCCAAAATCCTCTGGCTGCTCCAGTAAACATCCACGACCTTGGTGGAATGAGGATTGCAGACTTGCAAAAAGTGCCAACAGAAAGCATGGGGAATTTTTTGGAGGTACCATACTACAGCAAATTATATAGCATATAAAAAAGCTAGAGCAAGTACACAGAGAGTTCGTGGAAACACTAACAATGTTCTACTTACCTTTTTTGTTTTGTTTTTTAACTTACCTCTTTTGTTTCTGCATTGCTTGTTTATTAAAAATGATAAAGCCAAAAAAAAAAAAAAAGTACATTAACGGCTAACCCACTAATTAAGTTTAGTCTGGTGAAGGTGTGGCGCTGGCTATCGGGGTAAAGATTTTGTTGAGGGTGCCACGGTAGTCTAGCCTTGGGGTCACACTGGGAGACTAGTGCCCTTGGTGAAGGTGAGACAACGGTGACTACTCAAATGAGAAACACCGGACTAACACAACTACCACATGTGGTGTCTGAACTGGGTTGGCGACCTGGTAGCTGGTGAGTGGTTATGGGTGTCCCACAGAGGATTCTTAAAAACCCGTTGGAAGAAACACTTACCCCTTCTTTTCCTTTTCTCTTATTATGGCTACAAATATGGGTATTGAGAATAATGCGTCTGGCTTGGGCCAAGCTAGTGGAAATTCAAAAGCGAAAACTTGGGCGGAAAGAATGGCAGAGTTTTCTTCTACTCTAAATGAGAACAATGTCTTCATAAATTATGAATCTCGATTTTTCGTGGTGAAAAGAAAGGAAGGAGATTTCTTTAAGACTTCTCCTTTTCTAATTCAGAAGTCATTGCAATCAATAATGGGTGATCCCAAATCTGTTAAAAAGCTCAAATCAGGTGAACTACTAATTGAAGTCGAAAACAACAAGCAAGCTAATAACCTAAAAAAATGTACTGAATTCACTAATATACCAGTCACCGTAAGTATACACAGAAAACTGAATACCTGTCGTGGTGTGATTTCTGAACCATATCTACAATCAGAAAGTGAAATACTTGAGAATTTAAAAGACGAAAGAGTTATTGCAGTTTAACTTATTTCAATCTTCCGTGATAATAAGCCGGTTCCCACCAAACACAAAATTTTGACAGTAGACTCCCCTAAACTCCCACAATCAATAAAAGCTGGTTATCTTGAATGCCCTATTAGACAATATATACCAAATCCTCTACATTGTTTCAACTGTCAAAGATTTGGCCACTCCAAAGCCTCATGCCGGGGAAAAATAACATGTGCCCGCTGTGGTGTAGTGGGCCATGACAATCAAAAATATGAAGAACCAGTCAGTTGTATTAATTGTAAAGGAGATCACCCATCTTACTCAAGAGCATGGGAAATTGGAAAAAGAAATACAAACTACTAAAACAAAACAGAATATATCATACCCAGAAGCTAGGAAAATCATTGATTCTAGAACCCCTACCGTCGAAAAATCATATGCTGCTGTTACTTCTATCAAAAAAACATATAAAACTATAGCTATACAAACAGAATTCAAAAACAATACCTGCCTCCCAAGTGAAACCATACAAATCAGTTCTTCAAACCCACCAACAAAACCTAGTCAATCTTCCACCTCCACACAGTCCTCACTCTCTAAACCATCTACCTACAATAAATCCCCACAAATTGCAAAAAAACATATTGTCTGACAGAGGACATACCTCTGGCTCTCTAAAACATTCTAACTCACCTTCCCGTCACAATATTATATAAAAAAAAGAAAATTCTAAAATTACCTGCCACTAACTCAAATAAGACATCTAAAATAACTCCTGTAAAACAAAATGACATAATCAGTCTCTATCCTTCTGATGCTGAGGATATGTCCACTGCATCAGAAGATAATTACGTGGATGTTCTCATCTAAAAATACAAACAATCTTGACTACTTTCATTTCTTGGAATTGCCGAGGTTTTATAAATAAACAAGATAAAATCAGAGAGGTAATTTCTGATCATTGACCAATTTGTTTTGCTTTTCAAGAGACTTATTTAAGACAAAGTGATAATACTAAATTTCGTGGCTATAACTGTTTCAGAAAAGATTTTACCCAATCTGACAGAGCTACCGGTGGTGTAGCTCTTCTTATTTCTAATAATGTGCCTCACAATAATATTTCGTTAAACACAGATATCCAAGCTATTGCAGTGCAGCTCCATATTCACATGCTTGTCACAATCTGCAGTATTTATTTACCCCCAAATATGACTCTCAGCTCTCGTGACCTCAATAACCTTATTTTGCAGCTGCCAGCACCTTTTGTAATTCTTGGTGATTTTAATGGGCACAATCCACTTTGGGGTAGTCATGCCATTAATCCACGTGGTCAACTTATTGAGGACATTGTCACAGATAATAATCTATGTTTTTTAAATAATGGTGACAATACATATTGTTTGTTTTCGTTAGCTGTGACCCTGCTCACCTATGCGCATGCGTGAGGTCTGCATTGATTTTGTTAAAATAGGGTAGAAGCGTAGAAGATGAGAGAATGTTTACATTTTACGAGTGAGAGATAAGTTGCGGTTTCTTTTTTTTTTTTTTTTTCTTTTCAGGACATTATTGAATTTTGAGGCGATACTTCTTCGTTATATTCGTATAAAGGCAAAATGCTGATTTTTCCCCCTTGTAATTTTTAAATAAGTGTAGAAGATCAGTTTTATTCTTCGATGCAAAATAAAATCCGTAAACTTAAAAGTAAATGCCTGTTTTCTTTCTTCTTCTTTTTTTTTTTTTTCAGTTAAAATTATTTTTATTTGCTTACTTGATCTCTAAATTCGTACTATATCTGTCATACCTGAACACTTGTTTCATGCACTGATTATAGTAGTAAATTAATTAAAAATGACTTAAATTAGGTAAAATTTACATAATTCATTAATAAAAGAAGAGAAAAAGAACAACGTTTACAGTAGACTTTACCTGTAGTAAAAGTAATATATTTTTTTCTTTTAAATTATACTGCTAAAATAAAAATACCATATTTTTGGATCTCTATTTTACAGAAATTTACAGAAAATCGTATTTAAATCAAATCATTAGATTTTTTTATCATGATTATTTTACAACTTTTATTTTTCGCGCATATTGTCATATAAATTACAATAAATAACATATTGTTAATTAAAATTAAAAATTAAACTTTAAATTCGCGTAAAAGACTCATAAAAAGAAAACGAACACGTGTAGAACGAAAAGCGCATTTGGCTAAGTGCCCATCTCATTCAACGCATCACCCCTTTTCCGAGTAGGATCGGTCCGCGAGAGGTAGACATGGTTTACGAAAACGGACAGTATTTTCATGAACCTTCAAGAACTATAAATGTAGCTAATATTACTATTCCAAAATCTCCTGGGCGTATCTATAAACATTCAAAGCCATGGTGGAATGATAAATGCAATATTGCAAAAAGACAAAGTATTTCGTTTTAAGAGATAATGGCCAAACTATAACTTCTACTAAAAATATTGCAAACACCATTGGTAGAACTTTATCCGACATCTCCAGCTCTAATTCCTATTCTGAACCTCTTTTGTCTTATAAATGTAATTCTGAACTCTCATTAATCAATTTTCACTCACGTTCCTCACAGGAGTACAATCGTCATTTAACTGAAAGTGAATTAAAAAATAGTTTGAAAAATTGTCCCAGACACAATGGTGTTACCTACATTATGATTAAACATTTATCAAAACAGTGTCTTCAAAATCTCCTTAACTCTACAATAGAATCTGGACTGAACATATTTTCCCTACTGCTTGGCACGATGCTATCGTCATTCCTTTTAATAAACCTGGCAAAGATGCTACTGATCCCAAGAATTACAGACCCATTGCCTCTGTAAGCTGCTGGAAAAAATTGTAAATACTAGGCTTGTCTATATTTTAGAAAAAAGTAATTTGATTTCACTATGGCAGAATGGTTTCCGACGAGGCCGTTCAACGGTTGGTAATATTTTATTACTGGAGACTAATATTCGAAGAGCTTATGTAAAACGTAACCATTTGGTTCCAATTTTTTTTGACATGGAAAAAGCCTATGACAAGACTTGGCGCTATGGAATTTTAAGAGATTTATATAATCTGAACTTTCAAGGAAATCTCCCTATTTTTATTGAAAACTTTTTAAGAGTCAGACGCTTTCAAACTCGTATTGGATCAGTTTATTCTGATTTTTATTTTCAAGAGGAAGGTGTGCCTCAAGGCAGTGTTTTGAGCGTTACGCTTTTTTCCTTAAAAATAAATGATATTCTAAAACAGCTGCCGCGAAGTGTCCATAGGAGTTTATATGTTGACGACCTGCAAATTTCTTGCCAGGGACGTGCACTTCATAGGACGCCAATTACAACTTGCTATAAACGGTATAATTAAATGGACAAATAAAAACGTTTCACATTTTCTACTGACAAAACACAGTGTGTGCATTTTTGCCGCAAACTAGGTCTTTATCCTGATCCAGAGATTTTAATGAACAGCAGACCAATTTCAGTTGTTGACACTGCTCGCTTTCTGGGTGTTATCTTTGACAGAAAACTAACTTTTAAACCTCATATTTTAAAGTTAAGAACTAAATGTGACAAAGCACTTAATATTCTAAAAGTCCTTTCTAACACTTGTTGGGGTGCTGATTGTCCATCTCTGCTGAAAATCTATTGAGCTGTTATTCGCTCTAAACATGATTATGCTTGCCAGGTTTATTGTTTAGCGCCTCATTCTTACATTAAGAAACTTCATACTTTAAGAAACTCATCATAAGAAACTTCATTTACATTCAGAACACATCATAGTGCGCTTAGAATTTGCTCAGGAGCTTTCTGCACTACTCCTGTCCTTAGTTTATATGCTGACTGTGTGGAGCCTTCTCTCACTGACATTAGACAAAGACTTTCATTTGAATTCTACTATCGCATCCTCTCACATCCTAATCGTCCACTTCACTCTCATTTAAATAGTAACGATCATAATCTATATGTGAATTGCCCATCTTACATCCCACATTTTGCTCTTAGAATTAAGAACTTTCTTGCTGGCACCTCTCATATTCATACTAAAGTTCGTCCTCGGTCGTTTATAAACATGACACATTGGAATTTCCAGGTAATTTCTTCTCTTCATCCATTTAAAGGATCTGTCAAACCTAACACAGATGCTTCTATTTTTCAGGCCCTTTACTCATCTCATCGCTCTCATTACAAGGACTATGTCGAGATTTTTACAAACGGCTCTAAGACAAGCAATAAAGTCGGTTGTGGTGTTGTCATTGGTAACACCAGTTTTAGCTATCAACTCCCTAATTCCTTTTCCATCTTCTCTGCAGAGTTGTTTGCTGTTGAGGTTGCCCTTAACATTATTTCATCTCAGCACAGTAGAAAATTCATTATATATACAGACTCGAGAGTGTTCTTGATTCACTCTCTGAGTCTGAACAGAGATTCCCTCAATTATGCATTATTGTATTTTAACGATTTATTGTAATCAATTTTAATTATGACTCTTGTAACCTGACTTTCATTTCAATTTAAAAAACTTAAGACCTTTTGAAAAAGGGATTCGACATTTTGTTTTGCTGGGTTCCTGGCTATGTAGGCATTAAAGGCAATGAAGCATCAGACAAAGCCGCAAGGCAGGCTTCCATTCTTTAAACTGTCCTGTTCCTTATGATGACAGTAAGCACACACTTAAAAGCTATCTTAAAAATATGTGGCAAAGGGAGTGGAATAACCAAAACAATAATAAATTGCAAGAAATAAAACCTCAAATTTCAATCTGGCCTACACTCACCCTTAGAAAATACAATGTAATTATTACTCAGTTACGAATCAGGCATTCAAGACTCGCACATAAATATTTATTACTTGGAGAACAACAACCTGTGTGTCCGAAATGTCATTTCAGTGCATTAACCATTCGTCATGTCCTCACCGACTGCCCTTGCCTTCATCATCTCTATCGAACACATTTTAATTCATCTTTACCCAATCTGACGAGCCTTTTAGGTGTAAATCCTCATTATCATTTGACAAACTTTTTGAAAGAGGCTGGTTTTTTCTTTGACATCTGATTTTATTATTTACTATGTTCATGATGTTTTACATTGGTTTTTAGTGTCTACACAGTTTTTATTATTATTATTATTTTTTTTATCTTTTGTGTATTTTTGTTTCTTATTATTACTGTGTTTTTTTAATGACAATCTGGATGGGTAAACCCATCCAGAAGCTGTTTTTTATTCTTTTACCTTTTTGTGTGGCGCAGCATGTCCAAATATGGATCTTGCGCCAGAAGAAGTTATTCAACCAACCAACCAACCTAATCATCCTCTTCATCCTCATTTAAATAACAATGAAAATCTTCTTCTGATTCGTCCATCTTGCATTCCACATTTTGGTCCGGATTAAAAACTTTCTTGCTGGGACCCCTCATCTTCACACAAAAGTTTGTCATCGTTCCTTTTTAAATGTGACTCCTTGGAACTTCCAAGTTATTTTCTCACCTTCGTCCTTTTAGTGGTTTTAGAAAATCTGACACAGATGTTTTAATTTTTAAGGCACTTTATGCTGCTCATCGAAGCATTTATCAGGATTATATTGAGATTTTTACTGATGGCTCTAATACTTGCAAGCAGGTTGGTTGTGGTGTTGTTTCAGGTGAAAACATTTTTAGTTATCGACTTCCTTGCTCATTCTCCATTTTCTCTGCAGAGTTTTTTGCAGTTGAAGTTGCACTTAATTTTATTTCATCTCATCCCAACAGGAAATTCATCATTTACACTGACTCTAAGAGTGTCCTAGATTCTCTTTCTTATAGCTCTTGTGCACTTTCTTTTGTGTCAGTTTTAAAAACCTATAATGATCTTTTAAAAAAAGGCTTTGACATATTATTCTGTTGGGTTCCTGGTCATGTTGGCATCAAGGGCAATGAATTATCAGATAATGCAGCAAGACAGGCATTGATTGATATTAACTGTCCAGTTCCATATGAAGATACTAAGCATTCCTTTAAAGGTTTCTTAAAAAATATTTGGCAAAGAGAGTGGAATTATCAGTCCAATAATAAATTACAGGGAATCAAACCACACATTTCAGTATGGCCTACACTTACTCCTAGGAGTTATGATGTGATAATTATTTGTCTCAGGATTGGGCATTGGAGGCTCACACACAAACATTTACTTCTTGGACAACAGGAACCTACCTGCTCCAAATGCCACTTCAGCTTACTAACCATTAACCATATCCTCACCGATTGCTCTTGCCTTCGTCATCTGTACAGGCACTATTTTAATTCATCATCACCAAATTTGACTAACCTGTTGGGTATTTATCCTCATTATCATCTGACCAACTTTTTAAAAGAGGCAGGTTTTTACTACGATATGATTTTATTATTTACTTTATCATTCTTCATCTCTCATTTTATCATTTACACTGTCATTTTCTACATCTCACTTTATACATTGTTTATAACTTTTAAATCTTGTTTATCTTATACACTGTTTACTCTATTTTTTACCATATATATCTATTATTATACACATCTTTTACTATTCTTCTTTTTTTTTTTTTAAGACTCTGGATAGGATCCCCCATCCAGATTGTAAAGTTTGGCGCAGTATATCCAATTCTGGATCTTGCGCCACTAAAAACCAACCAACCAATCATAAAATTAGTTTGGGTATCCTGTGTTAATTTATGCCACTTTGTGAGATATTGAATGAAATGGACAATTTCCTGGAATGAAAAATTCAAAATTTAATAGTGACACATGATGCAGCTAAAAAAAAAAAAAAAAAAAAAAAAAATACTGTAATCATTTCATTATTGTTGAATTTTAAAGTGATTAACAATAAGGAAGATAAATTGGCAAATCTCGAGCTGATTGGTTGACCCTGCTCATAATGCTTCAAATGTTCTCAATGGGGGAGAGATCCGGTAATTTTGCCAAGGTAGTGTTAGGCAAGCACAAAGACTGGCAGTATCCTCCATTAGTTGAAACTCAACCAGTTATTTTAAGTAAGCATTTTTTAAATAATAAATACAGAAAATCAACATTTCCTCGTAAATAATGTTCACAACAATTAAATCTACACATGCACACACACACACAAAAATTATTGCATAGAAAAAATGAAAAAAAAAAAAAAATGCTTGGTTTCAATGTGAAAATAATGAACGTTTTAAGGGTTAAATTGTTTATAATATAAAGTTGAAATTTTCTACAGAAATACATTAAGTTATAAGCACAATTCAAGCATTGGAATTTTTTAATGGGATCTTTAAAATAAAAAGCTCAGAATTCTGAAATTATAAATAACTAGTAAGGTATTTCTCTTATCGCTGTTTTGGAAATTACTTTTAATTCTTGGTCGTGCTTCTTGCACAAATTTTACTCGTGATGTGCTGCATAATGACCTCTGTTTGTAAAGGTACTATCACAGCACAGCAATTGTGTGGGATGGCGGCTTCTCCTGTGGCTTTTAAACTGAGTTTTATATGAAAAAATTTCTTCATATTCATTGCACTTGATAAAGTTATGGTCTGTTATAAGGTGATTCTTTTTCCCTTCTTCATCATGAAATTTTTTTTACATGTTTTTTTATTTTGCAGGGATACATGTTTGGGAGTGTCTCTTTGTGTTTTGTGAAGTCTGCCTTGGATGTGAATATCTCCCAGATTTCACATTCCATCCTTAGTCTTGGAAGCTCAGAATTAAGCAACACTCCTATTGTTTTGCTTCCTTCCTTTACCTCAAGAAATACCTGAAATTGGAAAAAGAAATGAATCAATAAATGAATAATTTTAGTTAAAAAAATAAAAACGATTTAATTTTTTGCCAGCAACCATGATGAAATGTGTTAGTGACACACTGTCATGCCATGTATATAGAGTATTTCACCCCGTCCCCCTCCTGAGGGGAAAAACAAAACTGTGGATAAAATTCTGTTTGTGACACTTTGTAATTTAGTAGGACAGGACTAGATATATTTGTATTTTAACACCCTTTAAAATAAATAAAATAACATAGGATGCTCAAAAAATTCTTAAACACATATTCAAATAATGTACTGATTCATTATTCCAAATAAATTAATAAAATTTGAATGGATTCATTTTATAGTATCTTCCCCTAATTGCTTAATACTCATTTACTAAATATTTTAATCAGATTAATTTCGTATTTAATAATAATTAACAGTTCCAATTTCTAGAGAACAAAACGTAATATTAAAAAAAACTATAAACCAATTATTCAATATTTAAATTATACTAAATATTCATCACAGATTAATTAATGTTAATCCATTAATTTCTCAAAAGTTTAATTAATATCAATATACTTATCTTATAAATTGGAAAATAAAACACATTTTAAATAAATTTCACAGTTTTAGTCAAAAAATATCTTCAAACGCTAGGCTAAATAATCGGGAATATTCAGATAAGACCTGTTGGCTCTGTGGTCAGAGTTCACAACTACAAACCTGAAGGTTATGAGTTCAATCCTCACCAATGAGAAGTGACAAAAAAAAAAAAAAAAAAAAGATTTTGCAGATATTTTAAGATAGATAGAGAAAGAAATAAAATTTTAAAATTGGATATTGGTAGGCATTTTCACACTATAAATTGGTAACAAATTAAAATGGCAGAATAGTCCTGTCGTACTAAAAATCATTATTAGCATTTTTATTTATAAAATGAATTATATTCGTATGAACTTCTCTATCTACTTAAATCTCAATTTGCCTCAATCCGACTGATTAAAATTTTTTGTCTTACCATTCTAATAGCAAAAGACAATTTAATGTTGAAACAATACAATTACAGTAGTTCGAAAATAAATGAAATTATATTCACTGCTGTTGCCAGACAAGTAAAAAATATATACGGTAAAATAAATTATTAAAAATAGGCTGAATCACAATCTGATATTATTTACATATTTACAAGATTTAAAATATAAAGATAAGCTTTCTAAATTGTGCTTAAGTTTGCCTCACATTCAACTTTGGTGCTATGACTTTTTTTTTTTACTATTCTTATTTTCGAGACTTTAATAAAAGAAAGTTTTGCAGTCCATGAGCGATAAGTATTTATATGATGTATAACAATTTTTTTTTTTTTTTTTTTTTTTCCCCATATAGTTTTTCTAATTATTCTTCTCTTGCACTTTATAGTTTCTTCTTTGAACCAGTTTCTCAGGTTTGTGGTAATGTTAAAGACACTTTACACCAAGTACATCATTTTAAAAGATTGTATTTTTTTTTTTTTTTTTTTTTTTTTTTTTTTTAAAGAAGAAAAATCCTTCATTTCGGCACCAGTCAATTGTATTTTGATAAAGTGAGCAAAATTTTAAAAAGATGGGTGCATTACCTTATAAGAAATCCTGTTCACTGCTTTTAAAGGGAAAACCAGGACCCACCAAATGAATTTTTAGAATTTTTTTTTTTTTGTATTCTTTGAAATCCATGTAACCCTTGATGTAAATAACATTTTTATTTCCTTGGGAAGGTCATGGATTGATTCACTTTCTAGATTTTAATTATTATTATTATTATTATTTTTTTTGAAAAGGAATAATGACACTCAAAATGAAAATGATAGGGAAAAAAATGAATTTCTAAACATAGTCACACATAATATCAATACTTTATTAATGAAGTATAATCCCTAAGCATAAGGAACAGTTTCTGAATGGGATCACTCATCCAGATGGTAAAGTTTGCAACATTATGTCCAATTCTTGATCTTGTGCCACTAAAAGCGGCCAATCAACCAACCAAAAATCTCATCACTGATATTGCAGCCTATTGGTGGTTTAATAAGAGAATAACACCCAATTAATCTGTATAGCTGTAGAAATACTGTTAGCTTAGGATGATCATTTGAACCACTGGTCTTTCGCATTATGACAAAGGATCTCTAAACGAAAGAATATAGGGCAAAATCACATCAATGGAAACTTTTTCTCAAAAAGTCAAAATTACAGTAGATATATAAATACCTCTTTTTAAATGTAACAGTTTGCAGATTTTAAATATATGTGTAAAATGCTTAAAGTATTTTCTAATTTACAGGTTCATGTTTTTTAGACATGTGTCAGGCAGGTAGAATAGAGCAGTGCACATGAGTGATAGAATTACTATATAATTGAAAAGGATAATATTAAACATTTTTTTTTCTTTTAACATGTTTTTTATGCATAATAGTTAGGGGTTCTAATTTTTATTTTCAGACTTTCTTTAACATGTTTGGTATACTTAAAAATGCTATTGTGAAATTTTTGCTGGCTTTCTTGGTACGTCCGTTACTATTTTTGGCTTATATTAATACTGCAACTGTATTTTTGAACAGAAAATCTTCATACTTTGCGTTTTACCTTTTGTCTGACTTAAGTAACATATTTAAAAAGAAATTGTACATAAAAGTGATAATTGTAAAAATCATTGGTAACAGACGTGCTGGTACATCCGTTACTGAAAACATACATTTTCAGAATGTCAACTTTTCCCTGATAATATCAAATTAAAAATACTTATATTGTCCCTTGATCAAAACAAATTTATATTTTTTAATCAATCCCATCTTTTATTACAAAAAATAAATTAATAAAAATAGCATTTTTTAAATTTAAAACTTTATCACTGACAGATAATTTGCACAATTTATTACACAGCAGTAAAAATTATTTACTGAATTTTCTTTATTTGGTTTTGGATATTTAGATGCCATATTTTGGCAACAGTATTTCTTTATTTTATCAAGTATTTTGTTACCAAATATTGGCAACAGTATATATATATAAACAAACAAGCTATCTAGCTACATAGCATGTGTTAAAATGTTCAGAATTTGCTCAGGAGCTTTCCGCACTACTCCTGTCCTTAGTTTATATGCTGACTTGTGGAGCCTTCTCTCACTGACATTAGACAAAGACTTTCATTTGAATTCTACTATCGCATCCTCTAACATCCTAATCATCCACTTCACTCTCATTTAAATAGTAACGATCATAATCTATATATATGAATCTCCCATCTTGCATCCCACATTTCGCTCTTAGAATTAAAAACTTTCTTGCTGGCACCTCTCATACTCATACTAAAGTTCGTCCTCGGTCTCTTATAAACATGACACATTAAAATTTCCAGGTAATTTCTTCTCTTCATCCATTTAAAGGATCTGACAAACCTAACACAGATGTTTCTCTTTTTCAGGCCCTTTACTCATCTCATCACTCTCATTACAAGGACTACATCGAGATTTTTACAGACAGCTCTAAGACAAGCAATAAAGTCGGTTGTGGTGTTGTCCTTGGTAACACCAGTTTTAGCTATCAACTCCCTAATTCATTTTCCATCTTCTCTGCAGAGTTTTTTTGCTGTTGAGGTTGCCCTTAAAATTATTTCATCTCAGCACAGTAGAAAATTTATTATATATACAGACTCAGAGTGTTCTTGATTCACTCTCTTCAAGCTCTATTAACTTGACTTTCATTTCAATTTTAAAAACTTAAGACGACCTTTTGAAAAATGGATTTGACATTTTGTTTTGCTGGGTTCCTGGCCACATAAGCATTAAAGGCAACGAAGCAGCAGACAAAGCCGCAAGGCAGGCTTCCATACTTTTAAACTGTCCTGTACCATACGATGATATGAAGCACACACTTAAAAGCTATTTTAAAAATATTTGGCAAAGGGAATGGAATAATCAAACCAATAACAAATTGCAAGTAATAAAAACCTCAAATTTCAATCTGGCCTACACTCACCCCTAGAAAATATGTCATTTTTACTAGACTAAGAATCGGGCATTCAAGGCTCACACATAAATACTTATTGCTTGGAGAACAACAACCTGATTGTCCAAAATGTCATTTTAGTGCACTAACAATTCGCCATATTCTAACCGACTGCCCTTGCCTTCGTCATCTGTATCGACATTATTTTAATTCATCTTCACCCAATCTGACAAGCCTTTTAGATGCAAATCCTCATTATCACTTGACAAATTTTTTGAAAGAGGCTAGTTTTTACTTCGACATCTGATTTTATTGTTTACAAATTCTTCCTATTTTACATCTGTTTTTTATTGTATACACTGTTTTTATTATCTTTGATTTTATCTTGTATGTAGTTTTGTTTATTTTTTCTCCTGTGATTTTTTAATAACTTTCTGGATGGGAGACTATTTTTTCTTTTACCTGTTTGTTTGGCACAGCATGTCCTACTCTGGACCTTGCGCCAGAAAAAGGCATTCAACCAACAGATTCTCTTTCTTCTAGCTCTTGTGCGCTTTCTTTTATGACAGTTTTAAAAATCTATAATGGTCTTTTAGAAAAAGGCTTTGACATATTGTTCTGTTGGGTTCCTGGTCACGTTGGCATCAAGGGCAATGAATTAGCAGATAAAGCAGCAAGACAGGCATTGATTGATATTAACTGTCCAGTTCCATATGAGGATGTTAAGCATTCCTTTAAAGGTTTCTTAAAAAATATGTGGCAAAGAGAGTGGAATTACTAGACGAATAATAAATTACAGGGAATCAAACCACACATTTCAGTCTGGCCTACACTTACTCCTAGGAGTTATGATGTGATAATTATTTGTCTCAGGATTGGGCATTGGAGGCTCACACGCAAACATTTACTTCTTGGACAACAGGAACCCACCTGCCCCAAATGCCACTTCAGCTTACTAACCATTAGCCATATCCTCACTGATTGCTCTTGCCCTCGTCATCTGTACAGGCACTATTTTAATTAATCATCACCAAATTTGACTAACCTGTTGGGTATTTATCCTCATTATCATCTGACCAACTTTTTAAAAGAGGCAGGTTTTTACTACGATATATGATTTTATTATTTACTTTATCATTCTTCATCACTGATTTTATCATTTACAGTGCCATTTTCTACATCTTATTTTATTATATACATCGCTTATAACTTTTACATCTTGTTTTATCTTATACACTGTTTACTCTATTTTTTATCATATTTATCTATTATTATATACATCTTTTACTATTCTTTTTTTTTAGGCTATGGATGGGATCCCCATCCAGACAGTAAAGTTTGGCGCAGCATATCCAATTCTGGATCTTGCGCCACTAAAAACCAACCAACCAACCATTGCCACTTTTGGTGTGTGTACCATATTTTAGAATGAAAACTATGTAACAGCTGAAAACTTACATTAAGAATTATTTTTATAAAATTATTATTCTATATTTAATTAAATAGATAAGTAATTGCGATAGATGCAAATGAAAACCTTGATTTATATTAATTTTCACTAATATCCCCCAGTAGTTGAAACTTGACAACCTGTTTTTTACAGTAAGTATTTGAATAATAAATACAGAAAATCAACATTTCCTTGTAAACAATATTCACAGCAATTTAACGATAGAAACACAAACACACACAAAAAAAGTATAATTGTTGCATAGAAAAAATGAAAAAAATGTTTGGTTTCAATGCGAAACCAATGAAGGTTTAAATTTCAAGGGTTATATTGTTTATAATATAAAGTTGAAATTTTCTACAGAAATACATTGTTATAAGCACAATTTAAGCATTGGAATTTTTTAATGGAACATTTAAAATTAAAAGTTCAAAATTCTGAAATTATAAATGGCTGATAAATTAAATTGTTTCCCTAATTGCTGTTTTAAAAATTTCATTTAATTCTTATCGGTGATCCTTGATCTGATTTGGTGATGTGCTGCATAATGACCTCTTTTGTAAGTATTCTATTACAGCACAGCAATTGTGTTGAATGGCGGCTTCTCCTGTGGCTTTTTAGCTGAGCTTTATATTGAAAAATTTCCTCACATTCATTGCACTCATTACAGTTATGGTCTATTATAAGGTGATTCTTTTTCTTCATCATGAAATTTTTTTTTGCAGGGATACATGTTTGGGGGTGCCTCTTTGTGTTTTGTGAAGTCTACTTTGGATGTAAACATCTTGCACATTCCGTCCTTGGTCATGGAAACTCAGAACCGAGCAACACTCTTATTCTTTTGCTTCCTTCCATCACTTCAACAAGTACCTGAATTTGGAAAATGAAACTGAATCAGTAAATGAATAATTTTAGTTGAAAAAATAAATAAAAGCAATGACTTAATTTTTTGCCAGCAACCATGACGAAATATGTTAGTGACACACTGTCACACCATATATAAAGTATTGCTTCCCCCCCCCCCCTCCCTATGGAAAAAGAACAACAACTGTGAATGAAATTCTGTCTATTGCACAATTTATTTTAGTATGACAGGACTTCTTAAAATTTAACATCCTTTAAAATAGTTAAATAAAATATCAGAGGATGCTCAGTAAAATTCTTAAAATATTCAAATAACATACTGATTTTTAATTCCAAATAAAATTTAAATGCATTAATTGTACAGTATCTCCCCCTAATTGCTTAATATTCATTTATTAAATATTTTAATTAGTAAAAATTTCTTATTTTATTATTAACAATTAACAGTTTCAATTTCTACAGAACAAAACAATGTTTAAAAAAACTATAAACCAATTATTCAATATTTAAATTATACTAAAAATACATCACACATTAATTAATATAACCCATTACATTCTCAAAAACATAATTAATATCAATATACTTATTTTCTAAATCAGAAAATAACACTGATTTTAAAAATATTTCATAGTTTGAGTTCTAAAATATCTGAATACATTAGTCTAAATAATCAGCAAATATTCAGACAAGACCCGTTGGCTGTGTGGTCAGAGTACACAACTACGAACCTGAAGGTTGTGAGTTCGATCCTTTAAACCAAATGATTATTAAACATTAAATATTACTTACTTACTATGGAGGAATTTTTTAAAAACACAATTCTGAATAACTAGTTTTCCAGACAAATTGTTTTACACTGAAATAATAATTGCAATAAAAATGTCGATAGTAAAATTATACATCAAATATAATTTTAATAATTCTACTTACCATACTAGCATAAAAATCATGACAGGGTGTCCCCGAATGCCGTGTAGAAACTTGGAGGGGAGGTAAAGAACATCGTGAGGAGCAATAATTACATTTGAAAGCATGGACGTGGTTACATAACCCTAATGAGATAAAAAGATACAAAGACAGTAAGGCCACAACATAGAATTTAATGTAAAATGCTTTATTTATTACACACACACACACACACAAAATAATAATAATAATTAAAAAGTATGACATAAAAGCGTCCCAGGAGGTTTTCAAAATATCGGCTATTGGCATGTATGCACGCACAACACCAATGTGACATTTCGAAAATACCGGGGGTTTCACGGATCGTAGCAGCAGTGATAGATATTCATGCCACTCTATCCATTTCAGAACTGACGGAAGTGTTGTACACAAGGCTCTTCATGGCACCCCAGAGAAAAAAATAAAGAGGAGAACATCAGGGGATCCACCTGTTTGGAAATGTCTGGTCCAAATCGTTATGTACATACCTTCTATAATGAGATGATGCCCCGTCCTGTTGAAACCACATGTGGTGTCGAACAGGTGCAGGGACATCAATAAGCAGTTCTGGTAGTATCTCCTGTAGAAAGACGAGATACTTGTCAGAGTCCAGTCGAGGCAGTGTTGTTATCGGCTGAGTACCCTGTCCCACACAATTTTCTTAAACAGCCCTATTCCTTATGATGACGTTAAGCATGCACTTAAAAACTTTCTCAGAAATATATGGCAAAGGGAATAGAACACTTAAAACAATAACAAATTAAATCTCAGATTGTCATTTGGTCCTATTGGTCCATTTTGTCCATTTGGTCACTCAGTCCTAGAAAATATGTTATCATTACTCATCTGAGAATTGGTCATTCCAGACTTACACATAAACACTTACTACTTGGGCAACAGGAGCCTACTTGTCCCAAATGCCACTATGAAATACTTACCACTCACCAACTGCCCGTGCCTTAGACATTTATATAGGAACTATTTAAATTCATCTTCACCAAATCTGACTAGCCTTCTAGATATGAATCTTTGTCATTTCTTGACTAATGTTTTAAAAGAAGCTGGTTTTTATTACTACATCTGATTTTGATATTTACACTGTTCATCTCTTTTTACTTCTGTTTTTATTATATACACTGTTCATTACTTTTTACATAACATAAAATAATATATACATAATATAAAAACATGAATATCGACTTAACAAAAAAAAAATATATACAGTGGCTTTCATAAGTTTCCGGCCAGTACTAATACATTGCAAATTTTTTGAATTACCGTAATTTCTGGTAGATAACCCGTAGGTAAGATGTGTCGTTTCTCCACCAGAAATATTATTTAATAGAGAAATCTATACTTCCTCGAAGGAAGAGCTCGTACAAATATAAATTTAACTACTGAAATTTCTGGTGCAAAACTGGATATATAACCTGCGGGGTATGCACCAGAAATTACGCTACTTTTATATCTTCCGGTGCCTGGAATTAATACTTACATGTAATTTTGGCATTATAATAAGGAATTTATTTTAAAGAAAGAAAACATTTTCTCAATATTTTTATTGGGAATGTTCATTTTTAAAACAAATACACATGTTCAAAAATATCCGGCCTCACTGGTCGATTATGAAATAAAAAAGTTGTATTAATTTCAGAAAATTTTGGAGTGGAAGGCTGATATTTTATACCAACTATGTGGAAAATACCAGAGCCGGGAATCGAACCCGGGCCTTCCGCGCGGATGCTCAAACCATTGAGCTACCCTGGCTGATTACCAGCTAGGCATTTTTCACATAACATACGTTGGCAAAGTCACCGAGTCTGTAAACACAGCTATATCAAGTGACATTATTAATCATGGCACAACTCCAATAGAACACTAAATTTTAATTTAATTTAGAAATTTATTTATCAACCATGAAAGTTCATTTCAGAAAATTTTGGAGTGGAAGGCTGATTTTTTATACCCGGCTCTGGTATTTTTCACATAGCTGGTATAAAATCAGCCTTCCACTCCAAAATTTTCTGAAATGAACTTTCATGGTTGATAAATAAATTTCTAAATTAAAGGTTGTATTAAATTTATAGTGTACAATAATATCATATACAGTCAGTATTTGGTAGACATACCTTTAGCAGCAATAACAGCAGCACTGTGACGAGGCATAGATTCAATAAGTGGTTTAATATTCTCAAGAATAAATCTGTTCCATTCCTCGTGCAATTTTTGAGAAAAATCAGTGCCATTTGAGTATTTATGCACCCACACATGTTTATCAAGTTCATTCCAAAGGTTTTCAATTGGGTTGAGATAGTGTGATTGTGAGGGCCACTTCATTGCATGTTTTTTTTTTTTTTTTTTTTTTTTCTTTTAATGGGCATCCATATCTTCACAATCGTGGATATATGCTTAGGGTCATTATCCTGCTGAAATGCCCAATTTTTATTCAAATTATTTTGCGCATATTGTAGTAAATGATGTTGCAAAATGTCCTTGTACATAGCTCTGTTCATCTTGTCGTGGATTTGTATTAAAGGACTGACACCTTTTGCAGTAATGCTCCTCGGACAATAATGTGTCCTCCACCGTGTTTTATTGTAGGAACTTAGTAATTGCAATCATATCTTTTACCTTGAGGTCGTCGTACATATTGCCTCCCATCACTTCTAAAGAGGTTGAACTTTGACTCATCCAAAAAAAGTACTTTTGACCAATCTTTATCAGACCAGTCTTAATGCAATAATGCAAACACATATCGGGATGTCTCTTTTTTTTTTTTTTTTTTTTTGTTTTACTAATAAAAGGTTTTTTCACAGCAACTCTACCAAAGAGTCCTACATCATGCAGATGCCTTGAAACTGTCACACGGCTGACATCAGCAACATATTTTCCCATAATTCTTGAGCACCTATCATTAGCAGTTTTATGTGGGTCAGCAGTTACTGTCCTTTTTATTAATCTGTCTACTTGTATGGTGGTCTAACACTTCAAGGCATGTCATTAAATCCAAAAACAGCTCAATTTCTCTTTCCTGGATAAACTAATCACTCTTTTATGCAAAATACTTTTCGAACTGAATTTCATTTTTGACCGACAAGATATGTTTCTTAAATACAAAACATTAAAACATCCTTACCATAAGTCATCAGGCGGAAAAACCTACATTGAACTCACTGGCCAGAAACTTTTGAGTGTAATATAGTTGAATTTCTCTCTCTGCTCAGCTCATATGTTCATTCGCCAGTGTAGGATCGCAGTGTAAACTCTATTATTTTGCATATTCCTTGTTTTTCAGCCAATTAAATTTCGTTTGTGCATAATTTTCTCTTAAAAATAACAATTTTTTTTATGTGGCCGGAAACTTATGAACGCCACTATATGTGCAAACATTGAAATTTACATATTAATTATTTAACAATTATGAATTTATAACTTGCAAACTTAACAGGAAAGAAAACATATATTAGTTTTAATATCGAAATTTACACAGATATTAATTATTAAACAGTTTGAAAAACATTCATTTTTAAATCGATGGGTTTTCATTTTGAACTGAGATCAGTTGTTTTGTAGTCTTCTTATGGATATACGTAAGCAAACCTTAGTCGTTTCTTCAAAGATAACGATAGATTTAATTCTCTCTAGTTTTCATCTTCTTTTGCTTTATTACAAAACACAGATTCTTCCTCAAAATTTTCAATTTTTTATTATGGAAAGTCTTGTCATTGCATTCCACACAAATGTGAGCTTCTCCATGCACATGTGAACACCTGTCAAGAGCATGAACTTTATTTTACAAAGCACACATCTATGTGCACTTCCAGGAACTTGACCGGCATCACAAGCTACACAAGTAAGCTTCATATTTTTTATTTTGTCATTTGAGTATATCTTATGAGCAGTCTGGTTATTAGATTAATTGTTCTGGATTTCACAATTTTAAGGATCGCTTGAAGTGAACTTTGTCTATTCTTGTAAGCAGTTCATTATCTTGAAAAACAGAATGCTTTAAATCTTTGAAATATGACTCAACGCTCACACTATTCTCTTTTGCTTCCTTTTTTAAAATATGGTTATATTACCCCTGACCACATAGAAAACTTTGAGCAATTTTTCTAAATGACTCTATCAATGATGGTAAATAATGCATGTTCTCTTTATTTCCTGTTTGATTATTTTCTATACTCTGACTGCCTGTAATATATTTCTAAGAAATTTTCTTGGTGGTTTATTTCTTGAATATCCTGATTTTCAGAAGTTGTAATATTTTCTGAAAGAAACTCTCTCAAATTCACCTTCATTTTCACTTAAAGCCGCATTAAAGATATCTGAGATTATTGATTTACAAAGAGAAAAATCAGTGCAATTTACAAGTACACCTAAATAATGTAAATAGATATCTTTCACACTGCAATCTACATCTTTAAAGCAATTACATTCAGTAATTGTTTTTACAAAATGAGCTACTCCAATTTATTTAAGTTCATGGAAGATCAGAAGCCAGGCTATTTAAGGTATTGAGAAATATGCTCACATAATTCTGTATGTTTTGATACTCATTAAAACATCTAGAAATCAAAGTTAATAATACAGCTGACGCATCTCGTACAACTACTGCAAGCATGTGTGCACCATCTTGCAACCATTGTTTAATGGGTAACACATCTTGACTTTGGGATATCATTTGTATTACAAGGATAGATGGACCAGTATTAGTTTTTGCAACAACCTGGTATAAAATAATTTGTGTTGCTGGCTTCTTATTAGTGATGCTTTTGGGTTGCCTGGGAGGCTTGCAAAGACTTCGTTTCATCAATGCTTAAAGTACTACTTCTTCCAAAGCATAGCCTTTATACCATTCTAATTACATGGGTGGTCAAATAATAAACAGATCAGGACCAATATTCCTGATTGCTCTAAAGAATGATGGAGTATATTTCATTTTCCAAATGGGAAAAATTTGTTCTTTATCAAACACCATTGAATGAGAAACTTTATATTTTAATTGACTAAGAACATGCTCATTATACTGCATTGGAGGTTCACATTCACGAAATTCCATCATTTTGTTAGCCATTTTGCAGCTGAAGAAATTTCATTGGCTACAGATTTACATGTAGTGCCTTTTAGCCATCTTTACTTTAGAATTATGTTGAAAATTTTCATCAGAATTCTTTTTTTTTTATTTTTACATTTCATAATGCAACCATCATCTATGTTACTTTTTGCAGACAACACAATAAGCGATGCCACCACACTGCTTACATTTTGCCAGGCAGACAATATCCTTGCCATTTTAAACATCACCCCTTCAAAAAGTCCATGCGCTAAAACCCTTAGTAGCTTTCTAGGTCTCAATGGTCTTTTAGTGTCACTGTGAACACAAACTTGAGATGGTTTAATATTCTCTCTTCTTTGTTAGATGCATTTTCACTTCTTTTGAAAAACTAGGAGAATAAAAGTAGAGAATTGTCCAGTGTCGGAGGGAAACATATGTCTTCTTCCCTGGCCTCATTTAAAGAAAATTGAAATTTTGTTTCTGGGTAATTTTCTTATAGAAATGGGCATTAGAATTATTGGATGATTGTAGATTTTCTATACCAATCTCTTCTAATTTATTTTGACATTTAAGTTTGTTTACAAATGTATATATGCCCTTAGCAGATAGAGCATAATTTAGTCTTTCACTTATATTCGACCAAATCTGATGAAGGGTTTCAATTTATTGTCAGCAAGTATAATTTCTTTAGATCTTTTACAGCATCTCTAAGCTCTTCTGTAAATAAAGGTGGTTTTCTGACAGCCATTTCTAAAAATAAAAATCCACTTTATCTAATACATTAAATAATGTTATACAATTTTAAAGTAAAAATTACTATTAAATGCACATGTAAAAATTCTACCTAAATAAAAAAAAAAAAAAAAAAAAAAAAAAAAAAATCAGTAAATTTCATAAATATTTCCTCCCAGGATTAAGAATGTATTATCACGTCTGCTCAAAATTTTTTGTGGTCATAAATGAGTGGTTCACAGTTATGTTGTTGAATGCTTTTGTTTTTATTTTTTTTCTTAGTTCTTGGCATAATAATATAAATCAAATCTTTACACATTGTCTTTGAAACTCATTGTCTTAACATGATCCTTTTGATGCTTCATTGAGCAATGTGGCAGCCTAGGGACAAATGTCCAGTTTAAACAGCCAAAAAAAAGTATATCTTCCTAAAAACCACCTCACTTATGATTTGTTAACATTCAATTATTTTGTCATCGCGCACATTAAAATATTGATTGTGTTTCATCCTAAAATTAATGCTTTTAATAGGTAAAATTACAGCTGCAAAAGAAAAAAGGAAAATATCCAAGTGTGGCTTTTTCTTCTTTTTTTAATCCCTTGGTGTGTGGTTTGTGGGTGTGTATATATATATCAATACAAAAAACCCTTAACGGGTTAAAAGTTTGTGACGCAGCACTGTACTTTATGGCTATAAGAATTAGAAATACGGGTCTTAAAAATAATGATATCAAGTTTTCAGTGACACTTTGATATTAATTAAATTATACATAGATTTTCTTATTTCAATTTGCTTTTTCCTTTTATTTATATTTACAGTGTAAACGTTATTTTCAAGATAAAATAATATATAGCATTTACTCATTGATACCTTTCCATTCACATCTTATACTATGAAAGCATGTGTTTTAAAAGAAATTATATGAAATTCCAGTAACGTAGTGGTGTTACATTAAATGATTTGTTTTTAAATTTCACTGCAATTATTTTGTTTTGCATATTAAAGTATATGTGCACATTGAAATATTGCTTTTAATTTTCAAATACTCTGTCAAATATATCACTTTCATTAAGCTTATATTATGTACTGAAATATATTTATTTCAATGAATTATTCTTTTGCGTCACGCCATCCAAAACAAATTTTTTTCTTTGCAGCACAATATCTTTTTGGATGAAATGACACGAAGTAAACATTTTCATATATTTTACTTACAGTTTTGGATGGCGTGACGCAAAAGATAAAATAATTCATTGAAATAAATATATTTCAGTACATAATATAAGCTTAATGAAAGTGATATATTTGACAGCATATTTGAAAATTAAAAGCGATATTTCAATGTGCACATATACTTTAATATGCAAAACAAAATCATTGCAGTGAAATTTAAAAACAAATCATTTAATGTAACACCACTACGTTACTGGAATTTCATATAATTTCTTTTAAAACACATGCTTTCATAGTATAAGAGATGTGAATGGAAAGGTATCAATGAGTAAATGCTATATATTATTTTATGTTGAAAATAACGTTTACACTGTAAATATAAATAAAAGGAAAAAGCAAATTCAAATAAGAAAATCTATGTATAATTTAATTAATATCAAAGCGTCACTGAAAATTTGATATCATTATTTTTAAGACCCATATTTCTAATTCTTATAGCCATAAAGTACAGTGCTGCGTCACAAACTTTTAACCCGTTAAGGGTTTTTTGTATTGATATCATTACTTTTTAGGGGTTAATGATCAAAAGGAGCATTTAAGGAGCATTAAAATTAAAGGAGCATTTAAGGAGCATTAAAATTAAAGGAGCATGGTAATGAGTTATAACACAAAAAGTGTTGTTTTATAGGTCATACTCGAACAAAATAACAAACTAAATGAAATTTCATAAAAAGTGATAAAAAAAAAAAAAAAATTAAGACATGTTTTACAGTTTTTAGAAATTCCGAAAATTACTAGATAAAAACAAATTTAATAATTCGTATTCGACACTGTTTGGCGAGATTTTGTATGAACTTTGGAAACACACTTTTCTAAAATCGATGAAATTAATATAAAAATTCTACAGAACAACTTGATTAGTTTTTTATATAATACAAAATGAGTTTAAATCAGTTTAATTTAAAGTTGTTTTCGTAAAGAATTTCCCTTTACGATTTTTATAATACAATGCAAACTCAAGTTACTGTAACAATGTTTGTGTTAACAGTAATTATTAAGGTACGGAAAAATCATTTAATTTAGTATAAGTATTAATCGTTATTATTGTTGGTTTGGCCACGACTTTTAAGTTTTTAAACTGATTAATAGATTAGTTTTACAAAGGGAAAACAGTTACATATTATAATTTTACTTAATTTTTTGTGTTTAATTAAAAGCTTGAAATTGTTTCAGTTTACCTCTTAACACTTTTAAGATTTTATGGATATTGTATAGGAAAGCTATATTAAAAAATAAACAAGTACTTACACAAATTTCAGAACAATATGTTGTACTAAATAATGAATAACAGAGGTTTTTAAAAAATTTGTGATAGCAAAAAAAAAAAAAAAAAAAAAAAAAAAAAAACCTTTGTAATGGAAATAAACATCCTTGAATCCTATTTGAACATCTATGCCATTTAATCATTTGAATGGTATCATTCACCAAAAAAAAAAAAAAAAAAAAAATTCCTCAAAATTTTATGCTATATTTTTTAGAATAGTGTGTACAATATTTACAATGTTATTATTAATTTCTAATTTAAAAGTTGCAGATGCATGGTAATTTCAATTTTATTTTATATCACTATTATATCTAAGAAATAAGTACAGTCAACTCTCAAAAATCCGCAATTCTCTAAAATCCGCATATCATTTGCAATGTAAACAAACATTGTCACAATTGATTTGTTGATTAGTGGATTGCAAAAATTCAGCTGTATTAAGAGACAAATAAGTTTTTAACTGATGCTGATGAATCACCAATCACTCAACATATTGCAGAGGAGGAAATGATAAGTTTACACTTAATTATTAAAAAATAAATGCTAATCATTTAGAGGAAAAGGAGAAAGACAGTTTTCATGAAAGATTTTCTCTCATGCAGATAAATATTCAAACTTTCTTTTAGCATAAACTTATGTGATTGACCAAGAATTGCTGACTTTTTTGCAGGTTATACGAAAATAAATATGTATGAATATTCTTACTTAAACTAGTATTGATCAGACTTTTCAAAAATCTAGGTAATTTGTAACTATAATGCGATATACAAAAATTGTTCTTTAAATTAAAATTTCATGAATATTTGTACTTTTATTAGACACACTATATTTCAGCATTGTATATATAACATATAAATTGTATCGTAAAGATTTGCTACTCAAATGAGGTTGTAAGATGTAAATAAAAGAAATTACTCTAAAATCTGCAAAATTCAGAAATCCGCAAAACACTTCGTTTTAAGCTGTGCGGATTTTTGAGAGTGTACTGTATTGAGTTAAGGAGGATATTTTTTTTATATATATATTTTTTCTGGAGTAGTTTTTGTTATATTCATGCCACCTCCCGACTGTTAAATTTAAGAAAGAAAGATAGAAACGCGAATATTTTTTAGGTATAGATTTGATTTAAAAGAGAAAAATAAATAATAATAGAAAAATCTTTAAAAAGTGAAATTTTTATACTGGTAAATATTTAAGTAGTATAGTTTGTTATGAATTTAATAATAAAAAAAAAAATCTTAATCTATTTAAAATTTTATTATAGCTTAACATTTTGTAATTTATATATTATATATACTAGAAACTTAATGAGCAAATTAATTATTTTCAAATTCTGTTTTAAGAATTTTTTCAATCTGTAGTTTAAGTGATTTATCACCTAATTTTGAAAAAATTACAAATATTTGCATATGATTATCATATTATTTGTCATTTTTATGAAAATAAAGAAAAATTTTTTTGTTGTTGCAATCACTTTTTGAAAAAAATCCAATTTTGAAAGTTAACAACATATCAGCATGAAAACAATGTAAATACAACTTTTTTTTTTTGATAAACAAATGTCATATAAAATACAAGTACCTGAATAAATAACTCATTTAATATATATATATTAAAGAAAGAAAAATATTTTTTTTTTATATTTTTGTGTTTATTTTTGATGCCAATTCCCGATAGAGGGAGCCAAAACGATTATTTGATATTGAGTATTTCAGATGAAAGAGAAGACTGTATAAGTCCGCGAAACTGCCGCATCACAGTATTTTCGGAGTAAAAAATAGTTAGATTTTCAAACTGAGTTATAAAAAAAACAAGAGCTTTCCGGGGGAAAAATGGAGATGTCAGGCACATCAGATAAAAGCGATTAATATCATATATCAATTAAACGACATTCGCTCAAGCCATATTCGAGAAAAATTGTTCTACATATAGGCCATCCATTTATAACTTAAATAAGCTAATTCATGTCTCAAAATATATTGCACGCAGAAATGTGGCGATTTCAGGGTAGGATCAGACAGAAGAAAAATTACTGTTTTGAAAATATCAGAATAAAACATCCCATATTTCCTGAGATATTAAGTGTCAGCTTTCAGCGGTTTCTTTGATCTCAAATTAGCTGTATATATGTGTCGCAGTTTTTGTTCGTATTTTCCACTGAGTGTCGCCACATTCATTTGTTTTTTCGCTTGCGTCACTAGAAAAACTGCCGTTTTTCATGATATATTACGTAACCATTAATAGAAAAATCTTTTTTTACGTGTAATTACTGGTAGGAAAGTGAAATATCTATCAGTATTTGTATTTAAGCACATTTTCTAGTGATGACAGTACAACTGATTGACTAAGGAGGTTTTTAAAAATATAAATTTAAGTTTGGCTATTTATCGAAACTTTGTTAGAATCTGTTACTACATGTATAACAGTAAATTCTCAGCGCAATTCCATTAATGAATGATCTGTGCACTAACTGGTTACTTTTATTCACATGCTATTTATTTTTAATGTTTTCTAATTTTGTTAATTATAATTAAAATTTTATAAGCTTAAATTTATCACCAATACAATTATAATGCAAGTTCTAACCTGATTTTGAACTAAATAGTAGATCAAAGACACAGAAAAACTTTACTATGTTCCTCATTTAACTCATAAGATTTAGACGATATTTTTTGCTTTCATATCCAGCTCCTTAAAATTGCTGAAAGGGTAGATGGACTCAGCTTTTTTTTTTTAATTAAATGTCCTTAAAGTTGAAAAATACTCTTTCTACATCAGCATTGGTATGCGGGAAGGACAGAAGAATTGAAACTAATGTTAAAATGTTAGTAAATACCTTTTCGTTATTGCAATTAATATAATTGTGTAAATAATCTACAAATTTTAAGTTCATAAGACAAACTTTAGCAAAATTATTTTGATGCAAAAACAAAAGTGCCCATTCCTGCAATACAGCCTTCTTATCTAAAACTTCGTCTTTAAGTTGTATTAAAATAGGCTTTAAAGTTATTCTTTCTTCAGTTTGTGAGAAAACGTTAACAAGTAACAAAAATTTAAAATTGTTTTCTTCTCTATTGACATGAGCAGTCTTTTATGTGTTTCTACCATTGCTCGCTGGTAAAAATTTAAACATCTTTGCTTAAATTCCAATATATGATTTTCTGCCTTGTCATCCAGAATATTTTGGGAACCACTACTAATAATAATCTTATTCAATTCTAAGGAATTCTCTTTTATGTAGACACCCCCCCCCCCCCCCCCAGGGGGATACCTTCTTTAGGTATTCAGAGTACGTCACGAACCCCAGGCCCGAGTGATCTTTTTTCTCCTCTCCTTTTTTTTTTTTTTTTTTAAACCTTCCCCCCTTTTACTTCTTTTTCTTTTGGTTTATTTTCTTTTATTTATTTATTTTAATTTTTCTGGAAATTAGTTTTTGGCATTTGTTCTTGTTTTTGTGTTCTTATAGTTGGTTCTTGTTGGTTTTTGGTACGTGTTTTTGCTTTTTTGTTCTTAAAAAAAAAAAAAAAAAATTAAAAAACTATAAAATTTCTAAAAAACACACACACACAGAAAAAAGGTACAACTAACTTTGTTTCACTCACCTTGTTGGTTTTTTACTCACCTTTTTTGTTCTTACTCACCTTCATATTTGTCTTGTTTTTGTTCATTAAACTAAAAATTTTTAACATCTAAAATATTAACAAAGCTGTGTCTGGTGAAGGTGTGGCACTGGTTATTGGGTTGGCCGTTTGGTGAGGTTCTCACGGTAGTCTAGCCTTGGGATCACACTGGAAGACTGGTGTCCTTGGTGAAAGTGAGACAACGAAGACTACTTGAATGAGAAACACCAGACTAACACGACTACCACATGTGATTCCTGGTAGCTGGTGAGTGGTTATGGGTGTCCCAAAGAGTAATCTTAAAAACCCTTTGCGTTTGCGTGTTGGAAGAAACACTCTGACTTGTGGGACTAAGGAAACCCTCACTCTATTCTTTCTTTTCTATCATGGCTACAAATAAAGGATTATCGGATAATGCGACTGGCTCGGGTCAAACGAACCAAACAAAGTCAAATTCTTGGGGAGACAGGATGGATGAATTTTCATCTACATTAAATAATAAAAATATTTTCGATATGTCTGAAGCCCACTTCTTTGTGGTGAAACGAAAGGATGGAGATTTTAATAAAACTTCACCTTTCCTAATAAAAAATCGCTACAAGTTATTGTAGGTGAAACTAAATCTGTTAAAAAGTTACACAGGGGAATTACTAATTAAAGTTGCAAACAATAAACAAGCTCTTAACCCATTAAGCGCCGCTATGTAAATAAAATGAAATAATTTTTAACTAATGAGTGAATTTGGGATAATTTAAGGTCATTAAACATTTTCACTAAAAATTTGAATGAAATTGTTAGAAATTTGCTGAAACAAGCTTGTTCCCAAAATGGGAGCATTGGCGCCTAATGGGGGTCTAATTTTGATTTTTAAAAATGAGTTGCTACATGACTATTGGAGCTTTGTTTTATAACTTATGAAGGATATTTCTTACTATACAATGAAATTTATTCATTTATATGAATATATTTAACATTTGGCTATTTTATAAAATATATAAAATTTATAAAATATATATATTAGATATAACATTTATATTATACGTAAATTTATAAGAGAACTTAAAAAGTTATATTTATATATTAATATGAATATAATCAACTTACTTACATACTATGTTTTTATTTCTTAGTATGAAATTGAAATGAACAACTTTTGTGTAACATTACTTTACATTTGATACAGTAATGACGTGTATTTTTCTTACACACTTTGCATCGGGATTGTTTATTGGCACCTTCAATATAGTGATTGATATTATCAAATCTCACATCCACATTTACCTCTTCGCATGGTCCTTGTCGATTATAACTAATAGTAACATCTTCTGTTTTCATAAGGGCTGTTACAATAGATCGCAAAAATTCTAATTGCGAAAGATTTCCTTTGCATCCTTTGTGTATTCTCCATGCTGCTACTACAGCCATATTTACTGTATTGGTAAAAAAAGGCCACCACCATTTCTTTCCTTTAATTTTTGGGCGGTATTGACTCAAAAATCGATCTAATAAATCAACACCTCCCATGTGTTTATTATAAGACGCTACAATGTGAGGTTGTTTTACATCAATCTTTTTTTTTCCCCACGTTACTCCACCGCTTTGCTTTTCCTAATGGATCAGATGTTTCAAAGTTAGATGCGAGGCAAACTACGTGATTGTCATTCCACTTCACAACACTAACACTTTCTGTAGTTAAAATTTCAAATGTTCCTCTTTCTTTTTTTTTCAAAGCCTTTGAATCACTTAAAGGACAATTTTGAAGTCTATTTTCTCGTATTGTTCCAGTAATGCGAAATTCTTTTTTGCGCATCTCACTCAATAATTTCAGAGAAGTAAAAAAGTTATCAACATATACTTTATGTTTTTGAGGAAATGGGACGCAATTTAATAAATCCAATACAACGCGAGTGCCAAGAGGTAGTGTATCTGAATTATTTGTCTCCTTCCGTTTTCCTGTATAAATTTGGAGGTTGAAAGGATACCCATCAGACGAGGCAAGAACCCATATTTTATAGCCAAATCTAACAGGCTTACCACGCATAAACATTTTTGCCGTATGATGTCCAGTGTACGGAATCATTTCTTCATCTACACTCAAACATTCAGAAAATATTCCAAACTGTTGTAATTTTAAACAAAATTTTTCCAAGAATCCTCTAACTTTAAATACTTTATCACTTAGATCTAGGTTATCGTTGTTACATAAATGAAGATATTTTTTAATATCACGAAAACGTTGTCTGGACATTGCTTCAGATACGAAAGGAATATAACAGTCATCTGATTTATTCCAATACATATCTTCTTGGGGCAAAGAGTGATAACCGCTGAAAAGGATTATGCCTAAAAATTTTTTCATTTCTTGTCTAGTAAGTGAAAAGTTGAGATTATTCTTTTGGGTTGCATATCTAATACTTTCTTCTATCAATATGTCAAATATTTCATCATCGAAAAACATTCTAAAAAGTTGATATGGAGTTTTGTTTATTAGATCTGGAAATGTTTCTTCCAAACTCTCAATTTCAATAGAAGGAATTTCTATCAAATTCGCAGGAGACCAATCAAATTTAACCTTTTCTATTTCATTTAAAATATACCTTATATAGGCTTTTCAATTTTGGCTGATCAATTTCGATCACAATCGTGATCATCTTCAGAGCCACTTGTTACGCCTTCGTCCTTCGTTTTATAGTTTCGCAGTTTGTTGTCAGAGTTCCTTCGCTTCACTTCGGATTCTTGTCAGAGGTGTTGCCATGCAGCTGGGATGATGGAATGTTCTCTATTGTTTACTGTGTTGGGGTTAGTGATAATTTCAAGGGCCCCCCGTTTTAGAGCGTAGTTATGGTTATTGTAGGGGGCTATTTTTTGGATGTTAATAGAGTTAATGCTTATTGGGTTATTATTATGGGTAGTGGAGAAAGCGGTAGAGGTTTTTCCTAGTTTAAGATCTGCACGGTGTTCTTTTTCACGATCGGCTATTTTTCGTTTAGTCATCACGATGTAGCAGGCTTTTTTACTATTGATATGTTCGAAGTTGATTTTATAAATTCCGGAGGTGTGGTTTTGTGGAATGGGGTCTTTTTCGTTCCGGATGTGTTGAAAGATATTTTTGTCAGGTTTTATTGGAATGTTTACGTTATTATTTTTAGCTTCATTTTTTATTTTAATGCTGGCACCGTTATAAAAAGCTCTAACAAACAATTACTAAATAAAGAACTTAACAATATAAAAAAAATCGCCGCAAAAGCTAACTACTCTAAAAATCTTATAAATAAATTATACAAAAAACGCCTAAAATCTCTTAACAAAATCAATAACGCCCAGAAACCTAAACCTAATTTTACCACCGCAATCCCTTTTTGTAACGGCGCCAGCATTAAAATAAAAAATGAAGCTAAAAATAATAACGTAAACATTCCAATAAAACCTGACAAAAATATCTTTCAACACATCTGGAACGAAAAAGACCCCATTCCACAAAACCACACCTCCGGAATTTATAAAATCAACTTCGAACATATCAATAGTAAAAAAGCCTGCTACATCGGGATGACTAAACGAAAAATAGCCGATCGTGAAAAAGAACACCGTGCAGATCTTAAACTAGGAAAAACCTCTACCGCTTTCTCCACTACCCATAATAATAACCCAATAAGCATTAACTCTATTAACATCCAAAAAATAGCCCCCTACAATAACCATAACTACGCTCTAAAACGGGAGGCCCTTGAAATTATCACTAACCCCAACACAGTAAACAATAGAGAACATGCCATCATCCCAGCTGCATGGCAACACCTCTTACAAGAATCCGAAGTGAAGCGAAGGAACTCTGACAACAAACCGCGAAACTATAAAACGAAGGACGAAGGCGTAACAAGTGGCTCTGAAGATGATCACGATTGTGATCGAAATTGATCAGCCAAAATTGAAAAGCCTATATAAGGTATATTTTAAATGAAATAAATTAGTTTGCTTTTCATTAAATTTATATGAAATTTAACCTTTTCATTTCTTGGATTCTCTATTTCATTTTTTTTATTCCTTTTTCTTTTTCTACTACTCCTTGATTTTGTTTGAGTTTTACTCGTTATTTCATTCTTTGGTAAATTATAATCCTTGTCTGAATCAGCATCATTTAAACTTTTGAGATTAATTTCAATTTCACCAGATATGTCGACAGGAATTTCATCACACAAATTATTTTCAGCAATGTCTTCTTCATCAGTAACCACCGATGTTTCGGGTGGCAAACAAATTAATTCTGGATCATCAGAGAATTCATCACTATCGAGTTCATTAAAATATTCTAGAGCTTGATCAACAGTTAAAAATTTAGAAGACATGTTTACTCAAATGCACATTTTACGCAAATTTGGAAAAAATTCTTTTACAAATGACAAATTCAACTTCTTTCAACAGAAAAAAAAAAAAAAAAAATCAAGGTCAGCACAAGCTATTCGTTCCTAAACAAAAGCAAAGTGAGGGGAGGAAAGACGAGTTCATTTTAGATCGAGGGTAGAAAACTACGTTTCCTGCCAATGCTCCCAAATTGGGAACATTAAGAAAAATGCTCATTAATTATAACTTAAAATTTTTTTATAAATAGTTTATGAATTAATTATTTTAAAATAGCCTTATTTTGAAATATTTAACATAGAACTAAACATTTTTGAAAAATATTAATATTTTTAAAATAGCGATAAAATGAAAGTGCGAAATCTAATAATGTTTGCACAAATTGAAAGGAAAATTGGATAAGAAAATAAATATATATTGAGGTAAAAAAAAATAGTAATATTAAGCATGAAATGAACTTTAAAATACAATAAAGAAAATAAAAATCGACTAATAAGTTTTTACGCAAAAAATTATGAAACTTGTGTTCCCAAAATGGGAGCATTGGCGCCTAATGGGTTAATCTAAAAAAATGTACGAACTTTGCTACTATACCTGTAATTGTCACTGCACGTAGAACTTTAAATACTAACCGTGGGGTAATTTCTGAAACAGATTTACAATACATAACTGAAAGTTAAATACTGGAAAATCTCAAAGACCAAAATTAATTGCTGTACGACGCATCTCAATTTTCCAAGATGGGAAACAAATTCATACAAAACATATTATTCTCACAATTGACTCACCTAAACACCCCCATTCTATAAAAGCTGGCTATATTGAATGCCCAATCAGACCGTACATTTTGAACCCCCTGCGATGCTTTGTCAACGCTTTGGCCACTTGAAGACCTCTTGCAGTGGAAGTTGAACATGTGCTCACTGCAGTGCAGTAGGCATAGTGCTATTTCTATGATTTTATTTAATAATAATAATATTAAATGGTCAGAGATGACAAAAGGAAAAACTCTCATAAGACACCATATTTGATTAGCCCTTCGTTTTAAAGTGTGATCGGTGTTGTTATGTAGAGTTATAGAATTAAAATTTGCTGATAGTGTATTTTTTACTTCAGTTGCATAATAAGAATGTAATCTTTTATTGAAAGTTGCCACATCAAAATATATTGTAATACTAACTTAAGTTCCATTGGATATATATACGTTTTAGTTGGTCATGTATTGGGTCAAATATGAAGTCCTCAGTAAAATGAGAATATTGAGGCGAGTGTAAGACAGTTTCTTCTCAAACACCAGTTTGTTTTTGTGATTTGTTTGTCTTTGAGTTTTTTTGTATGTTCATTATGGAGCATTTTGGTTTGAGGCTGAACATTTTGTTTATCTTTGTGAAAATCATTTCTACTTTTCATACACAAACGACAAGAGTGTTGAGCAGATGGACTAATCAAACCAAATAATTAATGAGCTGCTTGCCCATCAGTAACTAGACTTGCTATAATAGCATGTATTGTATAAAGTTTTCCAGATACTGTTATCAGTACCTCTTCATCACTCTCAAGTTTTTGAGTATCTTTAATAAAATGTTGTAATATTGGCTTAAATACATATTTGTTAACATCTGCACTATGGCATAGAGCTAACACATGAAAAACATTGAGGAATGAATTTAAATAGAAAGGAAGATTTTGGATACTAAAATAAAAAGTTTCATGCTTATGTTCAAGAACTTTTGAACCTAATGGATTATTAATAACATCAGCGTACTATATGTGGATACTTCTTAAAAAATTCATTATTTCTAAAAATAATACCATCACGAAAATTATATATAACATTTTATTGTCATAGAGCTTTTCAGTTTCATTATGTACACTGAGTTCTTCAGATTTGAAAAGGGTAAAAAAATTCATTGGTTATATCTGCAGTAGTTGAGGTTATCTTTCTGTAGCACATCCAATGAAATACTTGTTTTCACTTCTTTATTTAAACCAATATTATTATTTCTTATGTTTATGGCTTCTTCCTCATCATGCTCAACAATTTTTAAATAAACATCTTTGTTTTGAACATATGTTTTCAAGCACTTAATGTGACTCGTCCATCAAGCATGAATTCTGAAGTATTTAGAAACTTCTACAACATCTTACATTATGATATGAATATCTTTAGTTTTGCAAATAAAATGGAGAGTTAAAAATCCACATAGCTTGGGACTAGAGATTGTGCGGATTATAGGATTGGGTGGATTTTGGATCCCATAAAAATAATTTTCACTTTGAATAATAAAAGCAGGATATTATTCAAATTAAACACATACTAGTGAATAAAAATACAATTTCACCTGACTATTAAATTATTAGATACATAAGAATAAAACTAACATTATTGTTTTGATTAAACATATTTTTTTAAAGATAAATTTTTTTCAAATGTATACTAAATCTGTTCACATGCAGTTTGTTAAACTACACTTGAGCATGCACACATACATCTTTAAGATTTTTTTATGTCTTATTTTGTAACATAAATTCATTTTTCGAAGAATTTAACTGAATTCTTCCTTACAACTATGCCTTCCTCAGATAGCATTTGAAAAAATTAGTTTATTGTTTTTCTCATTGATATCATCTTTTTTTTTTTTATTAACCCTTGCTTTCCCAAGATGGGGTCATTTTGACCCCTTTTTGTAGTTGAAATTTAGTTAAGCCTGCCTCATTCAAAAAGTGCGCTAATTCGCCAAAGATAGGAAACGCAACCAGTGGAATGTTGGAACTTCTAAACAATACAAAAAGGCACGGTGCTGGTGATTTTCACCAAACATGCCAAGCGGCACCAACAATTTTTCTGCAGTAACGCCTTGATCTTGGAAAAGTGAGGGTTAATTTAATATATTTTTGATAATTTCCTTATTACAATAATAATATGAAAAACTGCAAGAACCAAATTGCTAATTAAGAAATGCAAGCACAAAATCTGCATTCAAGATCTTTTACAAAATTTCTGTTATCTGATAAGTTATACGGATTTTGGACTTTGGCAGATTTCTGGCAGTAGATCATTGTGTGCTGTTGACCATCTATCCTGAATTAGTGTTAATGACTTTTCTTGGATTTCTATTTTTACATGGATATTATTATCCAATAATGATGTTGTGAAGATTTTGTCGCAAAGGACTTGAATAACATGTATGTAGTTCTTAGATTATCTTTTTCAAATAATATTTATTGGCATAGCTGAATGGCACATTACAAGAATAAAAATACCGAACTGTTTTCTAGTTTATTTATCAAAGTGGCTGATTTTTGTCAAAAATGATAATATTAAAGGCTGTTTTTTCTATATGGATTTTAATCTAAGAACATGATGATGGAGTAGGTTACAACTTTTTAAGCTAGATGTTTGTTATACTTTATGAATATCATTGTCACGCTTTAGTGATATAGTACTAGTTAATACCTATCAAAAGTTGACTGATGATGTACAACTAAAATCTTTTCACAGCACAAAGTTTAAAAAGACCCTTACTTTAATATTTCACATAGCTGTTAACCGGTTTAAACCCCCCTGCTTTAATTATTTATCTTTTGATTGGAGGTAGGAGGGATAAATTTCGTGAAATTTCAATGTACAAATTTAATCATACTCCACATAGTAAAAATAAAATCCCAAGGTTTTCCTAAATTTTACTCTAAATATGATCAAAAGAAAGGCAAAATTTATATAAATTATCGAAAGAATCAATATTTCTTAATGAGATAGTATCAATATTTGTGATAATACTTATCAAAGCAGCAAGCATGTAAATTAATTCCACAATAGAATTCCACCAAATCAACTAATAATCTATAGAACTGTACTCCTTTTATGTTTACTGTAAAATTTATTCGTTGCTTTTCCCACAAAATGAATAAATACATAGATTTACTACCAGATTATCTTATATATTAAAACACAAGCGATTTTCTTTAAGACCAAAATCGCATGATCTGGGCGTGCGCGGAGGCTGTTCCTGTCTTTAGACGAAACCGGTGACCAATCGCTGAGAGCCTCTTCGGATTTCTAGAGCGAGCGAATTCAGAAATCTGATTGGCTCATGCTTTCTCGAGAATGAGATGATGGTTTACACAGCGAAGATGTTTACACCAGTGGTTTACACAGTGCTGATGCTAATTTTTAGTATTGTATAAAAATTTTACAATTGTTTATATTTACAAACAGTAAGGTGTGTATGCATTGGTTTTTTTTAGTTATTAAATTATTTCTTTTACTTAAAGTTTATGTGTCATGAATTCTAGAGTATCGTGATAGATATTTTGTTTAGTGTTTCTGTTAACATTTGTATACGCTTATATTAAAATGTTACTGTTAGCATTTTAACCTTTAACTACTTTGTATATATATTTATATGAAATATTACTGTTTGCATTTTTTAATGTTTTGTGTTCGTATTGTATGTTCAAAATGTTAGTTTATTACAATTTTCGCAAAATTGCATCGAGCTTTATCGATATTTTTGTATTGCACCAAAGATAAGTATTTTTATTATTAGTTACTCCCATTATGAATTTAGTTTATTTTTGAAATTCGATTTTAAATTGTATGTTTTGGTTGCAGTATACAAACTGCTGAGGTTTTTTTTTTTTCTTTGCATATTTTAAAACGATAAAGTAAATAAATACCATCATTCTATATAGTTTGTTGATTATTTTCGGTGCCATATAGAAATAACGATAATGCTGCACATAAGCATATATAATTTTTTGAATATACTTAATAAGATATACATATGTAGCAGAGAGAAAATATGTAAATGGTAACATTTTAAATAAACGTACAGAAAACAGAAAAAAAAAATTAAAAGTAGTTTCCAATGCTAAAAAATATAAACAATACTCTAGAACTCATACAAACGCATGAACTTTACACATACAGAAAAAATAAGACAATGCATATGCACTTTATTGTTAACAAAAAAAGAAAAAAAAGTGGGATATTTCAAATTTAAGTGAGAATTTTTTTCATTTTGAGCACTCAGAGTGCAATAACTGGCACAGTAGAAAAGTCAGCA
Organism: Salticus scenicus; assembly: GCA_963930645.1. Lineage (NCBI taxonomy): Eukaryota > Metazoa > Arthropoda > Arachnida > Araneae > Salticidae > Salticus > Salticus scenicus. The sequence continues at coordinate 229,339,611 of OZ005658.1, forward strand.
CAGTAGAAAATTCATTATATATACAGACTCAAAGAGTGTTCTTGATTCACTCTCTTCAAGCTCTTGTAACTTGACTTTCATTTCAATTTTAAAAACTTACAACGACCTTTTGAAAAAGGGATTAATAAAGTCTAAACCAATAAAATAGTAATAAAATAGTAATAAAACTAATAAAGTCGGTTGTGGTATCATCATTGATAACACTACATTTAGCTATCAACTCCCTAATTCATTTTCCATTTTCTCTGCAGTTTTTTTTGCAGTTGAGGTTGCTCTTAACATTATTTCATCTCATCGGAGGAGGAAATTCATTATCTATACCGACTCGAAGAGTGCTCTTGACTCTCTCTCTTCTAACTCTTGTAACCTGTCCTTCATTTCAATTCTCAAAACTTACAACGACCTTCTTAAAAAGGGATTCAACATTTTGTTTTGCTGGGTTCCTGGCCACGTAGGCATTAAAGCCAACGAAGCAGCTGACAAAGCCGCAAGGCGGGCTTCCATACTTTTAAACTGTCCATATGATATGAAGCACACACTTAAAAGCTATTTTAAAAATATTTGGCAACGGGAATGGAATAATCAAACCAATAACAAATTGCAAGTAATAAAACCTCAAATTTTAATCTGGCCTACACTCACCCCTAGAAAATATGTCATTATTACTAGACTAAGAATCGGGCATTCAAGACACACATAAATACTATTGCTTGGAGAACAACAACCTGATTGTCCAAAATGTCATTTTAGTGCACTAACAATTTGCCATATTCTAACCAACTGCCCTTCCCTTTGTCATCTGTATCGACATTATTTTAATTCATCTTCACCCAATCTGACAAGTCTTTTAGGTGCAAATCCTCATTATCACTTGGCAAATTTTTTGAGAGGCTGGTTTTTACTTCGACATCTGATTTTATTGTTTACAAATTCTTCCTCTTTTTTATTATCTTTGATTTTATCTTGTATGGAGTTTTTTTTTTTTTTTCTCCTGTGATTTTTTTAATAACTTTCTAGATGGGAGACTATTTTTTCTTTTACCTGTTTGTTTGGCGCAGCATGTCCTACTCTGGACCTTGCGCCAGAATAAGGCATTCAACCAACCAACCTAGATTCTCTTTCTTCTAGCTCTTGTGCGCTTTCTTTTATGTCAGTTTTAAAAACCTATAATGGTCTTTTAGAAAAAGACTGACATATTGTTCTGTTGGGTTCCTGGTCATGTTGGCATCAAGGGCAATGAATTAGCAGATAAAGCAGCAAGACAGGCATTGATTGATATTAACTGTCCAGTTCCATTTGAGGCTGTTAAGCATTCCTTTAAAGGTTTCTTAAAAAATATGTGGCAAAGAGAGTGGAATTACAGACCAATAATAAATTACAGGGAATCAAACCACACATTTCAGTCTGGCCTACACTTACTCCTAGGAGTTACGATGTGATAATTACTCGTCTCATGATTGGGCATTCGAGACTTACACACAAACATTTACTTCTTGGACAACACGAACCTACCTGCCCCAAATGCCACTTCAGCTTACTAACCATTAGCCATATCCTCACCAATTGCTCTTGCCTTCGTCATCTGTACAGGCACTATTTTAATTCATCATCACCAAATTTGACTAACCTGTTGGGTATTTATCCTCATTATCATCTGACCAACTTTTTAAAAGAGGCAGGTTTTTACTACGATATGTGATTTTATTACCAGTTTATCATTCTTCATCGCTGATTTTATCATTTACACTGCCATTTTCTACATCTTATTTTATTATATACCGTAATTTTCGGGAGATAACGGCTTATACGTGTTTATAAGTTTAAAATCGGCAACTGCGGCCTATCTAACGGTGCGTCCTATCTGTTGGGAGAAAAAAATATGGAAGTTTTTTTTTCCTTGCAAAAATATTTTTATTAGCGATCTTTATCAAAAAAAAAATATATTTTTAAATCAGAAAGAACAGCTTATGTTATTTTATTTATGTATTATTATTTTGTCCTTTTAGTTTTCAACCAGAACTCTTAATATTATTGCACAAAATCAAGGAAACAAGTTCAGTGATCGATTTTCATGGCCATTTTGATAGCGTCCATAACATTAATTCATCAGCTGATATTTTAATTAGTTAAAATAATTTTTTTAAGACATATCCAGATCGCAAAAATTTTTAATAATTTAATTTCAAAAGTACAGAATGTGTAAACTGTAAAACCAAACAATTTTCTATGAAAACTATATTAAGTGATTTCTATTAAAACTCTTCTTATCCAATTCATCTTTAAACTTATTTTAACATTTGTTTTGTGAAATTTTAGGTAAAAACAACAAGCATGTCAAATAATTCTGATAATCATTCATAATAATGAATTTAAAAATTAAAAAGGGGGGGAGGGGATCAGCTGAAAATGTAGTTGAAATGTTAGATAAAGCTTATTTTTGACAAGTTTTATCTAATATTTTAACTTTCTTCACCTAATTAAAAATAGTTGAAAATAATAATAATAAAAAAAAACGCTGTTGGGGAAAATTAATGCGATCGAAAATGTCCGTTTTTTCAACTTTGTACTGTATAAGATTTTAACATTTATTTCTAATGCATTAATATTAATAAAAGAAAAGGAAAATTAAATGCTCAAAGAAAATACCTCGATATTTACGATATCGATGTATGTGCAAAGAATTGTTTTAGTAGTAGATTATTTGGTATATACTGCGGCTTATCTGATGAAACTTAATTCAATTTTGCATATTTTTCATTGTTACGGCCTGTACAATGGTGCGGCTTATCACCCGAAAATAACGGTACATTGTTTATAACTTTTACATCTTGTTTTATCTTATACACTGTTTACTCTATTTTTTATCATATTTATCTATTATTATATACATCTTTTACTATTCTTTTTTCTTAGACTATGGATGGGATCCCCCCATCCAGACAGTAAATTTCGGCGCAGCATATCCAATTTTGGATTTTGCACCACTAAAAACCAACCAACCAACCAACCATTGCCACTTTTGGTGTGTGTACTATGTAACAGCTGAAAACTTATATTCAAAATTACTTTTATAAAATTATTATTCTATGTTTAATTAAATAGATAAGTAATTGCGATAGATGCAAATGAAAACCTTGATTTATATTAATTTTGACTAATATCCCCCAGTAGTTGAAACTTGATGAACTGTTTTTTACAGTAAGTATTTGAATAATAAATACAGAAAATCAACATTTCCTTGTAAACAGTATTCACAGCAAAAAAATCAATATATATACACACACACACAAAAAGTGTAATTGTTGCATAAAAAAAAATGAAAAAAATGTTTGGTTTCAATGCCAAACCAAACTGTCCTGTAACTTACGATGACATGAAGCACACACTTAAAAGCTATTTTAAAAATATTTGGCAAAGGGAGTGGAATAACCAGAACAATAATAAATTGCAAGAAATAAAACCTCAAATTTCAATCTGGCCAACACTCACCCCTAGAAAATATGATGTCATTATTACTAGACTAAGAATTGGGCATTAAAGACTCACACATAAATACTTATTGGTTGGAGAACAACAACCTGATTGTCCAAAATGTCATTTTAGTGCACTGACCATTTGCCATATTCTCACCGACTGCCCTTGCCTTCGTCATTTGTATCGACATTATTTTAATTCATCTTCACCCAATTTGACAAGCCTTTTAGGTGCAAATTCTCATCATCACGTGACAAATTTTTTGAGAGGCTGGTTTTTATTTCGACATTTGATTTTATTCTTTACAATGTTCATCCCATTTTACATCTGTTTTTACTTTGACACTTCTTGGGGAGCAGACCGCCCATCTTTACTCAAAATTTACCGTGCTACTATTCGCTCCAAACTTGATTATGCATGCCAGGTTTATGGTTCAGCCCCTCACTCTTATATTAAAAAACTTGACACAACACATCATAGTGCACTCAGAATTTGCTCAGGTGCTTTCCGCACGACTCCAGTCCTTAGTTTATATGCTGACTGTGTGGAGCCTTCTCTCACTGATATTAGACAAAGACTTTCGTGTGAATTGTACTTTCGCATCATTTCACATCCTGATCATCCACTTCATTCACTTTTAAATAGTAACGATCATAATCTTTATGTGAATCGCCCATCTTGCATCCCACATTTCGCTCTTAGAATTAAGAGCTTTCTTGCTGGCACCTCTCACATTCATACCAAAATTCGTCCTCGGTCACTTTTAAACATGACGCCTTGGAATTTCCAAGTTATTTCTTTTCTTCATCCATTTAAGGGGTTTGAGAAATCTAACACAGATGCTTCCATTTTTCAAGTACTTTTCTCTTCTCATCGTTCTGAGTATAAGGACTATGTCGAGATTTTTACTGACGGCTCCAAGACAACTAATAAAGTCGGTTGTGGTATCATCATTGATAACACTACATTTAGCTATCAACTCCCTAATTCATTTTCCATTTTCTCTGCAGAGTTTTTGCAGTTGAGGTTGCTCTTAACATTATTTCATCTCATCGGAGGAGGAAATTCATTATCTATACCGACTCGAAGAGTGCTCTTGACTCTCTCTCTTCTAACTCTTGTAACCTGTCCTTCATTTCAATTCTCAAAACTTACAACGACCTTCTTAAAAAGGGATTCAACATTTTGTTTTGCTGGGTTCCTGGCCATGTTGGCATTAAAGGAAATGAAGCAGCAGACAAAGCCGCAAGGCAGGCTTCTCTACTTTTAAATTGTCCTGTACCTTACGATGACATGAAGCACACACTTAAAAGCTATTTTAAAAATATTTGGCAAAGGGAGTGGAATAACCAAAACAATAACAAATTGCAAGAAATAAAACCTGAAATTTCAATCTGGCCAACACTCACCCCTAGAAAATATGATGTCATTATTACTAGACTAAGAATTGGGCATTAAAGACTCACACATAAATACTTATTGCTTGGAGAACAACAACCTGATTGTCCAAAATGTCATTTTAGTGCACTAACCATTCGCGATATTCTCACCGACTGTCCTTGCCTTCGTCATTTGCATCGACATTATTTTAATTCATCTTCACCCAATTTGACAAGCCTTTTAGGTGCAAATTCTCATCATCACGTGACAAATTTTTTGAAAGAGGCTGGTTTTTATTTCGACATTTGATTTTATTCTTTACAATGTTCATCCCATTGCACATCTGTTTTTACTTTGAGATCTGATTTTATTGTTTACAAATTCATCCTATTTTACATCTGTTTTTTATTGTATACACTGTTTTTATTATATTTAATTTTATCTTGTATCTTGTTTTGTTTCTTTTTTCTCCTGTGACTTTTTAATGACTTTCTGGATGGGTAAACCCATCCAAAGGCTCTTTTTATTTTTTTACCTGTTTGTTTGGCGCAGCATTTCCTACTTTGGACCTTGCGCCAGAAAAAGGCATTCAACCAACCAACCAACCATCAATGCGAAACCAATGAAGGTTTAAATTTCAAGGGTTATATTGTTTATAATATAAAGTTGAAATTTTCTACAGAAATACATTGTTATACGCACAATTTAAGCATTGGAATTTTTTAATGGAACATTTAAAATTAAAAGTTCATAATTCTGAAATTATAAATGGCTGATAAATTAAATTGTTTCCCTAATTGCTGTTTTAAAAATTTCTTTTAATTCTTATCGGTGATCCTTGATCTGATTTGGTGATGTGCTGCATAATGACCTCTGTTTGTAAGTATTCTATTACAGCACAGCAATTGTGTTGGATGGCGGCTTCTCCTGCGTCTTTTTAGCTGAGTTTTATATTGAAAAATTTCCTCACATTCATTGCACTCAATACAGTTATGGTCTATTATAAGGTGATTCTCTTTCTTCACCATGAAATTTTTTTTTGCAGGGATACATGTTTGGGGGTGCCTCTTTGTGTTTTGTGAAGTCTACTTTGGATGTAAACATCTTGCACATTCCATCCTTGGTCATGGAAGCTCAGAACCGAGCAACACTCTTATTCTTTTGCTTCCTTCCATCACTTCAACAAATACCTGAAATTTGAAAAAGAAACTGAATCAGTAAGTGAATAATTTTAGTTAAAAAAATAAATAAAAACAGGGTCATTCCATTTCAAATCATCCAGGCTGTGTCACCCATGGTTTCAGATTTCAATGAAAATTTTTTTAATAACACTTTTCACCTTCCTTATGAATAATATAAAATGTTACTCCCATATCTCTAGTAGTTTGAGGAAAAAAAATGTTGAATCATTGAATAAATTAAAATAACTGACACGTAAAATGCTGCTTATTTGAGACATATTGTAACAGAAAAAAAATCATAACTTCACTTATTTTGAACATATCTTGATAAAATTTTCATGAAAATGTTCAAAAAAGCATGGGGATAAAGAAAAAAATTAATTTGATGATCATATTAATATAGTAGCCCCTGTAAAATTTCATAAACTTTGCACTTACGAAAATTTTTGTAAGAAAAACAGTTATTTTTCAAATGTGCTTTTACACATGAGGCAGAGTAATTAACCAAACAAACTTTTTTTAAAATTATGCGTAAATATATAAATTAAAAGACTGTGACAGAAAAATAGTGGCTTTTTGAGTGCTTATATATTTTTTGGGGGCAAAACCAAGGTATTGACTTTTTTTTAAATGTAAAAATTTACAAATGCTAAAAGTAATACCACAAAAGGAATTAAATTAAATGGCTGTTAACTAGATGTCTTTTTAACCCAGTGGAAGGCGCGCACTAGCCCTCGAAAAGTTGGAAATCAGTTGGAGCTGCCTGATGCCATTACTGTGCTAACTCGCCAACGATAGCAAACTCTCATGTTGGTTGTTCCTTCTGTTCAGTTTACGTCATCGTTTTCTTCGCATACAGATTTAGTAAGTGCATCATATTTATGGAACAATGTTGAAGGTGTATTTTGAAAGAACGTCTGTCATATGAAATCTGTATAGGTTTACTTAGTTTGAATTATTTTGTTGGTTAAATGAAGGTATAAAATGAAATTAGAACATTACAAAGGAAGTTCCAAATGGAAATGTAACTTTTAATAGAATTACAAGTTTTATCGAAATCATGGCTTCGTTGTAGTTGGACTGGAAAGTATTTTACCTGAAATTCTTTTATGACGATCATTCAGAATTAATCTCTGGTATGATCTGTCTCCTCCGTGGAGGATGAAAAGTTTTATAGTACAGACGGTAATAAGTCTCCGAACACTAGCAAAAATTCCTATATATAAAAAGTACACTTAATACAGTTTTGCTAAATAAATCCTTGTCGAATCTTGTTTTTAGATTGACTAAGAACAGGATTCGACAAGGATTTATTTAACAAAACTGTATTAAGTGTACTGTTTTTACATAGGAATTTTTGCTAGTGTTCGGAGACTTTTGTTACCGACTATATATCCTAGTCGATAGAGCACCAAGCTTATAATTGAAAGATTGCGGGTTCGATAGTCGAGTTGGCTGAAGACAGTTTTGTACATGAATGATGGATGCACATAAATTCTTGTGTACACAATGTCCTTTGTTTCCATCCGAAATAATATCTCATGATAGCCACCGGAGTGGAGTTGCCCTGCCCTCTGCTGAGTGTAAAATTGAGATACCCATGTCTCCGGACAATCCTTAGGATTGAGTCCCAGACCGTCGCCTATTCCCCATAGTGTAGCACTAGTGCGACGAAAAACCCTCTCAATGCTAACCACATATGTATATTTATTTGTAAATATACAATATAAGAAATATATATTCTTAAGGTGTGTGTCGCAGACAGTCTCCAATAGCTCACATCGTAGTTCTAGCGCAACATTAATCGCCCCTATCCCACCTACCCACGCGTACAGTCGGTAACAAAAGTTTCCGAACACTAGCAAAAATTCCTATGTAAAAAAAAGTACACGTAATACAGTTATGTTAAATAAATCCTTGTTGAATCCTGTTCTTAGTCAGTCTAAAAACAAGATTCAACAAGAATTTATTTAACAAAACTGTATTAAGTGTATTTTTTTTTTATATAGGAATTTTTGCTAGTGTTCGGAGACTTTTGTTACCGAGTGTACACTAATGGTGCACCAGCTATTAATAGTGTATGATGCTTTTTGGGTGTCACAAATATCGAACCTTCAATATTCCAGTTATCAGCTCGGCCCTTCTCAAGCTGGTTACCTCTCCCCAAAAAGTTAAGGGGACTCTCTACCTATTGTCTCCGAAAGCCGAAGCCAATGTTATTCTATGGGAAATTTCGCCCAATTATAATTCGTTAATGCATATTTTTAAATTCAGTTTTCGCTTTCCAAAAATTCACAACTATTAAACAATTTATCGCTTTCTAAAAATTGATCTTTTTTATTTTTAAGGTTTCATTTTTAAGCTCAAAAATTAAAAATTTCACATTGTGAAAATTCGCATTTTAAAGCCTCAGAATAAAATATTAATTTTTTTTAAAAATAATGTTTAAAAAGCGATAAATTGTTTAATAGTTGTGAAGTTTCTTAATCTGAAAACGGAATTAAAAAATATATATTAGGTAACGAATCACAATGGGGAGAAATTTCCGATAGAATAACATTGGCTCTGGCTTCTGGGGACGATAACTGGAGAGGCCTCTTAAGGTAATATATTATAACTAAATTTAAATATTTAGTATTTTTTTTCGTTTTTTGAAGACACTCACTATATGCTTATAGAGATTAACGTATAATCGATTTTAAACTTCTTTTCTCCAAAAGTTATTTTAAAAAAATGACGTTTGGAGGAGTTTTTCATTTGTTTCCTTTTTTTTTTTTTTTTTCTCCATCAAGAATGATGTTGAGTGAGTCTAACTAGAACTGCGCAGTGGGATATTAGCGATAGTCTGTGATTAACTTTAAGGGATGGGTTAAAATGTTATATTATTTACATATAATATTATGTGCATTAAATTTTATATATAATGCCTAAATTATGTCTATATATATATATAATAAATTGTTTCCATACATATTTTCAACCCTAGGCTTGAAACCAATATTGTCTCCAATAGCTCACTATGCAGTTCTAGAGCGACACTAATAAACCCTTTCTAGTGTAATCCACATGTATTCAGCGTTCTCTTTGACGTAACTCTCACTCTCTTACGTAGGCTGTGGAGGGTTGTAATTTTCGACACAATAAGAAAAGGGCCATGTTGGCGATTTTTCGAAACCGGCTACCTATTCCAATAAATTGTCCCTGCTGGGGTGATTCAGTTACCCCAGCGAGTGCTACCGGGTTAACAACTTTTATTAATAATTAATATATATACATACATACATATATATATATATATATATATCAATATTATCAATATAGATTGATATATATATATATCAATATTATCAATATAGATTGATATATATATCATATCATTTCATGCGACATTTATTTTTATGGTTTGTTGTGTACTATCTATCTAAGTACATATATAGGAGAGTTTTATTCAACATTTAAATAAAATTATATAAAGAAAAATGAAAACAAATTAAAAATCAAATTAATCAATTTATGAACTATGCATCTTGCTATGCATTCCTGCATCTTGCAATGGATACCGGCTCACGTAAATATTTTCGGTAATGAGAAGGCCGATGAGCTCGCAAAGGCTGCACGTAATTCTCCTCAGCCATCCAAATGTCTAACCCTCGTTGACGCCAATGCCGTCGCTGGCCGAAGACTAATCGGTCAACAAGCTAAACGAAACTCCATTCCGGAATTGAACTGTGATAGAGTCTTATCAACTATTTTAACCAGACTGAGGACAAACCATTTAAAGGGGATGAGGATTTCTGAGGACGGGCAGCGTAGTTACACCAACTTTTGTCCTCACTGCCCAGACGACATCCCACTGTCTCCCCAACACATCATCAGCTGCCCAGCAATCCAGGCCAAACTTCTTAATATCGGCTTTGAAGACCCAGTAGACCTACTTTATACAGATAGGGCTGTCGAGGTTGCTAAAGCTGTCTTCGACAGCTTCGGAGCCATTTAATTGCACTTTCATAGACACGACATCATCATCATCATCATGAACTATGATTAACCCAGTGTTAATCACTGTTAATCTGTTAATCACAGTCAACCCTGTTAATCTTATTCCAACCCCTAGTTATTATTATTATTCTTACATCTTTAAAGTCATGCTAGTGAATGCAATATGTTGGAACAAGTATATAACTTAAGAAATTTTTGCACTATGGTTAAGAACATCCTTAATGAAATTTTGGACAGAAAAATAATAAAATAAAACTTTTCTTAATATCATAAGCCATCTTAAATAGGAACATCACAGATTTCTGACATATGGGGGGAAAAAATGTACAGCTAAAAGACAAATTTACTTATACTTTTATTAAATAATTAGAAATTAAATTCAAAGTAGAAAACAAAATTACCTTTCTTTTCTTCATCAGCATGCTCAAGCACTTCTGTACATTGTGAGTGCTCAAAAGCACTTTTGCTCTCCTTTTTAGCTTCTTCTTCACGAGGCATGATTGAATTTTTGTATTTCAAAAGTCTTTTCAAGAAATCTAACTAAAAGAACAAAGATCTAAATATATTATGGCAAATTGAACATGAAATTCAAATAAAGAAAAAATTAAAAAAAAAAAAAAATTGTTGTGTGGAGGTTATTAAATGGGTAACCCCTTGCTGGCTTTGTCCAAGCTGAGCTATGCAGGTGAAGTAATACCATTCTGACTCATCCCGAATGTAGCTTGGGCAAAAGGAAAAATTTCTTTAAATATGTAGTTTTTACTGAATTATTTCGGACATGCTTTATAATTGTTTCTAACACTTTTATTTCCATTTATAGCATTATATAGTTGCTTTAGGTTGCAGGAACAAGAATCTACTGTCCAAATATCAATGTTGGACTCTGTGCAGTGCCATGTTTTCACATGTATCATACGCAAGCAAATTTTGATATATAATATCATTTATGTTATCTACATATAAATGAAATATGTAATTTAGTATAAAATCAACCTATTGCAGGAGTTAATTTCAGTTAGTGCAAATTACCATAAAAACCGGCAGAAGAGCTGCGGCTCATTAAATAAAAAAAATAAATAAATAAATAAATTTTAAATGTGGCCCATTTGTCGATGTGGCTTATCATTGATAATAAAACAGTGATAATATTTTAAAACCTGATAATATAGAATTAAAATAAAGAAAACCAAATTATCTTTTTATGTGATTCATTCTTCATACACTAAGCTTAGATATAAAAGGAAATTATTAGTTTCAAAGAATCTCCTAACTAGATAATAAATGCATTCTTAAAAATTTTAAACATCTGTATGTTTAAATAAAAATTATTATTTTATTTGCCTTTTAATAAGAAAATATCCAGAAGAAAAGTTTACAAGAACACATTTTACACATGTGTATGTCACATGTAACTACTGCATTTAATTTTAGGTCTTGCCAAATTCAAACTTTGTTCCAACTCTAGAATCACCCATATATTTTAAAAAGGGTCCAAAATTTTTTCTCGATCGTCTTATTTGAAACAATCTTCTTTCGAACCATATAAACATCTTAACAAAATACGGATTAGCGATCTATATTTTTAGATTTTACGAAACATAGATTTTTTCACAAAACATTTTATAACTCAAAATCTTTTAGAAATATTTTTTGTTTTTTGTATATAGATCTCGATTAGACAAACCAGATTTCAAACGATTGAGAGATTTTTTCAAAAACTAAATCAGTTATGATTTTTTAATTTTCAGTATCCCTGCAGTTTTAGATGAAATTCTGAATCGACGTTTATGAAACTCTTGCGTTTGTCATTCGAACATTTTTGTTACCATGGCAACTTCGCAGATGATATTTGGAAAGTACAACAAAAGAGAAATATCTTTTAATGTCACATGTTTTTGGAGCAGTTCCTTAGCTTCCAACCCCTAGTTATTATTTATTATTATTATTCTTACATCTTTAAAGTCATGCTAGTGAATGCAATATGTTGGAACAAGTATATAACTTAAGAAATTTTTGCACTATGGTTAAGAACATCCTTAATGAAATTTTGTACAGAAAAATAATAAAATAAAACTGTTCTTAATATCATAAGCCATCTTAAATAGGAACATCACAGATTTCTGACATATGGGAAAAAAAAAATGTACAGCTAAAAGACAAATTTACTTATACTTTTATTAAATAATTAGAAATTAAATTCAAAGTAGAAATCAAAATTACCTTTCTTTTCTTCATCAGCATGCTCAAGCACTTCTGTACATTGTGAGTGCTCAAAAGCACTTTTGCTCTCCTTTTTAGCTTCTTCTTCACGAGGCATGATTGAATTTTTGTATTTCAAAAGTCTTTTCAAGAAATCTAACTAAAAGAACAAAAAAATTTTTAAACAATCAAATGAAATTTTCATCAAATTTAAAACAATTTTCTTTTGTTAAATAAAAAATAATTTGCATGCTACGTGTGAAAATCTGTTATTCTAGATTAAAAAAAAAAAAAAAAAAACTATTGACTTGCTAGATTATAAGTACTCTAGAATTTAAACTTCATATTTAAAAGTTCAATTTCTGAGCCTTCTCAGTGTGATTTGTTATGGCAGAATTTATCAGAATAGGTAGTGCATCAATGATGGTAGTCGGCCAAATTTGCCTCACACATGCTGGAGCTTCCATCAAAGCAAAAATTGAATTGCAGCAAAGGTCCATATTTGGACATGTGTATTTATTATTTTAACACGTAATGATAAAATCACACAGGTAAAAAGAACTTAATATGCAAGAGAAATGCTGCTTACACACAGAATTTTATTAATGGTATATCATATGGCTGTTACTAAAAATATTAGTTTATGATTGATATTTGGAAAGATCTAAATATATTATGGCAAATTGAACATGAAATTCAAATAAAGAAAAAATTAAAAAAAAAAAAAAAAAAGACACTAATTCAGGGGATAGAAACTAACAAGTTTCACCCTTCAATCATTTAAAAAAAAAAAAAAAAAAAATTGTTGTGTGGAGGTTATTAAATGGGTAACCCCTTGCTGGCTTTGTCCAAGCTGAGCTATGCAGGTGAAGTAATACCATTCTGACTCATCCCGAATGTAGCTTGGGCAAAAGGAAAAATTTCTTTAAATATGTAGTTTTTACTGAATTATTTCGGACATGCTTTATAATTGTTTCTAACACTTTTATTTCCATTTATAGCATTATATAGTTGCTTTAGGTTGCAGGAACAAGAATCTACTGTCCAAATATCAATGTTGGACTCTGTGCAGTGCCATGTTTTCACATGTATCATACGCAAGCAAATTTTGATATATAATATCATTTATGTTATCTACATATAAATGAAATATGTAATTTAGTATAAAATCAACCTATTGCAGGAGTTAATTTCAGTTAGTGCAAATTACCATAAAAACCGGCAGAAGAGCTGCGGCTCATTAAATAAAAAAAAAAAATAAATAAATAAATTTTAAATGTGGCCCATTTGTCGATGTGGCTTATCATTGATAATAAAACAGTGATAATATTTTAAAACCTGATAATATAGAATTAAAATAAAGAAAACCAAATTATCTTTTTATGTGATTCATTCTTCATACACTAAGCTTAAATATAAAAGGAAATTATTAGTTTCAAAGAATCTCCTAACTAGATAATAAATGCATTCTTAAAAATTTTAAACATCTGTATGTTTAAATAAAAATTATTATTTTATTTGCCTTTTAATAAGAAAATATCCAGAAGAAAAGTTTACAAGAACACATTTTACACATGTGTATGTCACATGTAACTACTGCATTTAATTTTAGGTCTTGCCAAATTCAAACTTTGTTCCAACTCTTAAATATTAAAATTATTACAAACAATTTAAAATAAATTTTAAAAAAAGTTTCAGAATTCTAGGTTGGAATGTTCTTTGGCATGAATTAATCATTCTTTGTGGGTAATTTTAAGATCATAATTATTCCAAACAAAACTTATTTTCTTGTACTACAAAAAAAAAAAAAAAAACAAGTTCATATTTTGTGTATTCTGTCTAATAAAAAAAAATAATCTTTATTTACAAAATCTGTACTAGATCAATCTACCTTAGTCATTCACATAGCCTGTGAGTCATCCACATGCCTCCTATTAAAGCATGTGGATGACATACAGAAATGGGCATGTGGATGACAAATTAGAATTTACATGTTCTCAGCAAGCCATACATGAAGCTTTTTAGGCTTAACTTCTGTCAAGACTTAGTAAAATTTATCCTAATGCATAATCAAAATATATTTATATTTTACATGCAAATGATAAGGATTAAAAACACTCACCTTGAAAATGGAATAAAACTTGTAGCTAATCCCAAAATCTTTGAAGAACAGCAAAATGCAACTTCATTCATAAACAACAAGCTTGCATGCTTGCTTTTAGCTAGTGTTGCCACTTTAAAAATTTAAATTTCCTTGAAAAAAAAGTAAATGCTTTTCAGCCATGTGGATGACAGAAAATCCTTTGGACTACCTTTTAGTTAATTTCTTGGGATGATATTTTTATTTAATTTTACTTTTTTTTTTAGATAAATATTCTTTACAGATATATATTTAATTAGTAAAAAAAAAGGAGTGTAAATCATTTTTTGTTTTTCGTATAAATGTTCTAGAATGGACTAATTATAGGTATGGGACAGGGCATGTGGATGACATTTTATGTAGAAAAATAAAAAATCAAGTTTTTTCATAGATAACTCTCAGAAAGTTTGATCTAAGGAAGTATAAAAATATGCTTAAAAATAATTTATGCTAAAATTACAATATTCCTGACAATTGCATTTTGTTTTTAATACTGGACTCAAAGCTAAAGTGTATGTGGAGGACAACAAAATAAAATCTGTTAAAAAATTAGCTTTTTAAACGATAAAATTGGCGGTTGTACAAGGCAAAAATTAAAATATCCAAGTGCGGCTTTTTTTTTTTTTTTTTTTTTTTTGTCGCTTAGTGTATATATATCATACACTATATATATATATTTATATATATTGCATGATTTAATTAAAATGTGATGTTTATTTACATAGTGTATGAATAGGAAAAGATGTACACATGTGTTTAATAATAATCAACATAAAATAACCAATTAAGTTTGAAAAAACAGTTAGTACAGAATTACTTTAAATACATATTAAAACTTTTAATGCATTACCTTTTAGTTACAATGCCTTTTTTTTTTTAATACCATAGTGCATTGTTTTTCTATGTCAAGTAAATCTTTTTCAGAAAAGTAATATACTCTCCCAGAGCCGTTTGTTGTTGGGGCACTAACACAAGTTATTATATTACTAGTTGGAATATAGCAAATGTCTTCCTTCGAAGGCCTTTCCTTCCAGTGAAAAGATGGGGCAGGACTATATGGATGCAGGAATTTACCTTTAATGTCACCTTCCTCCTCATGCTTCGACAAAACTAGACCAAAATACCAATGGTTGTCATAAATACATGCAACATAATTATGTACACATCTTTACTAGAGGTTGATCTCCTGAAAAATTGAAAATTGTTCAGAAATTGTCATCACTGCTGATTCTTTTTGTACCAATGGTATTTTCAGATATGGGCACAAAATGGTGGAAACTGTGCGTACCCGGTACTGTTTTAGCATTCAGAAAACGTTCTTCTAATTCTTTTCGAGCATTTAAAAGCATTTCTTTCCTTAAAAGCCAAAATTTTATTCCTTCAATTTTTATGTTACAAAACTCTAAAAGCTTTTCCACAGAATCTATAGTATTACCAGGAGTCATTTGAAGACTTGCTTTGGTAACTAAACGCTTAACAGTCCCACCAATACCATCACAAGGGGATTTGCTGTGACTTGTTGCAAAAAATGTTCATGTTGCATCTAACTGAAAATCTTTTTTATGACGACAAAGATTTATAAAATTCTTGCAATTCTTGTATTGTGCTGCACAACCATCACTGAAATAATATATTCCTTGTACACCTAAAAAGGAATTTTTATGATACTGTGTTATAATTTTTTGTATTTCGTAGACAAAAGCAACATCATGCTCTAAGTCATCTGACACCACACATAAGCTTGTTGTCACAAGACTTTCAGAATCTTCATCACGAGTGTAAATTATTACTGGATGAAGAGAACAACTGTTGCATGTCCAATGATACCCTTGAACTTCCTCTTGAATCACAAAAGAATAATTCTCGCTGAAATCAAGAAGGGCTATTGCACTATCAGATTTTAGATTAGCTTTTATATCCTTCAGATATTTTGTGATAAATGAATGCGGCAAAAGTATGTCCAAGCTTTCTATCAATGTAGTTAAATATTCTTCAAAGGTTACTGTGAACTGGACCTGTTGTGTCCTATCAGTTGCAATCCAAGAACTATAAGTAACTTCATCAGTGGGATTCCATTCTTCAAATTTAGAAATAATAAATTTTTTGAGATTTTCACTAGATGGACACTGGGAACAGTGACGAAGCATACAATCTCTATTACTTTTGCAGCAGACTAATTGATCAATTAAATCGTTATAGCTTTCTTCTATTGCACAAGCATGGAGCAGCAAGATGACATTCTGTATGTATAGTGCATACACATACAGAATGTGTTTCAGAAGCACCTGCCAGTACACACCATTTTGGCTGCAACATGCAAAACTTCGAAAAACCAATTTTAAGATTTGGATATTCTAATTTAAATGCAGAATATAATTCATTCAAATTTCCTAATATTAGCCGTTTTTGCATGTACTCATTTTTTGAAATGCTCACTTTATCTTTTGATCCGGGCATTATCCGGGAATATACACTTTGGAAAAAATTCTTGACAGTAGCTATCACATTTTCATCAAGTGAATGTCCTTTTCTGGGTTCAGGTAGAGCTATTATACCCTTGTCCCTGAGAAGATCTCTTGCTTTTCGCACAGCATATTCACTAACGCTGCATTCTTCACAAATTTTCTTCCTGCTCCATGAAACTGGAACAAGTGTTAGTATCTGGATCTTTTTCTCTTTTTGTGATTGTCATGTTTAGTTTAAATTAATTCTATTAGATTATCCATATCATTTGCTTTTTCTGCAATATCTTGATTAAACTGTTATCTTGATTAAACTCTCATCAGGAAATTTTGTTTCTAATACTTTGCTAACCTTTGATTTCAAAGTATCACATGCAGATTCAATTTTTCTTTTAGCATAATTTGCCTTACAGTGTACAGGTATTGCATGAAATTTCATAGGAGACTCCTATTTCTTGTAATGATGCATTAATTTCTTCAAATGCCTCTTGTTTAGAAATAGACAACTCTAAATTTGAAATTGCTTCATCACTATCATTACTTGCATATTCTTCCTTGTCAGTTTGTTCAGCTAATTCAGAAACATATTTATTCACTTTGTTTCTGCAAGCATTACATATCTTTTGTCCAGGAACTGACTTTTCACAATCTGGTATTCTGTTAATCTTCTGTGAAAAAGTTAAACTGACATTCCTCAAAGATTTTATGGATCAAAACATGATGTTTGACAAGTTTCATACTTATTTAAGAAAAAGATTTTATGATGCTCACATACAGTAAATATTAATTCAGAGCTTATTCTACTTCTTAAACTCAAAAGATTAATTTCTAATGGGCTTAATGATGCAATGTCAGATAGATTTTTCAATTGAGTGTAACTTGTTTTAAGACACTCAGTTCCATTTTCTTTTCCAACACTACAAGCCTCAAGTTTCTTTTCTGACATATTACACTTAATAAAATGTAAAAAGAAAAGTATTTCAAAGCACTAGGCTTTAGTTAGTTTGTTTTTAAATAGCACTTATTAAAAAAAAAAAAAACTTATTAACTTATTAACTTAAAAACTTATTAACTTATAGCACTTATTAAAAAAATCTTTAAATAAAAGATTGAAGATTGACTATAAAACTATTTAAAAACTCTCTTCAATAATTTGTTTGGTAATTTTATCTAATAAAAAAAAAAAAAAAAAAAAAAAAAATCAAAGTGAGGACACACAAAAATTAATATGAAAAGGAAAAAAGAACATCTTCACTGAACCAAAGAAAGAATAAGTACTAATTTTAACTCTCACATTTGCTAGGCATGAAAAGGATTTTCATGTTGAATCCTGCAGGCAGCAGGTTGATGGAAGAAAGAGTAAGTGGGAGGAGTTTTTTTGCTCTGAATCATCATAGTAGTCTGTTTTTCATCTTCCACAATCAGTGACTCATTCCCACTTCTCTTTACATGTTTTTCACTTCTGTCCATTTAAACTATATGTTTAGCATATTAGTATTAAATGGTAATGTTTCATTTATTTCAGAAAAGTAAGACAGTATGTATATATATATATTGAATTTATTTAAGAAATAAAATTATCTATTAAATAATCAGTATTTTTTTAAAGCAATTTTTGTATTTGAAATACAGCATAAAGAATGGTTATTTTTTATTATTCACAAATTTAGCTTCTTTTTTCTCCCTAAAACCGAATCTTACACAATGATTAGTAATAATTAATTTTATGCATTCAAAAATAAGTAGAATAAATATTTCTTACAAAAAGATTTTAAATGTATCAGATTATTTTTATTTATAGTCTGTGTACATAGTTTTTTACATAAATTAATTAAAAAACTTTGCTTTGTAAACACTATTTTATTTTTAATTTCACAAAACTTTAATGAGCAAAAATAAATAAATAAATAAAAAAAAGATTTTGATTGCTGAATATTATAATTAAAACATGATCATAGTTATAATTTTAATGTCATGCATTAAAATTTCATAATTCCCATATCAATTTATAAATTAAATTAATAATAATTAATATAAATATATTTTTTGCCATAGAGCTTATTCTGTGTTGCACTATGTACATAAAGTATATTTCATCTAAGTTGTAGTTATAATTTTCATATAAAAATAACACCAAATTTTTCTGAATAAAATAAGACAAAAAGAAACTTTAATTTAAAATGAACATGTAGTTTAATAAACAACCATATCAATTACATTTTAATAATTCCATAACCGTTTGTACACAAAATAACATTTTCAAAAGACAAAAAATAAAATATCTTGGTTTATATGTCTAAATAAATATATCAGCAGCACTCAAAAAGCCACTGTTTTTCTGACAAAGTCTTTTAGTTTGTACATTTACACATTGGTCAATTACTCTGCCACATGTGTAAATGCACATTTGAAAGAAACTTCTCTCTCTTATAAATTTTTTCATAGGTGCAAAGTTCATGAAATTTTAAGGGGGGTTTCTATTTTAATATGATCATCAAATTAATTTTTTTCTTTATTCCCATACTTTTTTGAACATTTTCGTGAAAATTTTATCAAGATATGTTCAAAATAAGTGAAGTTATGATTTTTTTTTCAAATACAATGTCTCTCAAATAAGCAGCCTTTGAAATGTCAGTTATGCTAACTTTTCCAGTATTTAAACATTTTTTTTTTCTCAAAAACTACTAGAGATAAGGAAGTAACATTTTACATTATTCATGAGGAAGATAAAAAGTGTTATTAAAAAAAAATTTCATTGAAATTTGAAATGATTGGTGACAATTTTGCATTTTGTTGGATGATTTGACGTGGAATGACCCAACAATGACTTATTCTTTTGTCAGTGACACACTGTCACACTATATATAAAGAATTGCATCCCCCCCCCTCCCCGTCTAGGGAAAAAGTAGAATAACTGTGGATGAAATTCTGTCTATTGCAGAATTTATTTTAGTATGACAGGCCTTCTTAAAATTTAACATCCTTTAAAATAGTTAAATAAAATATCAGAGGATGCTCAGTAAAATTCTTAAAATATTCAAATAACGTACTGATTTTTAAATCCAAATAACATTTGAATGCATTAATTGTACAGTATCTCCCCCTAATTGCTTAATAACAATTTCATATTTCATTATTAACAATTAACAGTTTCAATTTCTACAGAACAAAACATAATGTTTAAAAAAACTATAAAACAATTATTCAATATTTAAATTATACTAAAAATTCATCACAGATTAATTAATGTTAATCCATTAATTTCTCAAAAGTATAATTAATATCAATATACTTATCTTATAAATTGAAAAATAAAACACATTTTAAATAAATGGTACACGGGGTGACACAAATTTAGGACTCGGCTCTGGGCTGCTCACATCTTCATACTGTGGTGGCTCTGAGCTGGTTGATTTTGGTGGCACATCTGAGCTGGACACGTGCTGTGAGCTGGTCGATGGCTCCTCATCTTCAGAGGAAGAGAGATCATGGATCCCTGACATCTGTGTTCTTATAAGCAGGGTCCACTGGGCGTTTGAATTTGTCGGCGGTGTACGTCCACGACTTGACGCGGCACATATATATACAGTCAGTCACAAAAGTCTACATACACCCGCTAATTTTCGCAGATCTAGCACTTTACTCATATTTTTTAATATACAACTTTATTTTCGTTAACATCTTGGATAATAACTCATATCTAACAAAAAAAATTATGAACAAATTCATTAAAATATAACAAAAATCAACAACATATTAAATTATATAGTCACAAAAGTCTGCATACAGAGACAGAACAATACAAACTTTCAGAATTAAATGCCAAAAAATGTAACATTAATATTTTGTAGGACCTCCCTTTGAAGTAACAACTGCCTAAATTCGGTTTGGCATCGACATAACCAGATTTTTTGTCGTCTCAGGTGTAATTTGAGACCATGCAAGCTCTATTGCCTTCTTTAGGGTTTCCTTGCTTGTTACCGATTGCTCCCGAACTCTCCAATCAACTTCCTCCCAAAGGTGCTCGATGGGATTAAGGTCTGGGGACTGTGGCGGCGAATGGAGCTGTTTAGGCGATTTATAGAGTAGCCATTCCTTAACAATCTTAGCTGTATGTTTTGAGTCGTCGTCTTGCTGGAAGACAAAGTTGTTCCCACGTCCCAATTTTCGAACCGATGGAAGTAGATTGTCTTGCAAAATCTTCAGGTATTCAAATCGATTCATTATGCCATCGATAAACACTAAATTGCCCACTCCAGCGGCCGCCATTGCTCCCCAAACCATAACACTGCCTCCACCGTGTTTCAAAGTTGGAGTCAAATTCTCGGGATTCATTTCTGTGTTTTTTTCCTCCAGATTTTTCCGCGGCCATCACTCCCGAACACGTTGAAATTACTCTCGTCTGTAAAAACAACTGTTTTCCAAAAATTAAAATCTTGGTCAATATGTGCAGAAGCAAAATCAAGTCTCTTTTGTTTGTTAGTAGATGAAATGAACGGCTTTTGTCTAGAAACTCTACCATTGTAGCCGGCTGATCGAAGAATTCTACGAACAGTTTCTGGATGCACTTTCTTTCCACTAGCTGTTGCAATTTGATTCGCTAATTTTGGAGCACTAATTTTCGGATTTTTCTTCACTTTTCTTACTATGGTTCTTGCATCACGATCATTAAGCTTCCTTGGACGACCACATCGATATTTGTTAAGCCCATTTCGACGCATAACATAATTTCTGTAGATTGTTTGAACAGTTGACCGACTTTTTTTTACTATTTTTGCAATTTCTGCATAAGATTTCTTTTCACATTTCATTCTTACTATCATATTTCGAAGTTCTAAAGATGTTTCCTTTCCCTGACTCATTTTGTTGAAGTTACAATGTCAAAAAATCTCGGGAAATGAAGATTAGAATAGATAACAAAACATGTAACCTCAAACTAAGACAATCTTCCAAAATAACTTCGTATGTAAATTTTTTTCCGTCTGCCAATCAGGTGTATGCAGACTTTTGCGACTTGATAATTACTATACAAATCACAAAATTACCTAGAAATTATTATTTCTGAATATTTTTATTATGCAAAACAAATTTTTTAGAGAAAACTGAAGGAGTGATATGATTTTTAAAATTGAAATTTAATTGTTTTTTGAGAAACCTTTATTTTGATCAGTGTATGTAGATTTTTGTGACTGACTGTATATATATTTTAAGAAAAAACTTTTTTTTTTTTCCACATTTTTTACCTTTTTTAAATTGCATTTGGATTTGTACTTTAATGGTTGCTTTTTGTTTTGACACTTTTCCCTCAATCTCATATGGAGTATTAATTGACGTAAGTATTTACAGAATATGCAGATTTTTCTGCAACATTTTCGCACACATCTCGAGTTAAAAATATGATTTCCATATATTTTTTGTTGTTTTGGGAACTGATTAACATCACTGAATTCAGTAAGTGTTTCAGCTCCCTTTCAAATCATATGCGAATCAACCATACTTAAAATTTTTTACAGCATATCCTGAGATGAAACAGATTGTTCTTCAACTTTAAGTCCCTTCAAATATATTTGACATGTCAGTCCTATGTCACTATCTTTGACTGTAACTAATTTCTCACTCACAAAGTTTTTTAAATCATTAGAAAGGTCAGGCACACTTGTATTAAAAAGTGTACTTGTATCATCATTTGAAGGAACTAAAGTTCTGCAATACTTTGATTGCAGCTTCACATTTTTAAAAGTATTTACGGCTACTGACATTTTGGCATTTTTTGAAGCTAGCATAGAAGCAGAGTAATCATTTGAAGATGAAGAACGCTCACATGATTTTCTTTTTGTTAGGTAGCTTCACTGACAGATATTTTGGAAGATTAGGATATGTCATAGGAAGAGCATCGGATTTTAAAACGGGCTTGTCTCTTGGAATATTAACAATTTCCCCGTTCACAACATGAACATAATTTCTTTCAATAATATGATGCTGAAAATGAAGTTCACGTAGTACAGCCGATTGCAAGTTCAGTTCTTTATCTGCACAAGAAATACATTTTCTTCCCATTTCTTAAGTAGGTTTGGATCCTCTGGAACAACAAATAAAGATTTTTTTACTATTGTTGTACACTGTATTACATCCAGGTACAAAACAGTGTGAATCTTAATACAAATCTAAAATACAATTAATGCATCCCATAACATTTTAATTTTTTCCAAGACTGCAAGCATTTAAATCCACCTATGTTCTGGCCTTCTAAGTGGCTTCATTTTTTTAATATTTAAACATGAACAAATTTTAAAAAATACTCCCTCTTACTTGTACTTTTCATGTCATAATAAATGTTGTCACATAGGTTTTCTAAATATGAACTGAAGAAAAGAGGTAAATTTTTTGGCACTGTTATATGCTGTATGGCATGTATCTCCATCTATTATCAGCAAATGAGGGACTTTATTTTCCCGTAAAATGGTTTCAACCCCAGACTGTTTACCTCTCATGGTATTGCATGAATCTATTAAAATGCTTACTACATTTATCCATGGAATGTTATTTGACTCAATCAATTCAACTATACTTAAATTTATACTTAAAGCAGAACAATTTTCTAATTTTAATGAAGAAAGGCCATATTTACTATTAAAATCTGGAAAATAAAAGGGGAAAGAGTAAAAAATTAAAATGTTTCGTATGAACCTGTAAATGTAATGATCAAAATCCGATCTGGATGTAGCATGTGATTATGTGTCTCTTTTTTATTATATGCATAAATTTTCATGATGTTGCCACACATATTCATAGAGATTCTTTTCTTTTTAAATGAAAAAATAAATAAATAGCTATAACACACAAGGTATTAAAAACCATGTAAAGTCATTTTCAGGGAACTCAACATACAAAATTAGACACAGTATATTGCAATCAAATTCACACATATCAATATTTTATTAATGAAGTATAATCCCAAAGCGTAAGGAACAGTTTCTGGGTGACAATATGTCCAATTCTGGATCTTGCCAACCAGCTAACCAAAAATCTCATCACTGACACCAATTAATCTGTATAGCCTTAGATATATTGTTGGTTAAACCGTTAGTAGTCGCTATAAACAGCGCCACCTATTACAGATTGCGCACTTTTTATTTAACTGTCACCAATAATTCTAAAAAGTGATGTTATCGACGTTTCTTCAAGTTTCTTCGCGAGTTATGTATATCAAATGCCACTTCTAAAAATTTTTGGTGGCTATCGAATAAAAAAAATCTGGCAACACTTAAGGATGGGCGGCAAATCGACCAACTAGCGACTACTAACGGGTTAAGGGTGATTATTTGAACCACTGGTTTTTTGCATTATGCCAAAGAATCTCTAAACAAAAGAAGAAAATAAAATATCAATATATGAATACTCACATATTCATATATTTTGAGAAGTATGTGTTAAAAAAGAAAGAAAAACCTAAGGAATCATGATTTAATCTTGCTGTCATTAGATTTTCATAATTATGTTCAGCAGCTCAAGAGTTCCATAGAAAGTTACCATTAACCAAAGTATATACTGTCAGCCATAAAATTACTTTGGGTATCTTGCATTAATTTATGCCACTTTGTGAGATATTGAATGAAATGGACTATTTCTTGGAATGAAAAACTCAAAACTTAATAATAATTACACATGATGCAGTTATTACTGTAATTATTTCATTATTGCTGAAATTTAAAGGACTTAACAATAAAGAAACAAAATTTCTTGTAAAACAGTGCTGGCAAAAAAAATCATTACACTTGAGCAGCAAAAAAATACTTTACATGTCAGTTGCCGTTCCCGCCATCCCCCGAGTGATCTTTTCTTTTCCCTCTTTTTTTTTTTTTTTTTCCCCAAAGGGAATACCTCCTTTAGGTATTCAGGGGGGTCACGACCCCGGGCCTGAGTGATCTTTTCTTTTCCCCTTTTTTCCTTTTATTTCTTTTTCTTTTCTTTTTTCTTTTTTTGCCAATCAGTTCTTGGTCTTTTCTGTTTTATTGTTCAAAAAAAAAAAAATTAAAAAAAAATAAATTTAAACATCTTTGAAAAGCTAAAAAAAAAAAATACCACTCACCTCTTACTACTTACGTTTTTTTTTTGTTCTGTTCTGACTCACCTCATTTTTTCTGTGTTGGCTATTATATATAAAAAAAAAAACTGTAAAAAAAAATCATAAAATTATAAAAAGCTACAAAAAAAAATCAATATAATAACCATTAACATATTAACCAAGAAAAGTCCGGTGTTGGTGTGGCGCTGGCTATTGGGGCAATGATTTTGGTGATGGAGCCACGGCAGTCTAGCCTTGGGATCACATTGGGAGACTGGTGCCCTTGGTGAAGGTGAGACAACGGTGACTACTCGAACGAGAAACACCGGACTTACACGACTGCCACATGTGGTTCCTGAGCTGGGTCGGCGACCTGGTAGCTGGTGAGTGGTTATGGGTGTCCCAGAGAGGATTCTTAAAAACCCTTTGCGTTTGTGTGTTGGAAGAAACACTCACCCCTTTTTCCCTCTTATCTCTTATTATGGCTACAAATTTAGGAAAATCGATTAATGCGTCTGGCTCGAGCCGAGCTAATCAAATCGCAAGTGATAAATCATGGGCGGATAGGATAGAGGAATTTTCTTCATCTTTAAATGAAAAAAATATCTTTGATAGTGACATGGCACGTTTTTTTGTCATAAAGCGAAATGATGGAGACTTTGCACGAACTTCACCATTTTTAATCGAGAAAGCAATACCAGTCAGTAGTGGGTGAAGCAAAATCTATAAAGAAACTTCGTACTGGGGAGCTCTTAATAGAAGTTCAAAACAATAATCAAGCTAAAAATTTGAAAACCTGTAAAAAACTTGCTAATATCCCTGTAACAGTAAGCTTTCATAGAACACTTAATTCTAGCCGTGGTGTAATCTCTGAACCCGACTTACAATACATTCCCGATTCTGAAATATTAGAAAACCTTAGAGAACAAAAAGTCATAGCAGTTCGTCGCATTTCAATATACCGAGACAATAAACAAATTCCAACTAAACACTTGATATTAACAGTTGATTCACCAACTCTCCCGCGTTCCATAAAAGCAGGTTATCTAGAATGCCCAAACAGACCGTACATCCCAAACCCTCTACGTTGTTTCAATTGCCAACGCTTCGGACATTCCAAAACCTCATGCCGTGGAAATCTGACATGTGCCCGCTGCAGTGCAGTGGGCCATGACAGTCAAAATTGTGAGGCCCCCATCTGCTGTGTTAATTGTAAAAAAGACCATCCAGCCTATTCTAAATCTTGTGAGAAATGGAGAAATGAAAAAGAGATTCAAACTGTCAGAACGAAGCAAAATATCTCATATTATGAAGCTAAAAAAATTGTAGAATCCAGAACACCCACTATTGGTAGATCATTTGCATCCGTTACCGCAACAAAAACTCAAAAAACATACAATACAATTGCATAACTTTAGTAACATATCATCCTCTGCAAATATTAAGAATGTAACTCCGCAAAAACAGCAAATTAAACATAGTGAGAATGCCCAATCTTCTCAAATATCCTCAAAACCAATATATCCAAAAAAGAATTCTCAGTCTCTCAAAAACCTGCCATTAATTAAACATCAGAATTCCACTCTCCAACACAATCTGGTTAAAAGAAAAAAAATACCTGTCAAATCAAAAATAAGTGAAAATAAAATTGGAAAAACAAACCCATCAAAACAGAATGATTGTCTCCAACTTTACCCTTTAGACGTAGAAGATAACATGTCTGCTATCTCTGAAAATGACGTAGATACTTTCATCTAAAAAAAAAAAAAAAAAAAAAATATGACTAATTTTATTAGCTGGAACTGTCGAGCTTTTAATAACAAACGAGATGAAATCAAAGAATTAATTTTTGATCATCGACCCATTTGCATTTCTCTACAAGAAACTCACTTAAAACCTAACAATACTGTCAACATCCGTGGTTACAGTTGCTTTCGAAAAGATTTTATACAAAATAACAGAGCTACAGGTGGTGTGGCTATTCTCATTTCTAATAGTGTTCCTTTCACCAATATCTCTTTACACACTAACATCCAGGCAATTGCGGTACAGATTCACTTTCATATGTTATTCACTATCTGCTCTATCTATTTACCACCTAATATGCCTGTTCAACAGCATGAACTCAATAACCTTATTTCACAACTCCCATCCCCATTTTTAATACTTGGTGACTTTAATGGACATAATCCTCTTTGGGGGAGCCCTGATCTGAATCCTCGGGGACAACTTATTGAAAATTTCGTAACTGACAATAACTTATGCTTGCTGAATAATGGAGACAATACTTACTTTCATGAACCTTCTAGAACATTCCATGCCATCTGTTCACCAATCATCTATCCTTATATAAATTTTTTTGTTAGTGGCGATTTACATAATAGTGATCATTTTCCTCTTTTTTTATCATTTCATAATTTTAATCAAAGAAATCCTCGCTTTATTTATGACAAGGCTAACTGGGCCAAATTTACATTAAACTCAAATATTACTCCAAGCATGGTTAATGGGGATATAAACAGGGCAGTCTCAGATGTCAGCGATTGTATTATAAATGCTGCTAATATTTCTATCCCAAAATCTTCTGGCTGTCTCAAAAAATGTTCAAAGCCTTGGTGGAACGACGAATGTAACATTGCTAAAAGAAAACAACAAAAAGCATGGGGAATTTTCAGAAGATATCCATCTACTAGTAATTACATTCTTTTTAAACAGGCTGAGGCCTATGCACGAAAAATTCGAAGAAAAGCACAAAAAGACTCATGGATTAAATATGTCTCCAGTATTACATCTAACACTAGCAGCAAAGAGCTCTGGCATCGTGTCAAAAGAACAATGGGAATTTACCCTGATCAGCCTCTTTCCTAAATGACAATGGTCAAACCATTACTTCCACTAAAAACATAGCCAATACCATCGGTAAAACTCTATCCAATACTTCCAGCTCTATTTCCTATAAAGAACCATTTTTATCCTATAAACAAAAGTGTGAACGTTCTATAATCAATTTCACTTCCCATTCTTCACAAGATTACAATAGTCCCTTTACAGAAAATGAATTAAAAAATAGTTTGAAACGCTGTCATAACTCTTCTCCTGGACCTGATGGTATTACTTACCTATGATTAAACACTTATCCAAAAACTCACTCAAAAACTTGCTTCAACTTTACAATAGAATCTGGTTTGAACATATTTTCCCTATTGCTTGGCAGGATGCAATCATCATCCCATTCCCGAAACCCGGTAAAGATTCCAGTGATCCTCAAAATTACAGGCCTATTGCTCTCACAAGTTGCCTGTGTAAACATCTCGAAAAATTGGTGAACACCTGCCTAGTTTATATTCTAGAAAATAAGTCTGATTTCTCCCTGGCAAAGTGGGTTTCGGTGTGGTCGTTCTACTATTTATAATATCCTTTTGCTGGAGACGAATATTCGAAAAGCTTTTGTTAGACGCAACCATTTGGTGGCAATTTTTTTCGACATTGAAAAAGCTTATGATAAGACCTGGCGCTATGGCATTCGCAGAGACCTTTTTAATTTGGATTTGCGCGGCAATCTCCCCATTTTTATTCAGAATTTCTTAAAAATTAGACGCTTTCAAGTACGCATTGGATCAGCTTACTCGGATTTTTATTTCCAAGAGGAAGGAGTTCCCCAAGGTAGCGTTTTGAGTGTCACACTTTTTTCTATTAAAATCAACGGTATACTGGGGCAGCTGCCACCTAATGTTCATGGCAGTCTTTATGTTGACGACCTGCATATTTCTTGCCAGGGAAATGGTATGCGTTTTATTGAACGACAACTACAACTTGCCATCAGGCATATTACCAAATGGACTGATGAAAATGGTTTTACCTTTTCTGTTGACAAAACACAGTGTGTGCATTTCTGCCGTAAACGTGGTCCTCATTTGGATCCAGATATTTTAATTAATAACTGCCCAATCAAGATTGTAGACACTGCCCGTTTTTGGGTGTCATTTTCGACAAGAAACTTAATTTCATTCCACATATCCTTAGATTAAAGACTAATTGTAATAAAAAATTAAACATTCTGAAAGTCCTCTCAAACACTTCTTGGGGTGCAGATCGTATTTCCCTTATTAAAATTTACCGTGCAGTTATCCATTCTAAAATGGACTATGCTTGTCAGATCTATGGTTCAACCTGCATTTCTTACCTCAAGAAGCTTGACACTGTGCACCACTCTGCCTTAAGAGTTTGTTCTGGTGCCTTTCGAACTTCTCCCATTTTAAGTTTATATGCTGACTGTGTTGAGCCCTCTCTCACTGTAATCAGACAACGACTCTCTCTGGAGTTGTATTTTCGTATTCTGTCTCATCCTCGTCATCCACTTCATCCTCATTTCGACATTAAAGATTTTAATTTATTTCACAATCGCCCCAGGTCCATTCCACACTTCAGCTTGAGAGTAAGAAATATTCTTGCTGGCACATCTCATGTCGAAAATAAAATTTGTCCCCGGACACTTTTAAATATGACTCCTTGGAACTACAAGGTAATCTCATGTATTCATCCCTTCAATGGCTTTGACAAATCTAACACAGATGCTATCATTTTTCGGACTTCCTTCTCCTCTCATTCTTTGACTTATAATAATTTCATTAAAGTTTTTACAGACGGTTCCAAGTTGGATGTGGTGTTATGTCTGACAACGTGACCCTTAGTTATAGTCTGCCGGGCTCGTTTTCTGTATTCTCTGTGGAATTTTTAGCTGATGAACTTGCTCTTGATCTAATTTCATCTCAGTCTAATCGGAAATTTATCATCTACACAGACTCAGAGTGTTCTTGATTCACTGTCATCTAGTTCTTGTAATCTCTCTTTCACCTCTGTTTTAAAAAAATATAACGAACTTCTAAATAAGGGATTTGACATTTTATTTTGTTGGGTACCAGGGCATGTAGGCATCAAGGGAAACGAGGCTGCTGATAAGGCGGCAAAGGAAGCTTTAGTTCCATTTAACTGTGCAATCCCATATGAGGATATTAAAAATACTCTAAAATATTATCTGAGAGGCAATTGGCAAAGAGAATGGGATTACCAAATTAATAACAAGCTAAAGGAAATTAAACCACATATTACAGTATGGCCAACACTCGCACCACGGAAACTAGATGTTATTATTACCAGACTAAGAATTGGGCACTCTAGAATAACCCACAGGCATCTTCTCTTAAAGGAACAGGAGCCTTCATGTCCGAAATGTCATTATTGCTCACTCACCATTCGCCATATTTTAACCGACTGTCCCTGCTTACGCCATCTATACAGGCATTATTTCAACTCATCATCACCAAATCTGACAAGCCTTTTAGGTATTAATCCTCATTACAATTTGACTAACTTCTTAAAAGAGGCTGGGTTTTACTATATTTTATTTTATTTTTTACTGTTTATCTATTTTTACTTCTGTTTTTACTATATATACACTGCTCATAACTCTTTATATTGCTTTTACTTTATACACTCTTTACTCTGTTTTGTACTATTTTTATACTTTTGTGATCTTTTATATGTTTACCATGTCTTTTTTTTACTATTTTTTTCTCATATGACCATCTGGATGGGTAAACCCATCCAGAAGCTATCTTTGTTTTTCTGTCATCACAGTTTGGCGCAGCTTGTCCCATTGTGGACCTTGTGCCAATAAAAGGGAACCAACCAACCAACCAACCGTTCCCGCCATAAAAATGTGTTGAACTTCAGTGATGACACATGGTGTTAGTCTATAACAGGCAACCTTTCCCTATCTGTCAACACTCAGTTCGCATCGTGGACTTTTAGAGTTTGGCTGTACGCTCTTTGCTCCCTCCAGCCAGTATTTCGTTCATTTGTTAAAAGTTTGATAACCTACATCAATATTCCCACTCTGCACAATGGGTCAGATTAAGCTTAAAAAGGAAGAGAAATATCATGCCTTGTTTGTGCCAGAGAAGGAAATCTTTGTGATAGATGTAGCCAGAGATCTGGCAGATGTACCCAGATATCCGTTTCTAAATGACTGCAGTCAGCAATAAAATATTAAGATGAGATGACAAAATAATGACTGACTAACGCCATGTGTCATTACTAAAGTTCAACACATTTTTATTATAAAAATGGCAACTGACATGTAAAGTATTCTTTTACTGCTCAAGTCTAAAGATTTTTTTTGCCGGCACTGTGAAATTAGAGATTTCCCCAGGCTTAAAAAAAATGCTTTTAAGATTTTTAAAGGCCACATTTACCATTTAAAGTCTGGGATGTAAAAGGGGAAAGAGTAAAAAATTTAACAAAAATTAAAATGTTTCAGATCACCCCATAAATGTAATGATCAAAATCCGATCTGGCTGTAGCTGTTGAAGACCATTAGAAGTGGTCTGTCTATTAAATTTTAATATTAAGCAAAGTTATTGCACAATAGAAACGTTTGAACTTTAAGTTTTTGAAAGTGTAAAATGACTAGTGACTAGAAAACTTGATCTCAGTAAAAACAAGGAAAATTTAAAAAACTTAACAAATTTATTTATATCAAAAAACATATGTAAATATATATAACAAACTTTTAATCAAAAAAACAATTAACATAAAGCATTAACATAAGGTAACAATATAAGCTGGATAATTACCTTGTAAAACATTAGCTTGAAGAAAATACAAAAGCATTCAGCTCTTTACACAACATTTCTGAAGAAAGAAAACATCTTGTCCTACAGTCCCCTTTTAAACACAACACAAATCAAGGTCGCCAAGTTGACCATTGATAAACGTAAGATGATATCAAAAAGATAATGCAACTTAGAGCAAACGACGATTGCAGATAGATGGTCGCCAAGTTGACCATCGGGGGAATAATCAAGGAACGAAATTAACATCCCTTAGGGTCGCCCGGTTGACCACTAAGCAAATAAACGTTACTCCAAGGAAAACATTATCACTGTAGATAACGATCGAACAAAAGAAGGTATAATTTAAAGCAAACGAAAATTGTAGATAGATGGTCGCCAAGTTGACCATCGGGGAAATAATTATGAAGATATTAACATCCCTAGGGTCGCCTTGTTGACCACTAGGATATAACAACGAAAAGTCTTTAAAGTTTGTAACAGAAGAAATTTATCATCTTTTAAAAAACGATAAGGAACAAGGACAAGAGTTCCAAAAAACTTTAACTTCATTCAGAATTTAATTATTAATTATTTTTAACTTCATGGTAAACCAGCATCAACTTTTAACATATTAAAACTTAACTTCGTATAAAAAATTCACATGCTTAAACTTTTAATTAAATAAAACTTTTAACTCCAAACCAGCAAACATCTTAGCTAAACAGGAGACCAGCTCACTGGAAAACACACTAATGCATCTTGTTGCTGCACTGCTGCTACTGCACCGTACTACGATCGAATCGAACTTTTATATGATTAAAGAATACAATATTTGCATAAAACGATCAGAAAAACATCGATAATAACGCCACCGTGTGGTCAAAACCAAAACAGTAAAAATAACGATGACGCCACCTTATGGCCAAAGTTGAAACATTTCATAATTAATTTAATGAATTAAGATAATAACCAAGTTCCAACAACACTTTATTTAATTCATAAAACCATAATCTGCCAGATTGGTGTAACCCGTACAATGCTCTGTCTAATCTACAAACCCAACTCTCTTTGCCTTTTTCAGCAAACCCAGTTGGTTGTTTCATATAAATTTCATCCTTTAACGGGGCATATAAATATGCACATTTTACGTCGCATTGTACGTTAACCCAGTCACAACATGAAACTAATAGGGCAAAGAAGAACCTGACTACTGAAAAATTTATAACCGGCGAAAAAGTTTCGTCGTAAGACTCACCCTGTACCTGGCTGAAACCTTGCGCAACAAATCTTGCTTTGTACCTTACTATGGCACCAGACTCATCGCGCTTAACTGTATAAACCCAGCGGTTTCCTAACACAGACTTGTTTTCAGGGAGTTTTACTAAATGCCAAACTTTTCTTGCAGCCATACATTCTAACTCTTCCAGCATAGCCTCATGCCATTTATCCGCCTGGGCAGATTTCAGGGCTTGTTTATACGTTCTAGGGACCACCACCTCTAGTCAACTTAAGGTGCTGGGCGCAGAAGGTATAACGTCAGAATTAACTACACCAGAAAAAGTATTAAATTTTGAAAAATCAAAGTTGGCAGGGTTGTAATTAATACCATTAGCTAAACAAAACTTTTCAATATCTTTTGGAGATCTTTGAGGGAGCCTCTTACCCTCTCCATCAGGATAATAGTAGATGTCAATTTTATCTCCTTTAGGCCTGGGAACAACTTTCCTGTACCAGATTGGATTAGATATCCAGCTCGGGGATGACAAAACTTGAGAAGGTGTAGAACTTGTATGAGGAATGGCTGGGACGACATCCTCAGTCTCATCGGGCACGACACCAGAAGTGCCAGGCTCCGGATCAGGAAGATGAAACTGATCAACGGGCCGTGGCTGACCCTCTGGGACATACACCAACTCGAAGGAGGAGTCGCCCATCACCGCTCCACTGCTCGGAAAGTTTTTACTCTCAACGAACGAAACATTAATGGTTTCAACAACCTTCTTATCATCATCTAACCAAACCCTATATCCACGAGTACGCAAAGCGTATCCAACAAGGACACCTTTCTTTGCCTTCGAATCCAATTTATGTTTACGCCTAGCCTTAGGAACACCGACATAAGCTACAGTACCAAAAGGTCTTAAATGACGAACAGACGGTTTATTACCTGAATAGAGTTCAAGAGGAGTCTTCGTATTTTTCCCATGACAGATTCTATTCCAAGTGTAAGTAAAATGCATACACGCTTCAGGCCAAAAATCGGCAGACAACCCGCTGGATTTCAGCATTGCCCGAACACAATTCATAATGGTCTGATTAAAGCGTTCGCATGTACCATTTTGTTCTGGTGTAAAAGTATTTGTTAGCTCATGGATTACACCTGTCTCATTACAAAAGGATCTAAAATGGTCATTCTCAAACTCACTACCATTATCGGTGCGTATGGCCTTCAACTTGGTACCCAAAAACCTTTCAGCCCTTAAAACATGTCTTTTAAAAATTTCAAAGACCATGGACTTCTCCTGAAGGGGGTAAACCGCAGATTTACCAGAAAAGTCATCTATTATGGACAAAAAGAAACGTTCGCCTCTTTTCCCATTTATTTTAATAGGTCCCCAAGTGTCAAGAAACAGCCTTTCTAATGGCTTTTTAGAAAAAGAATGACCTATAGATTTAAAGGAAACACGATTTTGCTTACTCAAATGACAAGGATCACAAAAAAAATTATCTATAGACTTTAAAAGAGGCAGACCTTTAACAGCAGAATTACGATTAGTGTTAAGAATGAGTTCAGGGCTGATGTGATCGAAACGCAGATGCCATGTGTCCAAATCTTTAATATTGACGGACTCGTATGTAGGTGAAGCTGAAACTTCAGAATTAGCAATTTCATTTACATCTTGCCCCCCATTCACCTTAACACCATGCCTGCTCCTAATAACTTTTGGAAAAGTGTAATATATCCCGTCATAGAGTTTTGCAGAAAAAAGAAATTTGCCAAACTTATTGATCACATTCAACTTGCCAGACTTACCAATGAATTTAGCACCACCCTGGTTGAATCTAGAACCACTTAAAAGATTTTTCCTTAGATTAGGTGAAAACAACACATTCCATAATTTTATTTCAACACCATTAAAGTTCAGTTCTACCTCGCCTTTACCAGTAACAGGAAAGGTAACCCCGTCAACAGCCACGTGTAACTCATCACCAGACACTTCAACAAAATTACTAAAAAGGGCTTTATCTTTACAAAAATGATGAGAGGCGGCGGTATCAAAAGCCAAACATCCCTCTCGATCAAAACTGCTAAGGTTTGCCTCAGCAATTAAATTTTGAGTTTTACGTGGGGGAGTTTTATCACGTCGAGACTGTTGACTGGAGCCAGCCTTCTTAACAAAATTACTTTTAAGTGGTTTCTCTTTTGCAGCAGATGAATTATTTTCAAGCTTAACCCGACAGTCCTTAATACCATGGCCTTTTTTACCACACCTCCAACAAACAATTACAGATTTTCTCTTAAATTTAGCACTTTGAACCTCAATTGTACATTCAACTTTACTTTTATCAAAAGTGCGTAGTTGGAGTCGTGTCTCTTCAGAACAAAGTTCAACTACAATATTTTTATACGAAAACTCTTTATCAGGCCATCTTAAAATCTGTTGAACTATTTGATCGAATTTATCAGGTAAGTATCTCAAAATTTGAAAACAAACATATTCGTCACTTATTGGTTTCCCAATAGCTTTTAACTGATCTACAATTTTTGAAATTCTAGCTGCAAAGAGACCAATAGATTCACCAGGTTGAAGAAAACATGTCATTAACTCTGAAAACAATTTCATGTGGTGACTCCTACTATCTGGTTGGAAATTGACTTTTAAAACTTTCCAAGCCTCTGAGGGGTCAGAACACTCACTTATTAAACCACGAAATTCTGGTTCTATATTTAAGTAAAGTAAAGACATAGCAGAATTTTGTCTCCTTTTAAAATCATTAACTACCTCCTCAGATGCCTCTCAGGTAATTTCTCTACCCCAGTAACAATTTCATATGCATTCCTTTCCATTAGCAAAAATTTAACGTCATTTTTCCAACCAGCATAGTTTGTAGAACCAAGCTTTTCAATCTGGGGAGTCAAATTAAACGCCATTTTCCCCAATTTTCACTGAGTCAAAAACACTAGTCAAATAATTAAAGAATTCTATACATACAAAAAACTTATCCAAAAATTTCTGGGCCCATAACCCAACTGTTGAAGACCATTAGAAGTGGTCTGTCTATTAAATTTTAATATTAAGCAAAGTTATTGCACAATAGAAACGTTTGAACTTTAAGTTTTTGAAAGTGTAAAATGACTAGTGACTAGAAAACTTGATCTCAGTAAAAACAAGGAAAATTCAAAAAACTTAACAAATTTATTTATATCAAAAAACATATGTAAATATATATAACAAACTTTTAATCAAAAAAACAATTAACATAAAGCATTAACATAAGGTAACAATATAAGTTGGATAATTACCTTGTAAAACATTAGCTTGAAGAAAATACAAAAGCATTCAGCTCTTTACACAACATTTCTGAAGAAAGAAAACATCTTGTCCCACAGTCCCCTTTTAAACACAACACAAATCAAGGTCGCCAAGTTGACCATTGATAAACGTAAGATGATATCAAAAAGATAATGCAACTTAGAGCAAACGACGATTGCAGATAGATGGTCGCCAAGTTGACCATCGGGGGAATAATCAAGGAACGAAATTAACATCCCTTAGGGTCGCCCGGTTGACCACTAAGCAAATAAACGTTACTCCAAGGAAAACATTATCACTGTAGATAACGATCGAACAAAAGAAGGTATAATTTAAAGCAAACGAAAATTGTAGATAGATGGTCGCCAAGTTGACCATCGGGGAAATAATTATGAAGATATTAACATCCCTAGGGTCGCCTTGTTGACCACTAGGATATAACAACGAAAAGTCTTTAAAGTTTATAACAGAAGAAATTTATCATCTTTTAAAAAACGATAAGGAACAAGGACAAGAGTTCCAAAAAACTTTAACTTCATTCAGAATTTAATTATTAATTATTTTTAACTTCATGGTAAACCAGCATCAACTTTTAACATATTAAAACTTAACTTCGTATAAAAAATTCACATGCTTAAACTTTTAATTAAATAAAACTTTTAACTCCAAACCAGCAAACATCTTAGCTAAACAGGAGACCAGCTCACTGGAAAACACACCAAATGTATTGAACTACAAGTATTGAAACTCCAAAATAGTATTGTGTAAATTCAAAAAGTTGTACGCGATAGAATGAGTTCGATTCCTCTCAAATGC
The DNA here is from genome assembly GCA_963930645.1 of Salticus scenicus. Lineage (NCBI taxonomy): Eukaryota > Metazoa > Arthropoda > Arachnida > Araneae > Salticidae > Salticus > Salticus scenicus. Next base: position 229,376,476 of record OZ005658.1, read on the forward strand.
AAGGGTTTTACACATTTTTGTTTTGATTCAATGAATGGTACTGCAACGTTCATTTATTGTAAATAATTACTGATAAAACACCTTATTTTCTTTCTTTTTAAGAAGAACTGAAATTCAGTTCATTCAATCACATACACTTTGAATTTACATAATACCATATATTTCCGTGTATAAGCTGAGAATTTTTGGAAATTTTTCGGAAGCAAAATTAGGAGGGTCGGCTTATACACGGATCTACATTTCTAGCAAAAAACGTACTTTAGAAACAATGATTGAATACATATGTTTTAAGCTTAAATTTATATATAAAGTAAAATAGTGATATTAAACCTTATTTTAAAATAATTAGCACATATAAAACTCTTAAATTAGCAAATTAAATTTATTTCAAGAGCAGTTTGATATAGTTCCGTGTGTTTATTTTTTTTTTTGACGATGAAAAATTTTTCGCTCGAGATCACATTTACAACATTCAAAAGTAAATGTAAAAACAATGTAGGCGATATCAACCATAAAAAGCATTTTTCTAGTCCAAATAAATAAAAAATATGCATATTACACATTCTAAAAAATTAAAACTGGCTTAGTTTTCGCATGCAAAGCATACGTCGCGAAAGCAATTATGATTCAGAGCTAGTACCCCTGCCGGCGTCTGCCTCGCCCAGCTATTAGCTGACATCATGGGCAGATTGCACGAACGGCTAACTTCGGCAGCAGTATAAGAGAAACTTGAAAAAACAGGACTCCCGTTCATATTTTTAATTTACACAATTAAATCATACCTGTTTAAAATGTTTCTAAGCTCACACTATCAAAAAAAGTTGGAAATCTTTTTTTTTTTTTGTTGAAGACTGCCTTGAGGCACTGATAAAAATACTCAAAAGTAGAAATGTACGCCATTGAAAAAAAAATAGATTGCAGTCTAAATAAAAAGAAGATAAAAATTGCACATTTAGAGAAGACTACTTTTTCGTTTGTATTTAGGCGTTTTGCTCTAAAATTTAAAATAACTAGCAATAAAAGAAATTCTATTTTAAAATAAACTTACCTTTATGGTATCCTCCAAGCAGCACTTGAACTAAAAAGATACTTGTAGCCCTGAAGGCCATTTTTTTAAAAAAAGATTTGTATGGCCCTGAAGAGGACTTTTTTTTAAAAGATTTGTATGGCCCTGAAAAGGGCCTATTATTACAAGAAGTTGCCATTGTGCCTGAAAACAAGAGAAGAAAAAAAAAGACAGAGAGAAATTACTCGAAGCCGTCAAAGTAAGATTCGGAATCACTTCCCGAACAATTCTTCAAACTCATTCGATGTCATCTGAATGTCCGGGTGGATCTCATCTTCATCGAAACTCTCGGAGCCTGACTCGTCGTCTTCATAAACAAAATCATCTTCGCTCCCGTCCATAGCGTTGCTAATGCAGCATTTCTTGAATGAGCAAATGATTATTTCAGAAGAAACATCTTCCCAAGAATCTTTTACCCATTGTGCAATCGTCTCAATATTAACTTTTCTCAAATTTCCTCCTTTTGTGAGGGCTTTATCTTCGGAGGCCATCCACTCGATCCATTTTTTACGTAGCCTGTCTTTAAACGGCTTGTTAATGCAGACATCCAGGGGCTGCAGCATCGATGTTAGGCCTCCCGGTATTACGGCGACTTCAGTCTTCAGCTGCCGGCACTTCAGCTTCACTGCGTCCGTTAAATCCGCCTGGAACGAGTCCCAAACCAGCATGGATGGCTTATGGAATACGGCGCCTTTCCTTTTATTCCATACTTTCTCCAGCCACTCCAGGATACCATTTTCGTCCATCCATCCTTTCTCGTGGGCACGAACAATAACTCCACTTGGAAATTTTGCTCCCTTGGGCAAAGATTTTCGCTTGAAAATTATAGTTGGGGGCAAACGGGTTCCATCAGCCAGGCAGCCCAAAACAACCGTAAAACGGTACTTTTCATGGCCGGTGGTTTTCACAAAAACTGTCTTACTGCCTTTACTCTCAACTGTGTAGTTCGCTGGCAGATCAAATGAAACGGGCGTCTCATCCATATTGCCAATTTGACTCAAATCGAAAGAAAATTTCTTCCGTAAACTAATCACACACCGTTGGAATGATTCTATCTTGCTTTCCAACTCTGCAGGAAGTTTTTGAGCAAGCTTGGTTTGTGCTCTAATGCACAAATTGTGCCGGTTCATAAACTGATCGCACCATTCAACTGACGCAACGAAATCTGCCGGCTTAACTTGAAAAAATTCCGGCGTTTTCAAGAGGTTGAGTGCCCTAATCCGGATAGCCGTGCGCGTGATAATCAGTCCATTCATCCTAGCCTCTTGTATCCAACGGACCAGACTCTCTTCTAGGGCAGCAAACATAGGACGACGACCACGTGCAGCTTTTTTCGACTTCGGCATCTCGGCAATTTCTCTCTGTCTTTTCCTCCATTCTCGAACTTGTTTTTCGTTAACAGAAAAATGTCACGCAGCCATACTATTATTCAATGTTTCTGCAAAGGCAACTACTTGCAGCTTGAAGTTAGCTGTATAACTACAACGCTTAGCAGACATAATGAATAAAGCTAAGTAAAAAATAAAATGGCGCAGAAGAAGAAACACTTATCGTAGCAAGCAGGAGCAAAATCCTCTTCTACATGTCCTGTCACTGCCGAGTGCAACTCGCTAATTCGTTTTCAGCTGCAGTCACGTAAACATGGCTGTCTTTATTGATTCTCCCGCCAAGTGTGAATTGCGAAGTGTTATTCGTTTCTTGCAGGCAGAAGGGAATAGTGCAGCAGAAATTTATCGAAGAATGAGTCGAGTGTATGCAGACAGCTTTATGAGTGAGGGTGTTGTTTGTGAATGGTGTCGAAAATTTAAAGATGGCGGAACTGATGTGCATGATGAAGGAGGTCAAAGACGCAAGTCTGTTGTTACAGACGATCTTGTTCCACGAGTTGACCAAGTGGTTAAGGAAAGGTGTAAGTTCACCATAAGTGAATTATCGATGAAATTTCCGGAGGTTTCAAGATGCCTTGTACTCTATGTGCTTGGCTTGGGCCTATCCCTCAATGCTAACTCTAATAATACTGCATGGGCAGATGGAACAGAAGAATTTTCTTTTTGCTTACCTGAAAAAGTAATTATCACTTACAATGAGGCCATTTCTAATTCATAAAGCTATTCAATCAGTTGTGGGTGAACCAAAGTCAATTAAGAAAATCAAATCCGGAGAACTTTTAATTGAAGTAGAAAACAGCAAGCAATCAAACAAACAACCTGAAAAAATGCACACTTTTCGCTATTATGCCCGTTACTGTTACTACTCACTGAACATTAAATACCAGTCATGGAGTTACTTCAGAGCCTGACCTTCAATACATACCAGAAGAAGAAATTCTTGAGAACTTAAAAGATCAGAAAGTTATAGCAGTCAGGCACATTTCAATTACCCGTGAAAATAAACAAATCCCAACTAAGCACATAATACTTACTTTTGATTCTCCGAAACTCCCACGCTCTATAAAAGCTGGATACCTGGAATGCCCTTTAAGACCATACATCCCAAATCCTCTGCGCTGCTTCAAGTGACAACGTTTTGGTCACTCAAAAAATTCTTGCCGTGGTAATCTCATGTGTGCCCGCTGTGGTGTAGTGGGCCATGATAATGAAAACTGTGAAGCTCCCATATGTTGCGTAAACTGCAAAAAAGACTACCTATTTTATGCTAAAATATGTGAAAAATGGAAATTCGAAAAAGAGATTCAAACTGTGCGTACCAAAGAAAATATATCATATTTTGAAGCCAGAAAAATTGTTAAAACCAGAACACTCACGTTTGGAAAAAAAATCCTTTGCTGCTGCTTCTATTAAAATACCCCAAAACTACAAAACAATCTCCACACAAACAGATAGTAATACTAAGAGCATCCCCCCTGTAGAAACCAAAAATAATTCGCAAAAAGATCAAGAAAAGCCTACTCACACCAAACACCTAATTCTTCTAAGTCAACATATCCTAGAAAAAGCTCACAAATTCTGAAAAAACCCACGTCTCATAAAAATCGTAGCTCTGAACCTCTAAAGCATGGAAATTCTCAACACAACTTGGTTAAAAGGAAAAAAGTACTTAAGCTAACAGAGTCTATAAAATCAAAAGAAAATAATATAGCTAAACAAGCAGACTTAACAAAAGTGTGCATGAAATAACCATTTAATTTTTATTTAAAAAAACTTGTTTCATTTTATAATTCTTACATATTCTTAATTAATATTCATTTTTGCATATTGTTAAATGACACTAAAAACGGTAAATTTAAGAAAAAATCGGAGCAAAATTTTAAAAAGGTATATAGTTAAGTCTTCAAGCGTGTGGTACTTTTCAAAACACTCTGGTAAGTGCAAAAGGAATCCTGCATTGTTTACACTGCCAGGGAGTCTCACTTCTAATTTTATTCTTGTAACACACACGGCACCTCTTAGTAGGTTTTTTTTTATTCTGAGTTGAAGGAATGTATTCTGGAAAATGTCCCCATCTTTTAGCCCGCAACCTAGCCGGGATGTCACTACATGAAGGACATCCATGGGTTTTATAATCCGGTAGTGTAACTTTTTTTAGGATTTGTTCTGCTGTGTCCAGTCGAAAGCTCCCAATTCCGATTTTGTTGGCATTATTGATTTTGTTATATAAAACATATGAATTGTAGAGTGCAATGTCAAACATGTAAAAAAATATTTTATATCCTTTCATATATTCTTCTGATTCTTCATAATCGCTCCAATCACCTTGACCTTCATAGTCTGCAAAACTGTTATCCATTATGGTATTTACTATACAACACGTTTTTCCTTTACAGAAATATATATTGACTGATGCTCACACTAAATTTTTACAAGAATGAAATCTTACAGACTAACAACAATTTGGCCGTGACTTGTACCATGAAATTCTAACGGTAAACAATATGTGATGGGATCTGTGATATTTCCACAAGTAAAAAAGGTGTTGCCAAATTCAGTACACTAGAAATTTTAAACTAAATTAATTATCATATTCAACAGTAAGCATGACGAGTGTAGCTCGTCATTATGCGATATGGCATGAAAAACCAATGACGAGCTAGACTCGTCATTTTACCAGAAGGGGTTTAATAAGCCTTATCCTTCTGATGGAGAAAGTATGTCTACTGCATCAGAAGATGACGATGTAGATGTGTTTATCTATGTGTGTATCTATGCGATGGTTTATGAGGGCAGTATTAAAAGTGCAGTTTCACATGCCAGCCATTGTATCATTAATGCAGCTAATATTCCGATTCCAAAATCATCTGGATATTCTTTCAAACACTCTCGACCTTGGTGGAATGAAGACTGTAAAATTGCAAAAAGGCGCCAACAAAAAGAGTGGGGGATTTTTCGGAGATATCCCACTACAGCAAATTATATTGCATATAAACAAGCTAGAGCAAGTGCACGAAGGATTCGAAGAAAATCCCAAAAGGAATCATGGGTTAACTATGTATCCAGCATTACCTCGAATACCAGTAGCAAACAATTGTGGCATCGTGTCAAGGAGGCATGGGTATTTATTCTAATGACAGTATCTCTTTTCTTAAAGATAATGGTCAGACAATCACTTCCACCCAAAACATTGCAAACACTATTGGTAAAACTTTATCAGACACTTCCAGCTCAAACTCATACTCGGAGCCCTTTCTATCATACAAACTACCTTCTTAATGCACTACAATTAACTTCAGATCTCGCTCATTATATGAATACAATAGCCCATTTACCGAAAATGAACTAAACAATAGCCTGAAAAACACTCATAACTCCGCTCCTGGTCCTGATGGTATCAGTTACCTTATAATCAAACATCTATCCAAAGCTTCCCTGAAAAATCTACTTCATCTCTTCAATAGAATCTGGACTAAAAATATCTTCCCCGTTGCTTGGCACGATGCTATTGTTATACCCTTTCCAAAACCTGGTAAAGATACTACTGACCCAAAAAATTATAGACCTATTGCCCTCACTAGCTGCCTTTGTAAATTGCTTGAGAAAATGATAAATACTAGACTTGTTTTCTATCTTGAAAAAAATAATCTAATTTCTCCATGGCAAAGTGGTTTTAGACAAGGCCGTTCTACTATTCACAATATCCTCTTGCTTGAGACTAAAATACGGAATGCTACTGTTAGATGTAACCATTTGGTGTCAGTTTTCTTCGACATTGAAAAAGCATATGATAAAACCTGCCGTTATGGCATTTTAAGGGACATTTTTAATTTGGGTTTAAGGGGCAGTCTTCCTATAATCATTGAGAATTTTTTAAAGGTGAGGCGCTTTCAAGTTCGAATTAGATCAGTATACTCAGACTTTTATTTCCAGGAGGAGGGGGTTTCTCAAAGTAGTGTCTGAAGTGTAACAGTTTTCTCTGTAAAAATTAATAATATACTAAAACAACTACCTCAAAATGTTCATGCGAGCCTGTATGTTGACGACCTGCAGATTTCTTGCCAGGGAAATGATATGCGTTTTATTGTATGTAGTTTTGTTTCTTTTTTTCTCCTGTGATTTCTTAATAACTTTCTGCCATCCAGAGGCTGTTTTTTCTTTTACCTGTTTGTTTGGCGCAGCATGTCCTACTCTGGACCTTGCGCCAGGAAAAGGCATTCAACCAACCAACCTAGATTCTCTTTGTTCTAGCTCTTGTGCTCTTTCTTTTATGTCAGTTTTAAAAACCTATAATGGTCTTTTAGAAAAAGGCTTTGACATATTGTTCTGTTGGGTTCCTGGTCACGTTGGCATCAAGGGCAATGAATTAGCAGATAAAGCAGCAAGACAGGCATTGATTGATATTAACTGTCCAGTTACATATGAGGATGTTAAGCATTCCTTTAAAAGTTTCTTAAAAAATATGTGGCAAAGAGAGTGGAATTATCAGACCAATAATAAATTACAGGGAATCAAACCACACATTTCGGTCTGGCCTACACTTACTCCTAGGAGTTATGATGTGATAATTACTCGTCTCAGAATTGGGCATTGGAGGCCTACACACAAACATTTACTTCTTGGACAACAGGAACCTACCTGCCCCAAATGCCACTTCAGCTTACTAACCATTAGCCATATCCTCACCAGTTGCTCTTGCCTTCGTCATCTGTACAGGCACTATTTTAATTCATCATCACCAAATTTGACTAACCTGTTGGGTATTTATCCTCATTATCATCTGACCAACTTTTTAAAAGAGGCAGGTTTTTACTACGATATATGATTTTATTATTTACTTTACCATTCTTCATCACTGATTCTATCATTTACACTGCCATTTTCTACATCTTATTTTATTATATACATTGTTTATAACTTTAACATCTTGTTTTTTCTTATACACTGTTTACTCTATTTTTTATCATTTATCTATTATATGCATCTTTTACTATTCTTTTTTTTTAGACTATGGATGGGATCCCCCATCCAAACAGTAAAGTTTGGCGCAGCATATCCAATTCTGGATCTTGCGCCCCTAAAAACCAACCAACCAACCATTGCCACTTTTGGTGTGTGTACCATATTTTAGGATGAAAACTATGTAACAGCTGAAAACTTATATTAAGAATTACTTTTATAAAATTATTATTCTATATTTAATTAAATAGATAGGTAATTGCGATAGATGCAAATGAAAACCTTGATTTATATATTAATTTCGACTAATATCCCCCAGTAGTTGAAACTTGACGACCTGTTTTTTACAGTAAGTATTTGAATAATAAATACAGAAAATCAACATTTCCTTGTAAACAATATTCACAGCAATAAAATCGATAGAAACACAAACACACACAAAAAAAGTATAATTGTTGCATAGAAAAAATGACAAAAATGTTTGGTTTCAATGCGAAACCAATGAAGGTTTAAATTGTTTATAATATAAAGTTGAAATTTTCTACAGAAATACATTGTTATAAGCACAATTTAAGCATTGGAATTTTTTAATGGAACATTTAAAATTAAAAGTTGAAAATTCTGAAATTATAAATGGCTGATAAATTAAATTGTTTCCCTAATTGCTGTTTTAAAAATTTCTTTTAATTCTTATCGGTGATCCTTGATCTGATTTGGCGATGTGCTGCATAATGACCTCTGTTTGTAAGTATTCTATTACAGCACAGCAATTGTGTTGGATGGCGGCTTCTCCTGTGGCTTTTTAGCTGAGTTTTATATTGAAAAATTTCCTCACATTCATTGCACTCAATATAGTTATGGTCTATTATACGGTGAATTTTTTTTTTGCAGAGATACGTGTTTGGGGGTGCCTCTTTGTGTTTTGTGAAGTCTACTTTGGATGTAAACATCTTGCACATTCCATCCTTGGTCATGGAAGCTCAGAACCGAGCAACACTCTTATTGTTTTGCTTCCTTCCATCACTTCAACAAATACCTGAAATTGGAAAAAGAAACTGAATCAGTAAATGAATAATTTTAGTTAAAAAAATAAATAAAAACAGATTTAATTTTTTGCCAGCAACCATGACGAAATGTGTCAGTGACACACTGTCATACCATTAATAAAGTATTGCATCCCCCCTCTAGGGAAAAAGAACAACTGTGGATGAAATTCTGTCTATTGCAGAATTTATTTTAGTATGACAGGACTTCTTAAAATTTAACATCCTTTAAAATAGTTAAATAAAACATCAGAGGATGCTCAGTAAAATTCTTAAAATATTCAAGTAATGTACTGATTTTTAATTCCAAATAAAATTTGAATGCATTAATTGTACAGTATCTCCCCCTAATTGTTTAATACTCATTTATTAAATATTTTAATTAGTAAAATAATCTTGATAACAATTTCTTATTTTATTATTAACAATTAACAGTTTCATTTTCTACAGAACAAAACATAATGTTTAAAAAAACTATAAACCAATTATTCAATATTTAAATTATACTAAAAATTCATCACAGATTAATTAATACTAATGCATAAAATTCTCAAAAACATAATTAATATCAATATACTCATTTTATAAATCAGGAAATAACACTCATTTTAAAAATATTTCATAGTTTGAGTTCTAAAATATCTGAATACATTAGTCAGACCGTCCATCGTTACTAAAAATATATCGGGCTACTGTTCGTTCCAAACTTGATTATGCTTGCCAGGTTTATGGATCAGCACCTCAATCTTACCTGAAGAGACTTGACACAACACACCACAGTGCACTTAGAATTTGCTCAGGAGCATTCCGCACTAGTCCTGTTTCCAGTTTATATGCTGACTGTGTGGAGCCTTCTCTCACTAATATTAGACAAAGACTTTCACTTGAATTGTACTATCGCATTCTTTCACATCCCAATCATCCGCTTCATTCACATTTTAATAGCAACGATCATAACCTTTATGTGAATCGACCATCTTGCATCCCTCATTTTGCTCTTAGGATTAAGAACTTTCTTGCAGGCACCTCTCATATTCATACCGAAGTTCGGCCCCGGTCCCTTTTAAACATGACACCTTGGAATTCCCAAGCTATTGCCTGTCTTCATCCATTTAGTGGTTTTGACAAATCTAACACAGATGCTTCCATTTTTCAAGCGCTTTTCTCATCTCATCGCTCTGAATATAAGGATTATGTTGAGATTTTTACTGACGGCTCCAAGACAAGTAATAAAGTTGGCTGTGGTGTTGTCACTGGTGACACCATTTATAGCTATCAACTCCCTAGTACTTTTTCCATTTTTTCTGCAGAGTTTTTTGCAGTTGAAGTAGCTCTAAATATTATTTCGTCTCACTGCAGCAAAAAATTCATTATCTATACGGACTCAAAGAGTGTTCTTGACTCTCTTTCTTCTAGCTCTTGCACTCTTTCTTTTATCTCTGTTTTAAAAACATATAACGACCTTCTGAAGAAGGGATTTCATATCTTGTTTTGCTGGGTTCCAGGCCATGTTGGCATCAAAGGCAATGAAGCAGCAGACAAAGCCGCAAGGCAGGCTTCTATTCTTTTAAACTGTCCTATACCTTATGATGACATTAAGCACACACTAAAAAGCACTTTCAGAAATAATTGGCAAATGGAGTGGAATAATCTACAAAATAATAAATTACTTGAAATAAAACCTCAAATTGCAGTCTGGCCTAGAAAACATGTCATAATTACTCGTTTAAGAATTGGGCATTCAAGGATCACACATAAATACTTACTACTTGGACAACCGGAACCTGACTGTCCGAAATGTCATTTCTGTGTGCTTACCATTCTCCATCTGCTCACTGACTGTCCTTGTCTTCGTCATCTGTATAGGCATTATTTTAACTCATCTTCACCCAATCTGACAAGCCTTTTAGGTGCAAATCCTCATCATCAGTTGACAAATTTTTTAAAGGAGGCTGGCTTTTACTTTGACATCTGATTTTATTGTTTACAATGTTCATCCTATTTTACATCTGTTTTTATTATATACTGTTTTCATTAGTTTTGATTTTATCTTATATGTAGTTTTTCTTCTTTTTTCTGTGTTTTTTAATGACTTTCTGGATGGGTAAACCCATCCAGAAGCTACTTTCTCTTTTACCTATTTGTTTGGCGCAGCATGTCCTACTTTGGACCTTGCGCCAAAAAAAAGGCCATTCAACCAACCAACCAACCAGATAAATTGTTTTACACTGAAATAATAATTGCAATAAAAATGTAGATAGTAAAATTATACATCAAATATAATTTTAATAATTCTACTTACCATACTAGCATAAAAATCATAACAGGGTGTCGCTGAATGCTGTGTAGAAACTTGGAGGGGAGGTAGAGAACATTGTGAGGAACAATAATTACATTTGAAAGCATGGGCGTGGTTTCATAACCCTAATGAGATAAAAAGACACAGACAGTAAGGCCACACCATAGAATTTCATGTAAAATGCTTTTTTACACACATACACAAAATAATAATAATAAATAAAAAGTATGGCATAAAAGCATCCCAGGATATTTTCAAAATTTCGGCTATTGGCATGTATGCACGCACAATACCAATGTGACATGGATTGGCAGACAAGTTCGAAAATATCGAAGGTTTCACGGATCGTAGCAGCAGTGATAGATATTCATGCCAATAGGGCCATTTCAGAACTGACGGAAGTGTTGTACACAAGGCTCTTCATATCACCTCAGAGAAAAAATAGAGAGGAGAACATCAGGGGATCTGGGAAGCCAACTGATGAGACCACCATGCCCAATCCACCTGTTTGGAAATGTCTGGTCCAAATCGTTATGTACATACCTTCTATAATGAGATGATGCCCCGTCCTGTTGAAACCACATGTGGTGTCGAACAGGTGCAGGGACATCAATAAGCAGTTTTGGTAGTACCTCCTGTAGAAAGTCGAGATACTTGTCAGAGTCCAGTCGAGGTAGTAACGTTATCGGCTGAGTAACTTGTCCCACACAATTTTCTTAAACAGCCGTATTCCTTATGATGACGTAAAGCATACACTTAGAAACTTTCTCAGAAATATATGGCAAAGGGAATAGAACACTCAAAACATTAACAAATTAAATATCTCAGATTGTCATTTGGCGTACCATTCGCCACGTACTCACCAATTGCCCTTGGCTTAGACATTTATATAGGAACTATTTAAATTCATCTTTACCAAATCTGACTGGCCTTCTAGGTATGAATCTTCGTCATCTCTTGACTAACGTTTTAAAAGAAGCTGGTTTTTATTACTACATCTGATTTTAATATTTACACTGTTCATCTCTTTTTACTTCAATTTTAATTATATACACTGTTCATTACTCTTTACATAACATAAAATACTACACTCCTCCTCATAATTATAAGGACACCCGTTTTTCTATATAAACTAAACACTGAACACTATTATTTAAACAAATATATTTTTTATTAATTTGAATTTCATTGATAGAATAAATTAAAAAAGTTTTATTGTTTTTCTATCTTAAAAAACTTTAAATACGATCAAAAAGATGATTTTTTAGGTGTTCACAATTATAAAGACAGCTCGAATCTTAGTATTTTTTTTTCAGTTGTTCTTTAAATTAATATTTTATGGGGTCTCTTTTTAGGGTGAAACAGTCAGACATCCTCTCTGGTATATATATATATATATACATTTTTTTTAATATTCAGTTTCAATATCATTTCATACAGCATAGATGATATTGTTAATACATTTAAACTATTTAAAATTGCATTCCATTTGCATGCACTTTTCTAATATAATAAGTTAAGGTTTTTTCAACTTTTAGGCCACGGAAAAGGCAATAATACAGAAGTTTCTTTCTTCAAACTATTTCCTATTGCTCTAGAAGTAGAGCAAAAATGTAAGTCTTGTTGAAAAAAATATTATTACCCCCCCAAAATCTAACAAAAATCTGAGAATTCCACGTTTAAAATTTGCGGATATCCTCTTGATGTTCACAATAATAGAAAAAATTACAAAATTCAGTCTGCCTTCAGTAGAAACAGCTCCCCAGAGCACCATAGATCTACCTTTAAAATGCCTGATTCATATCTGCCTTTAAAAACATCTGCTCTGTCTTTCGCTATCCTCAGATTGCGCCAGTAACTGTTAGAAACATTCGGTTAATCAGGAATAAAATGTTTTTCATCCGAAAATGCAACATGTTACCATTTCATATTGTCTTCATTCAACTTTAACACAGACGTTCTTTCCCCCATTAAATGCTTATTGATTATTACAGGTTTTTTGTTCATTTTAACATATTATTAATTATTTTAAACATGCATAAATGTGGACCCTAACCTTTCGTTAAAAATTACGAGCAAATTCAGCATCAGTCATTATGAGTAGGACAGTAAGAGGAATTATGAGTCTTCGATCGCTGTAAAACAACTCTGATTTTGCATCAGATCTCTCTCCTATCGAACAAGCTCCCCCAGGGGGGTACCTTCTTCAGGTATTCAGGGGGAGTCACGCACCCCGGGCCCGAGTGATCTTTTTTTTTTTTTACCTTCTACCTTCCTCTCTTTTATTTCTTTCTTTTTTTGGTTTATTTTATTTATTTATTTTATTTTATTTTATTTTTTTTTTTTCTCGTCCTTGTTAGTATTTTTGGTTTTTACTGCCAATAAGGTTTTGGTACTTGTTCTTGTTTTTTGTTCTTAAAAAAAAAAAAAATGGAAAAAAATTAAAAATTTTGAAAAACTTACAAAAAAGAAACTACTTACCTTGTTTAACTCACCTTTTTGGTTTCTACTTACCTTGTTTATTTTCACTCACCTTTATTTTTTGACCTTGTTCTTGTTGGTTATACTAAAAATTCTTAACTTCTAAAAAATTAACCAAGCTGAGACCGGTGTAGATGTGGCGCTGGCTATTGGGTTGGTGATTTGGTGAGGGTCTCACGGTAGTCTAGCCTTGGGAGCACACTGGGAGACTGGTGCCCTTGGTGAAGGTGAGACAACGGTGACTACTCGAACGAGAAACACCAAACTAACACGACTACCACATGTGATTCCCAATCTGGGTCGACGGTCTGGTAGCTGGTGAGTGGTTATGGGTGTCCCAGGGAGCGATTCTGAAAACCCTTTGCTTTCCGTCCATTCAAGAAATGGGCTGACTTGTGGGACTAAGGAAACCCTCGAACCTTTTTATTTAAGTTAATTATGGCTACAACTAAAGGAAGTGAGATTAATGCGTCTGGCTCGGGCCAAGCAAATTCTAAATCTTGGGGCGATAGAGTGGAAGACTTTTCTTCTTCCTTGAATGAAAATAATATTTTCATTAGCAGTGAGAACACTGATGCTAGGTTCTTTGTTATTAAAAGGAATGATGGTGATTTCAATAAAACATCACCTTTTTTAATTCAAAAAGCAATACAATCCATAATAGGTGAAGCGAAATCTGTCAAAAAACTGAAATCTGGGGAACTGCTTATTGAAGTTATGAATGCCAAACAAGGAACTAATTTAAGGAAAAGCACTTTATTTGCAAATATACCTGTAACCGTGAGTACCCACAGAACACTAAATAGTAGCCGTGGTGTAATTTCAGAACCAGACTTGCAATATATCCCTGAATCTGAAATCCTAGAAAACTTAAAAGATCAAAAAGTTACAGCTGTTCGACGCATCTACATTTTCAGAGATAGTAATAAAATTCCCACTAAACATATAATCCTTACTATAGATTCACCTACTCTCCCACGATCAATAAAAGCTGGTTATCTTGACTGCCCTCTCAGACCATATGTTCCTAATCCACTCCGATGTTTCAACTGCTAAAGATTCGGTCATTCAAAAACGGCCTGTCGTGGAAATCTAACATGTGCCCGCTGCAGTGCTGTGGGGCATGATAATCAAAACTGTCAAGCTACTATATGCTGTGTTAATTGTAAAAAAGACCACCAATCCTACTCAAAATCTTGTGAGAAATGGAAAACTGAAAAGGAAATTCAGACTGTCAAAATAAAGCACAATATATCATATCCTGAAGCATGGAAAATAGTTGATTCCAGGACGCCTACCATTGGTAAATCTTATGCAGCTGTTACATCTTCAAAGAAAGTATATCAAACTACAGCAACTCAAACAGATGTCCCTATTAAAAGCAGTTCTCCAGTAGAATCAAATAATAAAAATGTTCAGAATGTCCAAACTAAGTCTAGTCAGATAACTCTGACTTCTAATCAAAAACCCGCATACCCAAGAAAAAGCTTGCAATCTTTGAAAAAACCCATACAAACAAAATCTTACAAAAATAATAGTTCTGACAGTTTAAAACATTCAAAATCGTCTTCACAGAGTAACATAGTTAAAAAGAAAAAGATTTCTTCCAAATCTACTATTAATTTGTCTGCAAAGGAAAAAGATAATCCCGATCAACAAGATGATTGTATTGGTCTCCACCCTTCTGACGTAGAAGCGTATATGTCTACTGCTTCAGAAGAAAGTGACGTAGATGTTCTAATCTAATCTCTATAATTTTATCCTAATTTATGACTAATTTCATTTCCTGGAATTGCCGAGGTCTTCTTGCTAAACGAGATGATATAAAAGACATTACTTCTGATCATCGACCAATTTGTTTCGCTCTCCAGGAAACATATCTTAAACAAAGCGATAATTTCAATTTTCGTGGCTACAACTGCATTAGAAATGATTCACTGCAAACTAACAAAGCGGCAGGAGGTGTAGCACTTCTTATTTCTAACAATATCCCACATGCAAACATCTCTCTGAATACCAACATCCAAGCTGTTGCTGTTCAGATTAACATACACCTGTTGATTACTGTGTGCACACTCTATCTACCACCAAAATTATCTTTACAAAAACACGACCTGAATAATTTAATCTCACAACTTCCTACACCATTTCTGATTCTCGGTGACTTTAATGGACATAACCCTCTTTGGGGAAGTCCAGACCTTAATATTCGTGGAAAAATTATTGAAGAATTTATTACAGACAACTGCTTGTGCATCTTAAATAACGGAGACAATACTTACTTCCATGAACCTACCAGAACATTCCATGCAATAGACCTTGCCCTCTGCTCACCTATTCTTTACACATATTTTAATTTCTTTGTTAGCAGTGACTTATACAATAGTGACCACTTCCCATTGTTTTTATCTTTTTATGATTTTAATCAAACTCTTCTTCGTAATCCTCATTTTATTTATGACAAAGCTGACTGGGCTGCTTTTTCTTTAAATGCAACAATCACAAGTGATAAAATTCAGGGTGACATTAATAGGGCAGTGAGTGAAGTTACCAATATCATTATTAGTTCAGCAAATCTATGTATTCCTAAATCTTCTGGTCATCCTATTAAACACTCAAAACCGTGGTGGAATGAGGATTGCAAAATAGCTAAAAAGCTTCAACAAAAAGCATGGGGGATATTTCGCAGATATCCGACCACATCGAATTACATAGCATTCAAGCAGTCGAGGGCCAATGCACGTAAAATTCGGAGAAAGTCTCAGAGAGAATCATGGATCAGATATGTGTCCAGTATAACTTCAAATATTAGCAGCAAGCAGTTATGGCAACGTGTAAAGAAAACTATGGGTATCCAATCAAATAGCTGTATCACTTTTCTAAAAATTAATAATCAGACCATTACCTCAACCAAAAATATTGCAAACACCATTGCTAGTACTTTATCTAGCACCTCAAATTCAAATTCCTATTCTGAACCATTTCTGTCATACAAACGTAAAGTTGAACGTTCTACTATCAACTTTAGTTCTAACTCATCCGAAGATTACAATAGGCCTTTTACTGAAAACGAATTAACCAATAGTCTGAAGAGTACTTGTACCTCTGCTCCTGGGCCTGATGGCATTACCTACCCCATGATTAAACATTTATCAAAATATTCCCTTAAAAACCTGCTTAAACTTTATAATAGAATCTGGTCGGAACATGTGTTTCCTATTGCGTGGCATGATGCTATTGTTATTCCGTTCCCCAAACCTGGTAAGGATGCTTCTGATCCAAAAAACTATCGGCCAATTGCCTTGACAAGCTGCCTGTGCAAACTGCTAGAGAAAATGGTCAATAATCGTCTTATTTTCATTCTTGAGAAAGAAAAGTTAATTTCTCCATGGCAAAGTGGGTTTCGAAAAGGCCGTTCGACAATTGACAACATCCTTTTTCTGGAGACGAATATTCGCAATTCTGTTATTAGACGTAGCCACCTGGTATCAGTATTTTTTGATATTGAAAAAGCTTATGACAAAACCTGGCGTTATGGTATTTTACAAGATCTCTTTAATTTAGACTTTCGAGGAAACCTTCCTATTTTTATTCAAAACTTTCTAAAAGTTAGACGATTCCGTGTTCGCATTGGTTCGGTGTATTCAAATTTTTACTTTCAGGAGGAGGGTGTACCTCAAGGCAGTGTCTTGAGTGTCACACTCTTCTCACTAAAGATAAATGATATTCTTAAACAATTACCACCTACTGTACAAGGCACTTTGTATGTTGACGACCTGCAGGTTTCTTGCAAGGGAAATGACATGCGCTTCATTGAATGCCAATTACAACTTGCTATCAATCGCATTACAAAATGGACAAAAGTAAATGGCTTTACATTTTCTACTGACAAAACACAATGTATGCATTTTTGTCGTAAACGTGCTCTCCATCCTGACCCAGAGATATTTATGAACGGAAATCTTATTTCTGTAGTAGACACTGCTCGTTTCTTGGGTGTAATTTTTGACAAAAAACTTAATTTTATGCCACATATTTTACATTTACGGACAAAATGTGATAAAACATTAAACATTTTAAAAGTACTTTCCAACACTGCTTGGGGTGTTGATCGTACGTCTATGCTTAAAATTTATCGAGCTCTGATCCGTTCCAAAATAGATTATGCTTGTGAGGTTTATGGCTCTACTTGTCCATCTTATCTGAAAAAACTGGACACAGTGCACAATACTGCTCTGCGAATTTGTTCTGGTGCCTATCGCACCTCTCCTGTTGTCAGCTTATATGCTGACTGTGTGGAACCTCCTTTATCTCATATCAGACAACAACGTTCTTTGGAGTTGTATTACCGCATCCTTTCACACTCTCATCATCCGCTTCATCCTTATATAGGCAGCATAGATCATCAACTCTTTCAGAATCGCCCCTCATGCATTCCTCATTTTGGACTGAGAATTAAAAACATTGTTTCAGGCACATCATATAGTGATACCAGTATTCGCCCTCGCTCTTTTTTCTATAGGACTCCTTGGAACTCAAATAGCATCACTTGCATACACCTTTTTAAAGGTTTCGACAAATCATGTACTGATGCATCTGTATTTCAGACTCTTTTCACATCTCATCGCTATACATATAGGGACTATATTGATATTTACACAGATGGTTCAAAGGCAGATCATCTTGTTGGCTGTGGCGTTGTCTCAAATAATATTATTTATAGCTATCGTCTTCCTAGCTCATTTTCCATTTTTTCTGCTGAGTTCTGTGCTGTTGAAATTGCTCTCAAATTCATTTCATCTCATAGTCATAAAAAATTCATTATCTACACTGACTCAAAGAGTGTCTTGGATTCCTTGAAATCCAGCTCTTGCTCACCTTCTTTTACTTCTGTTTTTAAAATGCATAACGACCTTTTAAGAAAGGGATATAACATTTTATTTTGCTGGGTTCCTAGCCATGTTGGTATTAAGGGTAATGAAGAGGCAGATAAGGCAGCAAAACAGGCTTTGACTCCTTTTAATTGTCCAGTTCCTTATGAAGATTTAAAACATACTCTAAGAAGTTTTCTAAGAAATATATGACAACGAGAGTGGGAATGTGAAATAATAATAAATTACGAGAAATTAAACCAAATATTGCAATCTGGCCGACTTTTACACCACGGAAATATGATGTTATCATTACCAGACTTAGAATTGGGCATTCACACAAGCATTTACTTCTTGCAGAACATGAACCTTCTTGTCCCAAATGTCATTTTAGCCAGCTTACCATACGCCACATTCTGACCAACTGCCCTTGTCTCCGTCATTTGTATCGCCGTTACTTTGGAACTTCCTTACCTAATCTCATGATCCTTTTGGGAAAAAATCCACACACTGAATTAATTAACTTTTTAAAAGACTCAGGCTTTTACAGTCATATCTAACTTTTATTTATTTATACTTCATCCTTGTCTCATCCTATTCTAAAGTGACCATTTTCTTGACAATCTGGATGGGAGGCCCCATCCAGATGCTTTTTACTATTTTAACTTAGTTGCCTTAATTAATAACGGTTGGTGCAGAATGTCCTAATTTGGACCTTGCGCCACAAAAAACCATTAACCAACCAACCAACCTATCGAACAAGCAGTTCAACGTTTGATCACATTTCCTTCAGCAATTTTAGATCTTCGAATTTCATTAGAAATTCGGCGGATTGAAATTATCCTTCCACTTAAAAAACACATTCATCATACTTCACTACATGAACGATCTTTTTTTTCGAGGAATTATCAGTAATGGCTATCTAAGAAAAATTGAAGGCTTATATATGAATTAATCTAGCCCATAAGTTAACAAATTCGCCTGTCATCTGTAATTTATCTGCTAGTAAGTTAAATAAAACGAAAAAAATCTTGATTGTCCCTATAATTATGAACATCTAAAAACGTGGAGAAAAAAATATTTTGCATTAACTTTTATAAATTTTGTTTCATATTAAAAAAAAATATAGCAGTTTTGATTTTTAGAATATTAGATATATTAAATGCACTTAATATAATCTTGTTCAGAATTATTTTTACATTAGTTATTTCAAAATATAAAGTGTCCTTATAAATATGAGAAGGAGTGTATATACATAATATAAAAACATGAATACCGACTTAACAAAAAAAATATACAGTGGCTTTCATAAGTTTCCGACCAGTACTAATACATTGCAAATTTTTTGAATTACCGTAATTTCTGGTAGATAACCCGCAGGTAAGATGTGTCATTTCTCCACCAGAAATATTATTTAATAGAGAAATCTATACTTTCTCGAAGGAAGAGCTCGTACAAATATAAATTTATTTAACTATTGAAATTTCTGGTGCAAAACTGGATATATAACCTGTGGGGTATCTACCAGCAATTACGCTACTTTTATATCTTCCGGTGCCTGGAATTAATACTTACATATAATTTTAGCATTATAATTAGGAATTTATTTTAAAGGAAGAAAACATTTTCTCAGTATTTTTATTGGGAATGTTCATTTTTAAAACAAATACACATATTCAAAAATATCCGGCCACACTGGTCGATTATGAAATAAAAATGTTGTATTAATTTCAGAAAATTTTGGAGTGGAAGGCTGATTTTTTATACCAACTATGTGGAAAATACCAGAGCCGGGAATCGAACCCGAGCCTTCAGCTTTACGTGCGGATGCTCAAACCATTGAGCTACCCTGGCTGATTACTAGCTAGGCATTTTTCACATAACATACGTTGGCAAAGTCACAGAGTCTGTAAACACAGCTATATCAAGTGACATTATTAATCGTGGCACAACTCCAATAGACCACGAAATTTTAATTTAATTTAGAAATTTATTTATCAACCATGAAAGTTCATTTCAGATAATTTTGGAGTGGGAGGCTGATTTTTTATACGCGCCTCTGGTATTTTTCACATAGTTGGTATAAAAAATCAGCTTTCCACTCTAAAATTTTCTGAAATTAACTTTCATGGTTGATAAATAAATTTCTAAATTAAAGGTTGTATTAAATTTATAGTGTACAATAATATCATATACAGTCAGTATTTGGTAGACATACCTTTAGCAGCAATAACAGCAGCACTGTGACGAGGCATAGATTCAATAAGTGGTTTAATATTCTCAAGAATAAATCTGTTCCATTCCTCGTGCAATTTTTGAGAAAAATCAGTGCCATTTGAGTATTTATGCACCCACACATGTTTATCAAGTTCATTCAAAAGGTTTTCAATTGGGTTGAGGTAGTGTGATTGTGAGGGCCACTTCATTGCATGAATTTTTTTTTTTTTGGTGGGCATCCATATCTTCTCAATCGTGGATATATGCTTTGCTTAGGGTCATTATCCTGCTGAAATGCCCAATTTTTATTCAAATTCTTTTGCGCATATTGTAGTAAAGTAAGTTGCAAAAATGTCCTTGTACATAGCTCTGTTCATCTTGACGTGGATTTGTATTAAATGACTGACACCTTTTGCAGAAAATGCTCCTCGGACCATAACATGTCCTCCACCGTGTTTTATTGTAGGAACTTGGTAATTGCAATCATATCTTTTACCTTGAGGTCATCGTACATATTGCCTCCCGTCACTTCTAAAGAGGTTGAACTTTGACTCATCCAAAAAAAGTACTTTTGACCAATCTTTATCAGACCAGTCTTAATATGCAATAATGCAAACTCACGTCGGGATGTCTTTTTTTTTTTTTTTTTTTAAACTAATAAAAGGTTTTTTCACAGCAACTCTACCAAATAGTCCTACATCATGCAGACGCCTTAAAACTGTCACACGACTGACATCAGCAAGATACTTTCCCGTAATTCTTGAGTACCTATCATTAGCAGTTTTATGTGGGTCAGCAGTTGACGTCCTTTTTATTAATCTGTCTACTTATATGGTGGTCTTCCACTTCAAGGCATGTCATTAAATCCAAAAACAGCTCAATTTCTCTTTCCTGGATAAACTAATCACTCTTTTATGCAAAATACTTTTCGAACTGAATTTCATTTTTGACTGACAAGATATGTTTCTTAAATACAAAGCATTAAAATGGCCCTACCATAAGTCATCAGGCGTAAAAACCTACATTGAACTCACTGGCCAGAAACTTTTGAGCGTAAGATACACTTAGTCACAAAAGTGTACATACGATTGAAAAGAGTTAAAAAATGCAAAAGGAGAAATAAAAATCGATCCTTTAATCAAATATACTTATTTGATAAGTAAGAATTCAGCAATATATGTACAAAAATTAATACAAGAATAAGCTGTATTCTTTAAACGTAAGAGAAATAAAAATTGCATTGCTGAGCACATCAACGAAAGTCTACATACGGGTTCTAAATTAAATCTAATTATTGAAGTTTAATATCTGGTTGGTCCACCATTAGCTTCTGTGAGCGCTAATAGTCTTGCTGGCATGGAATTCACAAGTTTTTCTGTGTCATTACTAGTAATTTTTTGCCATTCTGAGGATAGAACATTTCGCATTTCTGAAGTACTAGAAATTGGTCTTTGGACAGTCTCCTTTTAAGTTCATTCCACAGATGTTCAATCGGGTTGAGGTCTGGGAACTGTGGTGGTGTTCGGAGTTGATTTTTAACGTGATATAGAAGCCACTTCCTTATACGACCTGAAGTGTGCTTCGGGTCGTTACCTTGTTGGAACATGTAATTCGTGGATAAGTGTACATTGGCCACACTACTGAGAAAACTTGTTTTCAGTATATTCAGATATACGTATTTATCCATTGTTGTGTTTATAAAATGTAATTTTCCAAGTCATTAGCAGCCATATTTCCCCAGACCATCACAGAGCCCCCTCCGTGTATGACTGTTGGCATAATGTTTTTAATT
Organism: Salticus scenicus; assembly: GCA_963930645.1. Lineage (NCBI taxonomy): Eukaryota > Metazoa > Arthropoda > Arachnida > Araneae > Salticidae > Salticus > Salticus scenicus. The sequence continues at coordinate 229,398,592 of OZ005658.1, forward strand.
TTAAGATCCTCATTCCGCTTCTGCCACTCTTTAGTTCTTCCATCATTTCAAAATACATTAAACTTGCACTCGTCAGTGAATATTTCTCTACTCCAAAACTCAGGATCATTTTCGTGAATTTTATAATAAGTTTTTGCAAAATCCAGTCTCTTTTTCTGGTTGATTGCACTTATGAAAGGTTTTTTCCTTGGAACTCTGGAATGAAGGCCTTCTTTCTTAAGACACCGACAAACAGTTTCAGGGTGTACTTTAACTCCCGTTGTCTCCTTAAGCTCAGTTGCAAGTAACTGTGCACTTAACCTAGGGTTCAAGTTAACTTTTCTTAAAAGAGATATCCTTTCTCGATCATTTAACTTGGGTGGTCTTCCATTTCGTGGCTTATTTTCAAAAGTTCCAGTGTTTTGGAATTTTCTAATTATTGTGTGTACTGTAGATTTTGACAATGCAAGGGTTTTTCCAATTTCTTGCATAGATTTCCCTTCCTTTCTTAATTTAACTATAATTTTACGTGCAGCAATTGGCACCTCAGCTCTTTTATTACTCATATTCGCCTAACCACTCAAATACACAAACTCTATTCCGTGAGATAAACTCGCTTTGTTACTGTAAATACGCTAAACGGAAAATGTTGTTATCAGCCTTTCAGTTTTCGTAAATTGCTTCACTTTAGTTAACCGTATGTAGACTTTTGTTGAAGAGCACAAGAATGTAATCTATTATTTTATTAATTTTTAAAAATGTAAATTCATTTTCTGCTAATTTCTGAGTAAATTATTTAGAATTGCAACAAATCAAATAAATATATCTTAGTAAGAACAAAAGTTCATTTTACATTTTTCATTTTTTAAAACGTTTTCAGCCGTATGTACACTTTTGTGACTAAGTGTAGTTGAATTTCTCTCTCTGCACAGCTTATATGTTCATTCGCCAGTGTAGGATCGCAGTGTCACCTCTATTATTTTGCATATTCCTTGTTTTTCAGCCAATTAAATTTCGTTTGTGCATAATTTTCTCTTAAAAATAACAAATTTATGTGGCCAGAAACTTATGAACGCCACTATATGTGCAAACATTGAAATTTACATGATAATTATTTATAACTTGCAAACTTAACAGGAAAAACATATATGTTTTAATATCGAAATTTACACAGATATTAATTATTAAACGGTTTGAAAAACATTCATTTTTAAATCAATGGGTTTTCATTTTGAACTGAGAACAGTTGTTTTGTAGTCTTCTTATGGATATACGTAAGCAAACCTTGGTCGTTTCTTCAAAGATAATGATAGATTTAATTCTCTCTAGTTTTCATCTTCTTTTGCTTTATTGCAATTCACAGATTCTTCCTCAAAATTTTCAATTTTTTATTATGGAATGTCTTGTCATATCCTTTCAAACACTCTCGACCTTGGTGGAATGAAGACTGTAGAATTGCAAAAAGGCACCAAAAAAAAGCGTGGGGGATTTTTCGGAGATATCCCACTACAGCAAATTATATTGCATATAAACAAGCTAGAGCAAGTGCACGAAGGATTTGAAGAAAATCCCAAAAGGAATCATGGGTTAACTATGTATCCAGCATTACCTCGAATACCAGTAGCAAACAGTTGTGGCATCGTGTCAAGGAGGCATGGGTATTTATTCTAATGACAGTATCTCTTTTCTTAAAGATAATGGTCAGACAATCACTTCCACCCAAAACATTGCAAACACTATTGGTAAAACTTTATCCCACATTTCTAGCTCAAACTCGTACTCGGAGCCCTTTCTATCATACAAACTACGTTCTGAATGCACTACAATTAACTTCTAATCTCGCTCATTATATGAATACAATAGCCCATTTACAGAAAATGAACTGAACAATAGCCTGAAAAACACTCACAACTCCGCTCCTGGTCCTGATGCTATCAGTTACCTTATGATCAAACATCTATCCAAAGCTTCCCTCAAAAATCTACTTCATCTCTTCAATAGAATCTCGACTGAAAATATCTTCCCCGTTGCTTTGGACGATGCTATTGTTATACCCTTTCCAAAACCTGGTAAAGATACTACTGACCCAAAAAATTATAGACCTATTGCCCTCACTAGCTGCCTTTGTAAATTGCTTGAGAAAATGATAAATACTAGACTTGTTTTCTTTCTTGAAAAAAATAATCTAATCTCTCCGTGCCAAAGTGGTTTTCCTCTTGCTTGAGACTAAAATACGGAATGCTTTTGTTAGACGTAACCATTTGGTGTCAGTTTTCTTCGACATTGAAAAAGCATATGACAAAACCTGCCGTTATGGCATTTTAAGGGACCTTTTTAATTTGGGTTTAAGGGGCAATTTTCCTATATTCATTGAGAATTTTTTAAAGGTGAGACGCTTTCAAGTTCGAATTAGATCAGTATACTCAGACTTTTACTTCCAGGAGGAGGAGGTTCCTCAAAGTAGTGTGTTAAGTGTAACAGGTTTCTCTGTAAAAATTAATAATATACTAAAACAGCTACCTCAAAATGTTCATGGGAGCCTGTATGTTGACGACCTGCAGATTTCTTGCCAGAGAAATGATATGCGTTTTATTGTATGTAGTTTTGTTTCTTTTTTCTCCTGTGATTTTTTTAATAACTTTCTGCCATCCAGAGGCTATTTTTTCTTTTACCTGTTTGTTTGGCGCAGCATGTCCTACTCTGGACCTTGCGCCAGAAAAAGGAATTCAACCAACCTAGATTCTCTTTATTCTAGCTCATGTGCGCTTTCTTTTATGTCAGTTTTAAAAACCTATAATGGTCTTTTAGAAAAAGTCTGACATATTGTTCTGTTGGGTTCCTGGTCACGTTGGCATCAAGGGCAATGAATTAGCAGATAAAGCAGCAAGACAGGCATTGATTGATATTAACTGTCCAGTTACATATGAGGATGTTAAGCATTCCTTTAAAAGTTTCTTAAAAAATATGTGGCAAAGAGAGTGGAATTATCAGACCAATAATAAATTACAGGGAATCAAACCACACATTTCAGTCTGGCCTACACTTACTCCTAGGAGTTACGATGTGATAATTACTCGTCTCAGAATTGGGCATTGGAGGCTCACACACAAACATTTACTTCTTGGACAACAGGAACCTACCTGCCCCAAATGCCACTTCAGCTTACTAACCATTAGCCATATCCTCACCAATTGCTCTTGCCTTCATCATCTGTACAGGCACTATTTTAATTCATCATCACCAAATTTGACTAACCTGTTGGGTATTTATCCTCATTATCATCTGACCAACTTTTTAAAAGAGGCAGGTTTTTACTACGATATATGATTTTATTATTTACTTTACCATTCTTCATCACTGATTTTATCATTTACACTGCCATTTTCTACATCTTATTTTATTATATACATTGTTTATAACTTTAACATCTTGTTTTTTCTTATACACTGTTTACTCTATTTTTTATCATTTATCTACTATATACATCTTTTACTATTCTTTTTTTTAGACTATGGATGGGATCCCCCATCCAAACAGTAAAGTTTGGCGCAGCATATCCAATTCTGGATCTTGCGCCCCTAAAAACCAACCATTGCCACTTTTGGTGTGTGTACCATATTTTAGGATGAAAACTATGTAACAGCTGAAAACTTATATTAAGAATTACTTTTATAAAATTATTATTCTATATTTAATTAAATAGATAGGTAATTGCGATAGATGCAAATGAAAACCTTGATTTATATATTAATTTTGACTAATATCCCCCAGTAGTTGAAACTTGACCTGTTTTTTACAGTAAGTATTTGAATAATAAATACAGAAAATCAACCCATCCTTGTAAACAATATTCACAGCAATAAAATCGATAGACACACACACACACACAAAAAAGTATAATTGTTGCATAGAAAAAATGAAAAAAATGTTTGGTTTCAATGCGAAACCAATGAAGGTTTAAATTGTTTATAATATAAAGTTGAAATTTTCTACAGAAATACATTGTTATAAGCACAATTTAAGCATTGGAATTTTTTAATGGAACAATTAAAAGTTCAAAATTCTGAAATTATAAATGGCTGATAAATTAAATTGTTTCCCTAATTGCTGTTTTAAAAATTTCTTTTAATTCTTATCGGTGATCCTTGATCTGATTTGGCGATGTGCTGCATAATGACCTCTGTTTGTAAATATTCTATTACAGCACAGCAATTGTGTTGGATGGCGGCTTCTCCTGTGGCTTTTTAGCTGAGTTTTATATTGAAAAATTTCCTCACATTCATTGCACTCAATACAGTTCTGGTCTATTATAAGGTGATTCTTTTTCTTCATCATGAATTTTTTTTTTTGCAGGGATACATGTTTGGGGGTGCCTCTTTGTGTTTTGTGAAGTCTACTTTGGATGTAAACATCTTCCACATTCCATCCTTGGTCATGGAAGCTCAGAAAAAAGCAACACTCTTATTCTTTTTGCTTCTTTCCATCACTTCAACAAATACCTGAAATCTGAAAAAGAAACTGAATCAGTAAATGAATAATTTTAGTTAAAAAAATAAATAAAAACAATGACTTAATTTTTTTCCAGCAACCATGACGAAATGTGTCAGTGACACACTGTCACACCATATATAAAGTATTGCATCCCCCGTCTAGGGAAAAAGAACAACAACTGTGGATGAAATTCTGTCTATTGCAGAATTTATTTTAGTATGACAGGACTTCTTAAAATTTAACATCCTTTAAAATAGTTAAATAAAACATCAGAGGATGCTCAGTAAAATTCTTAAAATATTCAAGTAATGTACTGATTTTTAATTCCAAATAAAATTTGAATGCATTAATTGTACAGTATCTCCCCCTAATTGCTTAATACTCATTTATTAAATATTTTAATTAGTAAAATAATCTTGATAACAATTTCTTATTTTATTATTAACAATTAACAGTTTCAATTTCTACAGAACAAAACATAATGTTTAAAAAAACTATAAACCAATTATTCAATATTTAAATTATACTAAAAATTCATCACAGATTAATTAATACTAATGCATTAAATTCTCAAAAACATAATTAATATCAATATACTCATTTTATAAATCAGAAAATAACACTCATTTTAAAAATATTTCATAGTTTGAGTTCTAAAATATCTGAATACATTAGTCTAAATAATCAGCAAATATTCAGACAAGACCCGTTGGCTGTGTGGTCAGAGCCTGAAGGTTACGAGTTCGATCCTTTAAACCAAATGATTATTAAACATTAAATGTTACTTACTTACTATGGAGGAATTTTTTAAAAACACAATTCTGAATAATTAGTTTTCCAGATAAATTGTTTTACACTGCAATAAAAATGTCGATAGTAAAATTATACATCAAATATAATTTTAATAATTCTACTTACTATACTAGCATAAAAATCATAACAGGGTGTCGCTGAATGCAGTGTAGAAACTTGGAGGGGAGGTAGAGAACATGGTGAGGAGCAATAACTACATTTGAAAGAGTGGGCGTGGTTACATAACCTTAATGAGATACAAAGACAGTAAGGCCACACCATAGAATTTCATGTAAAATGCTTTATTACACACACACAAAATAATAATAATAAATAAAAAGTATGACGTAAAAGTATCCCAGGAGGCTTTCAGAATTTCGGCTATTGGCATGTATGCACACATGACACCAATGTGACATGGATTGGCAGACAAGTTCGAAAATACCGGGGGTTTCACGGATCGTAGCAGCAGTGATAGATATTCATGCCCCTAGGTCCATTTCAGAACTGACGGAAGTGACATACACAAGACTCTTCATTGCACCCCAGAGAAAAAAATAGAGAGGAGAACATTGGGGGATCTGGGGAGTCAACTGATGAGACCACCATGCCCAATCCACCTGTTTGGAAATATCTGGTCCAAATCGTTATGTACATACCTTCCATAATGAGATGGTGCCCCGTCCTGTGGAAACCACATGTGGTGTCGAACAGGTGCAGGGACATCAATAAGCAGTTCTGGTAGTATATCCTGTAGAAAGACGAGATACTTGTCAGAGTCCAGTCAAGGCAGTAACGTTATCGACTGAGTAACCTGTCCCACACAATTTTCTTAAACAGCCCTATTCCTTATGATGACGTGAAGCATACACTTAGAAACTTTCTCAGAAATATATGGCAAAGGGACTAGAACACTCAAAACAATAACAAATCAAATCTCAGATTGTCATTTGGCATACACTCAGTCCTAGAAAATATGTTATCATTACTCGTCTGAGAATTGGCCATTCCAGACTTACACATAAACACTTACTGCTTGTGCAACAGGAGCCTACTTGTCCCAAATGCCACTATGAAATGCTTACCATTCGCCACGTACTCACCAACTGCCCTTGGCTTAGACATTTATATAGGAACTATTTAAATTCATCTTCACCAAATCTGACTACCCTTCTAGGTATGAATCCTCGTCATCTCTTGACTGACGTTTTAAAAGTAGCTGGTTTTTATTACTACATCTGATTTTAATATTTACACTGTTCATCTCTTTTTACTTCAGTTTTTATTATATACACTGTTCATTACTTTTTACTTCATACACTATTTACTCTGTTTTCTATTATTTTTAAGTATTTGTCCTTTTATATTTGAACGTTTTACCTATTCTTGTTTTAACTTTCAATGTGTTTTTTAATGACCATCGGATGGGTAAACCCATCCAGAAGCTACATTTTATTCTTTATTTTTGAATCCTTTTGTTTGGCGCAGTATGTCCCTTTGTAGACCCTGGATCTTGTGCCAAAAAAAGTTATTCAACCAATCAACCCTTTGTAGACCATGTGCCATTAAAAGGCAACCAACCAACCGTGTTGTTTACTGATCAGTAGTACCTTAAATCGTGGCTCTGAAGGATCCATGTTCTGTCTGGTTCTGATGCTCTCAAGCGAACGTTTGATTCAGTTGCCGCCTCATTGGATATCTTTCCCCATACAACCAAAAACAGCAGCACATCCATTTCCGTTGGCTAGGCCATAAATGAAGTGGATAGCCGCCAACTCTGTGTTCATGTTCATCGCACGATGTCCATGTTTGAAATGAGGAAGCCACATGTGCCAACCTTACAAGCTCGCGTACAGCACCACCTATAGCTTTCTGATGTAATTATGACTCCTCACGGTGTTCTCTACATCCCCTCCAAGTTTGTACATGGCATTCGAGGACACCCTGTACAAGTATTTATCTAAGAAATTTTCCTTAAAAAATCTACTGAATTATATGCACATATACAAATTTTAAAATAAAATAATTTTATAAAGGGGGGTAAAAGGAATCAAATCTGTCATTATGGCAATAATATAAATTATTATAAACAAAAACACCATATGAAAGAGTCTCTGAATTTAAATATTTTTCAAGTTCACATATTTCTTCATTAATTTTTTGCATCTGAAAAATTGCTTTTTAGATAACTTCGCCTTTTTATTTTTTTTTTTGGAACTGTTTTATATGGTCTTGTATTTTTAATTTCATCTTCAACCCTTTTTCCATTTTCCTCAAGTGCCTGGTAATAACATTGTCTTTATAATTTCACATACTACACTATTTTGGAGTTCACAGCTACTGATGTCAGGCTAAAGTTGATGACTGTTTTTCCATGTTTTGGTGCTTTTTTTTTTTAAAGTTCCCCTGAGATTTTATGACAGTTTTCTCTGATTTCTCAGTTCTCTCTGAGGCATACAAACCTGTAATACAGTTCCTACTAACATGAGTTGTTGTTTTTCTTCTTCTACAGATTCATCTTCAAAGATGTTTTCATCAGAGCATTCGTTATTGCTTCTTTTATCTTATAACAGGTCAATTTTTATGTCATTAGTTACCGTTCTGATAACTATCCCCCCCCCAAATAAAAATAAAGTTTCTTTTGGAGGTTTTCTGGGTAGAACTTTGATGCGAAATTTGCACCTTTTCTACCAATGGAAACTTGCACTTATTTTTGAGTGCCCCCCCCCCCCCAAAAAAATGGAATTATTCCATTTTTATTATTATCTTTATAATTATGTATTATTATGTAAGAATTATAGCCTTAAAAATTATGTTAGTTAATAAGTCTAATTACCTTAAACTTTTTAATTTTACATCTTTTGGACATTTATAGCAACATTAAATTTTGATTAGTTAAAAAAAATTTGTAATGTAGTAGCCTATGAAAAATCTCCCTCAATACTTGAACTAAAGAAAGATTTCCCATCCCCCCCCCCCCCCCCCCCCCCGAAAAAAAAGTCGTTTTGTTATTTTGGGGGAAATTTCAGGGGTCTGAACACTTTCTGCACCCCTGATAACCATGTATTACAAAATATTCAACAAATTTAAGCAAAGACTTCTTTTTTTCATCATCAAGTCCTTCTGGAACCAAAATAAATAACCAAGTTTTCAGGCATCAGACTTTTTCTTTTTTAAACCATATACTCATCAGACGGTTTGAATCCATTAAATGTACTCTAATTGCCATCATGTGCCTCAAAAGTGCTTGTTCATTTAACTTATTGTGGGTTATTGAAGACCCAAACCATTTTTCTTTTGTCTCATACCTCAGAATCCAAATATAGAAGAAGTACCTATCCATTGTGTAAAACAGTGGTTGTTATTATGATCATAAAATGAATTTATTTGAAATTGGCAAAATAATCTATAACTATAAAATTAAGACATGTGTTTTAATTGATTAAGTATAGAAACAATTACTTGCATCTAAAATTCAGGTTCTTTATCTTCTTTGTGGCATAAGCCAAAATGTACATGGATACTACTATTTTTTTGAATTAAGAATACAAATCCAAATAAAGTTTCATACCTTAAATCTTCATCTGCAAAAAAAATAAGAATACTTGCAACAATAAAAAAAAGTGACTAGAAACTGTTGATTCTTGATTTCATTTCTTTATTTCTTGAAAACCTTAATTCAAGCAAACACTGGTCAGCATAACTTTTTGTTCTGTATTACATACTGAAATAATAATGAATTAATAACCATATCTAAATAAAACTATTTACTTAATACAAATAAACTGTTTAATAAACTATTATATTATATTGTGAGAAATTTTTAGTTAGAATCAGTTAAATTAAAATATATCAAGTTATTGAAGAAATATACATTTTTTAGCTATTAACAAAAAGCAACCTTCATATCAATGAAATCTCCAGAACTAAACTAATTTTTAAATTCGCCACCGACGATCGTTTTCGAGACACGCCCTTGCTTTAAATTGATTGGATGAAAGGAGGAGCCACATAGGTCATGTGGTGCTATGTCACAAGATTTGTAGCCAATCGGGAACGATGTGGGCGTGGTTTATAGCGATGATGTAAATTAAACAATGCCTGTACCTTAGGGGTGGAGAAAAAAGAACAATTAAGTTTTAGAAAATAAATCTGAGAACAAAAATTTGCAACTTACAGGGCATGTGTGAATAAAATAAAATATTGAAATATGAGTTACGAATTCAAACGATCTTAAATTAAAAAATGTATTTTAGAATAAACAAAGAATTAAATTAATTCAGAAAACATGAAATATTAACTAAATTATATTTCTCATAATGATAAAATTATGAAAATTTTGAATTTAAAATTTTTTAATACATTAATTAAATATAAACAGGAAAGATTGCATGTCACAATGTGACACATTGTGTCCCTGATTTTTTCTGTAAAAATACCCTTCTTAAACTTTATTATGCAATTTGGATTTTTCAAATATCTTAGTTTGTTCAAAAGTCAAGAACAACAAAATATGTGTTCTAACATTACTTAGGTCTTCAGCGACCCATGATAAAGTGACAAGGTGCCAAAAAAAAAAAAAAAAAAAAGTGATAACCTGATCCGATTAATATTGACAGATGGAAAAATTCTGCTACAGTTTTAATGACAGGAGTTTAAATCACAGAGAAAACACTGAAAATTTAATTGTTGAATTTTTCTTTTAATATTGATTAGATTTTTTGGAAAAATATCTGATACCTTTTGCTGCTACGTCCTTTTATTAGTGCTGTTACACAGGGAATAGCTTCATTTTCATATTTCCCATAGACTAATATTTAATATATTTGGGAAAAATCATGTGGGCACGTTTTCAAAGTTCAATCTGCTATCCATACACTAGATTCATGGCAGAACCTTTAAATCTTCATGGCTGGAAAATATCAATAGATCAGGTGAATTATATAATAACCACCTTGAATGAAAATAAGCACTGTCTATAAATGCATTTCTACCCTAAGAGTTTTTGAATATTCTTCCGATAATTTGGTTGAGTGAAAAATTTGAACTGTTCCTATATCTGAACATCTATAAAAAAGATCTGCAAACTTTGTTATGTAATGGAAGTTCTTTTTCTATTAATGTTTGTTCGAAATCATCATAATAGGTAACTTTCTCACTCATGGATGTATAGTCTTCTAATGTCCTTTTATAACCTTTTTTAAGATCAAATTTTGTTTTTTGAACTAGCTCTTCAGCTTCAATTTTTGAATCAGAATATGGCATTCATAATAAGTTGTGTCCAATTTCCTACTCATTTAAAATAAATTCTCCACTTTCAGAGTATAAGAGTTGCAATTTTCCTACTTGCCTGCTTTCTTTTTCTTTCCTGCAAATTTTCCAACATTCTACACCACGCCAGTATGACTTTATTTGGCACTTCCTTTAGTGGTTTATGTTGTATAAATAAATACAATCCATTCGGAATACATTGAGATCTGTACCTTAATTTATTAAAATGTTCACTCAAAACATAGTCTGGTTTTCCAAAAACAATCTTTCTAAACTCGCACTGTAAAATTTACACTTAAGATTCTCAGTAAAATAGATATCTATCCATTAATTAAAAGTAAACTTCCTTAATGAGATTTTAATAATAAGATCTATAATTTATTCTTAACAATATTACATGAAATATTTTTTAAATATAGCGAAACTTTATTTTTAAGAAATTAGTAATCAAAAAATGACAAAATCTTTATCTCACAAAAGTCTTTGTACACTTAAAAAAAATCTTAAATACATATTAGTAAATATTTTCATTTAGTAGGTTATCCTTTAGCATTTTCAACAGCTTTTAAACGTCTGGGAATAGATTTTACAAATTTTTTTTTGTAATTTCTGTATCAATGTTCATCCATTCTTCCATCATTCTTTTTTTAGTTCGCTTTTCGTTTCGATGTTGTGTTTTCGTACTCTAACCTCCAATTCTCCCCAAATTTGTTCAATGGGGTTTAAATCTGGCGACTGAGGTGGAGTTTTCAAAACTTGTGGACAATTAAAGAGACACCACAGGTGAACGTTAAGAGGATAGGATCGTTAGGATCAGCTTAGGATCGTTATGATAAAAAATAAAGTTGTTTCCAATGCCCAAATTTTGGGCTGATAATTTTAAATTGTCTCTTGAAATATTTAAATAAAGAGAATGATTTATTATGCCATCAATAAATACCAAATTACCTAGTCCTGATGCTGACATGCACCCCCACACAAGAACACCTCCACCGCCATGCTCAACTGTTCCAACTAAGTTTTTAGAATGAAGTTCTTCATTTTTTCTTCTCCGTACAGTTATTCGACCATCAGAAGCAAAAATGTTAAATTTGCTTTCATCAGCAAATAGGCTCAGTGACATTCATGTTCGCTCTCGTTCTTTTTCATATATGACTCCCTGGAACTCCAAGACTGTCACTCTCATACACCTACACCTGTTCAATGGTTTCGACAAATCCAGTACTGATGCAACCATTTTTCAGACACTTTTCACATCTCATCGACACACGTACAATGACTATATTGATATTTATACAGATGGGTCAAAAATGAGTGGACTTGTTGGCTGTGGTGTCGTTCTGGATAACACTGTTGTTAGCTATCGCCTCCCTAGTACATTTTCCATTTTTTCTGCAGAGTTCATTGCTGTTGATGCTGCTCTCAAACTCATTTCATCCCATAGTCATAGAAAATTCATCATCTATACTGACTCAAAGAGTGTCTTGGATTCCTTTACTTCTAGCTCTTGCTCTACCTCTTTTACTTCAGTTTTAAAAATTCATAACAAACTTCTTAGAAAGGGATACAAAATTTTATTTTGCTGGGTTCCTTCTCACGTTGGCATTAAAGGTAATGAAGGTGCAGATAGAGCTGCAAAGCAGGGATGGACTCCTTGAATGTCCAATTCCATATGAAGATATAAAATTTGCACTAAGAAGTTCTTTAAGAAATATCTGGCAACAAGAGTGGGAATGTGAAATTAATAATAAATTACAGGGGATTAAATCAATCATTGAAATCTGGCCTACATTAACTCCACGAAAGCATGATGTTATTATTACTAGACTTAGAATTGGGCATTCACGATTTACACACCAGCATTTACTCCTAGGGGAAAGTGAACCTTCTTGTCCCAAATGCCACTTTAGTCAGCTTACCATTCGCCATATCCTCACCGACTGTACTTGTCTCCGTCATCTTTATCGGCAGTTTTTTAAATCATCCTCACCAAATTTGACAAGCCTTCTCGGTAGCAATCCTCATTCGGAACTGATAAATTTTTTAAAACATTCGGGTATTTATAGTGAAATTTGATTTTACTCTATTTTTTTATCTTGTGCTGTTTTGTTTTAATTTTTATGTAACTGCATTAAATTTTTAAAGTATCTTTTTTCTTGACTTTGTGGATGGGGGTAGTCCCCCATCCATGTGCTTATCTTTGGATTTTTTTTTAACATCTCTGTTTGGCGCAGTATGTCCTTCTTGGGACCTTGCGCCATAAAAAGACACCAACCAACCGTCATCAGCAAATAGGACATTATTCCAGTACGTTTTGGGTTTATTTATCATTGATTTTGCGAATGAAAGCCTAAGCTTTCTGTTTTTCGCACTAATAAAAAAATTTTTACTGGCAGAATGCCCATGTAATCCTGCTTCTCTGAGAACTCGTCGAACAGTTTCAGTTGAAATTGAAGTAGAAAACTTTTCATTTGGAGTATTATTTCGGAAGTTTTCGTGATGACAAAATTTTCATTATACACTGAAGTGACAAAAGTCATGGGATACCTCTTAATATCGTGTTGGTCCTCCTTTCGCCCGGCGAAGTGCAGCAACTCGACGTGGCATGGACTCAACAAGTCGTTGGAAGTCTTCTGCAGGAATATTGAGCCATGCTGTCTCTATAGACGTCCATAATTGTGAAAGTGTTGATGGTGCAGGATTTTGGGCACGAACACACCTCTCGATGATGTCCCATAAATGCTCGATGGGATTCATGTCGGGGGATCTAGGTGGCCAGATCATTCGCTGGAATTGTCCAGAATGTTCTTCAAACCAATCGCGAACAGTTGTGGCCCGGTGACATGGTGCATTGTCATCCATAAAAATCCCATCGTTGTTTGGGTACATGAAGTCCATGAATGGCTGCAAGTGATCTCCAAGTAGCTGAACATAACCATTTCCAGTCAATGTTCGGTTCAGTCGCACCAGAGGACCAAGTCCATGCCATGTAAAAACAGCCCACACCATTATGCTGCCACCACCAGCTTGAACAGTGCCTTGTTGACAATTTGGGTCCATGGCTTCGTCGGGTCTGCGCCACACTCGAACCCTACCATCAGCTCTTACCAACTGGAATCGTGACTCATCGGACCAGGCCACGTTTTTCCATTCATCTAGGGACCAACCGATATGCTCACGTGCCCACGAGAGTCGCTGAAAGCGATGTCGTGCTGTCAGTAAAGGCACTCGAGTCGGTCTTCTGCTGGCATAGCCCAAGGAAGACAAATTTCGCTGCACAGTCCTACCGGACACGTCCCTCGTACGTCCCACATTGATTTCTGCGGTTATTTGACGCAGTGTTGTTTGTCTGTTAGCATTTACAACTCTTCGCAGACGTCGCCGGTCTCGGTCGTTAAGTGCAGGCGGTCAACCACTGCGCTGTCCATGGTGGGATGTTATGCCTGAAATTCGATACTTTCGGCACACTCTTGACACAGTGGACCTGGGAATGTTGAATTCCCTAACGATATCCGAAATGGCATGACCCATGCGTCTAGCTCCAACTAACATTCCGCGTTCAAAGTCTGTTAATTCCAGTCGTGCGGTCATAATCACGTCAAAACCTCTTCACATGAATAACTTAAACACAAATGAAAGCCCTGCAAAAGCACTGCGCATTTATACCTGTTCTACGCGATGCTACTGCCATCTGTATATTTGCATATTGCTATCCCATGACTTTTGTCACTTCAGTGTATATATATATATAGATAAACGAAGTGATTGCAATAGGTCGATTTCTAAAGAAATCAACCTAAAAAAATAGGTTTCAACTGAGATCAGAAAAATAATTAATTGAGAAATTTAAAACGCCAGATACAAACACGGATATTACATCACCATCGAAATCATCGGTGAATTCCCTGAGGAAGTTGCTGAGGGAATCTGTATCGTGATGCAGACCACTGTGTCCAAGCTTGTCCATTTCATTGTAGAACTTGAGAAGAGCCCAAGCTGTAGTGAAAGCCGCTAAAAGATGTTTGTAGCGGTGTCCTGCCTGATAAATAATCAATTTAAAAATATGAGTGGAGTGATATAAGTAAAAAATGATTGTTTTGTTAAGTGAGTTAACCATTTATAACCAAGTATTTTTTTCAAACAGCGATTTTGTACTTTTGCCATATATTGTATTACACCTTGAATTTTCCAAGATACCCACCAATATCTAATTTTACCATTTAATTTCTTTAACTGTATTAAAATATTATGTCAAATCCGTAAAAACTGTTATATTTTTCAAAACCTATCATTAAGTGAGAAAATCATCCTTGATCGTATGTATGTAAAAATAAATTGCCAAATTTTGTATCTAATACTTAAAGGTACTTTCAATATTTACATATAAATATTATAAAAACAAATCGATAATGTAAACAAATGTTTCAACATAGTCTTTTAAAAAAAAAAAAAGGCCTCATCATGGAGTGATTGGAGCATATTGTTGAACAACTTCAGTACATTTTGTTATGTTAAAATTACAAAAACATTAAATAGCCGAAAAGTAACACATGATAATTAGACTTGCTAGGCACCTGTGACAACCCTAAAGGGAAAAAAATTACTAAATTTGCCACCCCCCCCCCCCAGCAGTGAGAGGAAGAGAGGGGGGGGGGAAGGGATAGTTATACAATTTCAATAGCCAAATGAGAATTTAAAATATGCAAGGGGACAAGAGATCATTCTAAACGAAAGTTGGTTGGTTGGTTGGTTGAATGGCTTTTTCTGGCGCAAGGTCCAATGTAGGACATGCTGCGCCAAACAAACAAGTAAAAGAAAAACAAGTTTCTGGATGGGTTTACCCATCCAGAACATCATTAAAAACACAGTAGAAAAAACAAGTAAAACTACATACAACATAAAATCAAAGGTAATAAAAACAGTGTATACAATAAAAACAGATGTAAAAAGGGATGAACATTGTAAAGAATAAAATCAAATATCGAAATAAAAGCCAGCCTCCTTCAAAAAATTTGTCAAGTGATGATGAGGATTTGCACCTAAAAGGCTTGTCAGATTGGGTGAAGATGAGTTGAAATAATGTCTATACAGATGACGAAGACAAGGACAGTCAGTGAGCAAATGGCGAATGGTAAGCACACAGAAATGACATTTCGGACAGTCAGGTTCCTGTTGTCCAAGAAGTAAATATTTATGCGTGATCCTTGAATGCCCAATTCTTAAACGAGTAATTATGACATCATGTTTTCTAGGACTAAGTGTAGGCCAGACTGCAATTTGAGGTTTTATTTCAAATAATTTATTATTTTGTTGACTATTCCACTCCATTTGCCAATTACTTCTAAAAGTGGTTTTTAGTGTGTGCTTAATGTCGTCATAAGGTATAGGACAGTTTAAAATAATAGAAGCCTGCCTTGCGGCTTTGTCTGCTGCTTCATTGCCTTTGATGCCAACATGACCAGGAACCCAGCAAAACAAGATGTCAAATCCCTTTTTCAGAAGGTCGTGGTAAGTTTTTAAAATTGAGGTGAAAGATGGGTTACAAGAGGTAGATGAAAGAGAATCAAGAACACTCTTTGAGTCTGTATATATAATGAATTTACGATTTGGATGAGATGAAATAAAATTAAGGGCAACTTCAATAGCTAAAAACTCTGCAGAGAAAATAGAAAAAGCGTTAGGAAGTTCATAGCTTAGAGTAGTATTGTCAGAGATAATCGCACAACCAACCTTATTGCTTGTTTTAGAACCATCAGTAAAAATTTCGGTATATTCTTTATAATTGCTTCGATGAGCTTTGTAGAGGGTCTGAAAGATAGAGGCATCAGTGTTACCTTTGTCAAAACCTTTGAAAGGATGAAGACATGAAATACCCTGGAAGTTCCACGGAGTCATATTTAAAAAACCCCTAGTACGAATTTTGGTATGAAGATGAGGAATGCCGGCAAGAATATTCTTGATTCTGAGGCCAAAATGTGGGATGCAAGATGGACGGTTCAAAAAGAGATTGTCATTACTGTTATTGATATGAGGATGAATTGGATGATTAGGATGAGAAAGTATCCTATGGTACAGTTGTAAAGATAACTGCTGTCTAATATTAGTAAGGGAAGGCTCTACACAGTCAGCATATAAACTGACGACTGGAGAAGTTCGAAAGGCCCCTGAGCAGATCCTGAGTGCACTGTGATGAACTGTGTCAAGTTTTTTAAGGTAAGAATTAGGAGCAGACCCATAAATTTCACAGGCATAGTCTAATTTTGAACGGATTAAGGAGCGGTAGATTTTTAGTAGAGAAATGCGATCAGCACCCCAAGATGTGTTCGCAAGGACTTTTAAAATATTTAAATTTTTTTCACATTTCGTTCTTAAATAAGAAATATGGTCTTTAAAACTGAGTTTTTTGTCAAAAATTACACCCAAAAAACGGGCAGAGTCAATTACCGAAATAGGTATGTCATTAATAAAAATTTGTGGATCAGGATGAAGACCACGTTTGCGGCAAAAATGCACACACTGTGTTTTGTCACTGGAAAAAATAAAACCATTTTTATTAGTCCATTTAAGGATGTTTTTAACAGCAAGTTGCAACTGTCGTTCAATGAAGCGCATATCATTTCCCTGGCAAGAAATCTGCAGGTCGTCAACATATAAACAGCCGTGAACGGTTTGTGGAAGTTGTTTTATTATATCATTGATTTTTAAAGAGAAGAGTGTAACACTCAAGACACTGCCTTGAGGTACACCTTCGTCCTGAAAGTAAAAGTCTGAATAAACTGAACCAACCCGAACTTGGAAGCGTCTGACTCTCAAAAAATTTTTAATAAAAATGGGAAGGTTACCACGGAAGTCCAAATTAAATAGATCCTTCAAAATGCCATGGCGCCATGTCCTGTCATATGCCTTTTCCATATCAAAAAAGATTGACACCAAATGGTTACGTCTAACATTAGCTTTCCGAATATTAGTCTCTAGAAGTAAAACATTGTCAATAGCAGAGCGGCCACGCCTGAAACCACTTTGCCATGGGGAGATTAACCTTTTCTTTTCAAGAATATAAACCAGCCTAGTATTTACCATTTTCTCGAGCAGTTTACATAAGCAGCTAGTCAAAGCAATTGGCCTGTAGTTTTTTGGATCGGTTGCATCTTTGCCGGGCTTAGGAAAAGGAATGATAATGGCATCATGCCAAGCAATAGGAAAAGTATTTTCGGTCCAGATTCTATTATAAAGATGAAGGAGATTTTTAAGAGACTGTATTGATAAGTGTTTGATCATGAGGTAAGAAATGCCATCAGGACCAGGGGCAGAGTTATGACTATGTTTCAAACTATTGTTTAATTCATTTTCAGTAAATGGGCTATTGTAATCTTGTGAAAAGCAGGACCTAAAATTTATTGTTGAACGTTCAGAATTATACTTATAAGATAGAAAAGGTTCACAGTAGGAGTTTGAGCTAGATATATTAGATAAAGTTCTACCAATGGTATCTGCAATATTTTTCATTGAAGTAATCGTTTGGCCATTATCCTTCAAAAAAGAAATACTATGATTAGAGTAAATTCCCATTGCATTTTTAACGCGATGCCAAAGCTGTTTGCTGCTTAAATTGGAGGTAATGCTGGACACATATTTAATCCAGGAATCCTTTTGGGATTTTCTGCGAATTCTGCGTGCAGCTGCCCTTGCTCTTTTGAATGCGATATAATTAGCAGTAGTAGGGTACCTCCTAAAAATTCCCCAGGCTTTTTGCTGCTGTCTTTTTGCAATATTGCATTCATCATTCCACCATGGCTTTGAATGTTTATGGAGACGCCCAGATGATTTTGGAATCATCAGATTAGCTGCATTTATTATACAATTAGTGACATCAGTGATTGCTTTGTTGATATCACCTTCAATCATATCATGGGTAATAGTTGCATTGATAGTGAAAGCAGTCCAGTTGGCCTTGTCATATATATAATGTGGATTACGTGGATGATGTTCATTAAAATTATAAAATGATAAAAATAAAGGAAAATGGTCACTACTATGTAGATCGTTACTCACAAAAAAATTAAAATATGGATATAGATTGGGAGAGCAGATGGCAAGGTCAATAGCATGGAAAGTCCTAGAAGGTTCGTGAAAGTAAGTATTGTCCCCATTATTTAAGATACACAAGGAGTTGTCAGAAATAACATTTTCAATGATTTGACCACGGGGGTTATTATTAGGGCTTCCCCACAGCAAATTATGTCCATTGAAATCTCCAAACATTAGGAACGGAATAGGAAGCTGAGAAATAAGGCTATTGAGGTCATGCTGGTTTATGGATGCATTTGGTGGAAGATAGAGAGTGCAGATGGTCATTAATAAATGAGAGTGTACCTGAATGGCAACAGCTTGAATGTTCGTATTTAATGGTATATTGGAGTGTGGTACATTATTAGAAATCAGAAGGGCAACCCCACCTGTAGCTCGGTCAGACTGTGTAAAATCTTTCCTGAAACATGTATAGCCACGAATTTTGACTTTATCGTGTTGTCTTAAGTATGTTTCTTGGAAAGCGAAGCAGATAGGTTGATGATCAGAGATTATATCTCTGATTTCATCACGTTTATTAATAAAACCTCGGCAATTCCATGAAATGAAATTTGTCATTTTTATTTTTATTTTTTAGATTATAACATCCACGTCATTCTCCTCTGATGCAGTAGACATTCCGTCCTCCCCATCAGAAGGATAGAGGCTGATAGTATCATCTTGTTTTGGAATGTTTACTTTATTATTTTTATTTGTAGTGGGAATGGGCACTTTTGTTAGTTTCTTTTTCTTGATATTGAGATGAGAGGGTGAATTAGAATGTTTTAGAGAGGGAGAGTTAAGACTTTTTTCAGACAATAATGTTTTAGTAGTTTGTGGCATTTTCTTTAAGTTTCTTGATTTGGATGAAGATGACTGTGAAGAGTTAGAAGTCTGATTTGGATTCGATTGTAAGTTTGGGGAATTCTTTAATGCTGTTACAACGGGAGAGCTAGTGTTATGAACAGTGTCAGTTTGGATTGCGATAGACTGATATGTTTTTTTGGTAACTATGGCAGCAGCATATGATTTTCCAACAGTGGGTGTCCTTGATTCCACAATTTTTCTTGCTTCGGGATACGATATGTTTTGTTTTGTTTTAGTTGTTTGTATCTCCTTTTCCATTTTCCATTTTTCACACGATTTTGAATAGGATGGGTGATCCTTTTTGCAATTAACACAACAGATTGGGGCTTCACAATTTTCACTGTCATGACCAATGGCACTACAACGGGCACATGTTTGCTTTCCATGGCATGAGGTCTTAGAATGGCCAAACCGTTGGCAATTGAAGCAGCGTAGAGGATTTGGAATATATTGTCTGATTGGGCATTCAAGGTAACCAGCCTTTATGGAGCGTGGTAGATTAGGGGAGTCTATTGTTAGAATTATGTGTTTTGTAGGGATGGGCTTATTGTCACGAAAAATGGAAATACGTTTCACTGCAATTACTTTTTGGTCTTTAAGGTTGTCTAGAATTTCGGCCTCTGGGATAAATTGAAGATCTGATTCTGATATGACGCCACGGCAAATATTTAATGTTCTATGTGGGCTAACAGTAACTGGTATGTCTGCGAATTTGGTACATTTCTTAAGATTATTAGCTTGTTTCTGACTCTCTACCTCAACCAATAACTCACCTGATCTTAATTTCTTTACGGATTTTGGATCACCCATGATAGACTGTAGCGCTTTCTGGATCAAAAATGGAGATGTTCGCAAGAAATCTCCTTCATTCCTCTTTATCACAAAAAATCTTGCCTCAGAATTTAGAAATATATTTTTCCCATTAAGGGACGAAGAAAATTCTTCCATTCTCTCTGCCCAAGATTTCACATTTGAATTTTCAGTAGCTTGGCCCGAGCCAGACGCATTAATCGAATTTCCTTTACTTGTAGCCATATTGAGATAAGATAAAAAGGTTGAGGGTTTCCTTAGTCCCACAAGTCAGCCCGTTTCTTGAACAGACGGAAAGCAAAGGGTTTTCAGAATCGCTCCCTGGGACACCCATAACCACTCACCAGCTACCAGATTAGTGACCCAGCTCAGGAATCACATGTGGTAGTCGTGTTAGTCCGGTGTTTCTCGTTCGAGTAGTCACCGTTGTCTCACCTTCACCAAGGGCACCAGTCTCCCAGTGTGATCCCAAGGCTAGACTACCGTGAGACCCTCACCAAATCGCCAACCCAATAACTAGCGCCACATCTACACCGGTCTCAGCTTGGTTAATGTTTTAGAAGTTAATTATTTTTAGTAGAACCAACAAGAAAAAGACAAAAAAATAAAGGTGAGTGGAAAATAAACAAGGTAAGTAGAACCCAACAAGGTGAGTAAAACAAGGTAAGTAGTTTCATTTTTTTTTTTTGTAAGTTTTTCAAATTTTTATTTTTTTTTTTACATTTTTTTTTTTTTTTTTCAAGAACAATAAACAAGAACAAGTACCAAAACCTTATTGGCAGTAAAAACCAAAAAACTAACAAGGACAAAAAAGTAAGACAAAAAGCTAAAATCTTAGTAGCAAAAAAAATAATAAATAAATAAATAAATAAATAAAAGGAAGGTAGAAAGGAAAAAAAAAAAAAAAAAAAAAAGAGAAAAAAAAAGATCACTCGGGCCCGGGGTGCGTGACTCCCCCTGAATACCTGAAGAAGGTACCCCCCTGGGGGGTCTAAACGAAAGTACATTGCTGATAAGCCATGATCTTTATCAACATTTGTTAACAGCTGGAGCAGCTGGTTCAATAACTTCATACTTTTCTTTTGGAGGCACAGTTGAAGTTAAAAGGGTGAACAAGCATTCAGCTTGACTTCGCCCAGGTCTTTCACAGACAGTTGGCAGAGGTGGAAAATCAAGTGCTGTTTGAACTGGAACATGCTCTGGTGTTTCTCTACAAACTGCAAAAATTTGAGAATAATTCCGTGTTTCATCATCTGATGATGAACCTCGATATGCTCTCTTTTGGACTCGCTTCCCCTTTCCCAAATCTTCTGTATCAGTTGACTCAGAGTTTGACACATTTTCAGACTTTTTTCTTTTATCTTTGCATTGTCATATAATAAAAAATAATAAAATAATTTAATACATAAAATTTGAAATAAAAAAAAATATATAGTAGAAACTGAATTCACACAAACACAAAACGAAATTTCAAGATAAAATTTGCTAGTCTATTCATCACAAAAGCTAAATAGATTTACATTGTGTAAAAGCAAAAATAGCTACATAAGTTAGAAAAGCGATAAAAGATCCAAGTTTTGTGATTAAGTTTGTGGAGTACAAGAGAATATGTTTAATTTCAGATTGTTGTTGTTGTTGTGTGAAAAGTGCAGAAGAAAAGTGTATGGACTAGTCAAATGAAACCAAAGGTATGGAGCACAGCCCTGGCCACATCTCCGACTTTTTCGGTATAAAGGGTGTCATGGCAGCAGTTGAGATCGATGTTGAAGAGGGTTGAGGCAACAGAGATGCAATTGAAGAGATGCCTCAGATCCAGTTGAGTTCCTGGGCAGTGTCTGCATTCTGTGTAGGTTCTAGAGCCGTCGGGCATGATCTTCGTACCTCTCATGTGCCCCGTCCGTAATCTGCTGATGGTAGTGGTGATTTCGCGGAGAAGATTAAGCTCCGGAAGGCACCATTTCTTCCGAAGTCTGCCACAGAGCTGATGTTTTGTGACGGCATTTCCATTAAAGCAAGTGGTTTGCATGGGAGGGAAATTTATATTCCTAGCCTCCTTGGCGAGGGAGTCTGCTTGTTCATTCCCCTCAATGTTGACATGAGCGGGGACCCATTGGATGGTGCAGGTTTGTTCCTTGGCAACTATGGTGGACAGAAGCGCGTTGATATCTTAGGCGAGTCTTGTTTTACCTCCTTTAACTTTTTCGGTCCCATGAATATGAAATTTTCATCTACCTCAGGATCCCGGACAAACGGCCGAGATTTCACCCCCACGGAAGCACAGAGCGGCTTCTTTTTCCATTCATGTGCGCGTCATTTCAACACGCATTAAGATTAGGGGAAGAATGGATTATTGTCTGGTCCAGTTTGACTGCAGAGTGCAAATCTTTAGGACAAGAAAAATCCCTTCTTGTCACCATAAAGTTACAATGCCCACTTCTCATCTGCACTGACAACTAACCGCAGAAAAATGACCATCGCAAAGATAAAAGAGCGAAAACGGATGAATGATCTCGGGCATTTTAGGGCTGGAATGGGACTGAGAGCTTTGCAGCGGTATCGGCCGTTACGGGAATGAAAGAGTTAATGGCCTCCACAGCAGATTTGCAGTCAGAGAAAATGATGATGCCATTCGAGGGAACTGACTGTGTGAGATAAAGGGCAAGAGCGGCTTTAATGGCGATCAGTTCACTAGTGAAGTTTGAGGCAATTTTTCCGTCTGCGACCCGATGTTTGATCTGGAAGGAGAAGGATGATGCCAGAACCTCCTGTCGCATTCCGAGTTGGAAGAGCCGTCGGTGTAAGTGGTGACAAGGTCACGTTTAGAAAGCTTGGCTATAGTTTCCATGCCCTTCCTCTTAATGGATTCTTGTGGTTCTTTTTCGAACACAATTCCAGCAGGTCTAAATTGATTTTAACAGTAGACGGTGGTTTGACAGCAAAATATGGTTCTTCAATAATGTCGAGGCATGAGTGGTTCAGATTGATGTAATTTGTGATACCTTTGTCGTATTGGAGCGTGGAGGATCTCTACTGGCCTATCTCAGATTGTTGTTAAACGCTTATAAACAAGAACTTCCAAAATTTTATGTATGATAAAAATATATTACGAATACTAGAACATTTAACATGGTGCATACACATTTATGATAAAAGTAAGGAGTTTCTAAGGACTTAAGGATTATCTAGAATCCTAATTTATAAATAAAAATTTAAGAACCCCCCCTTCTTTTAAATTAGAAGCTTTTTACTACGAAGCCCGAAAAGGCATAAAATAAAAATTTAATGTGGCAAAAACATTTTATAAAGAAATGAAAGATTTAACAGTAAGAAAATTTTAGAGAAAAATATAGATATTTCACTTTTGCAAATTTTAAAACACATCGAGACCAATATTCTTAGTTGTTCGTTTTTTGTATAATTGTTCGTTAAGCTATAAATTTCAAAGTTCTCGAAAGCTTTTAAAAATACTTTGAATATTTAAAATTTTCATCTCTTGCAAAAGTGAAATATCTATATTTTTCTCTAAAATTTTCATTTCTGTATAAAATGTCTTTGCCACAACAAATTTTTATTTTATCCTTTTTAGCCTGCATAAATAAGATTCATTTTTAAAAATTCAAAGATTGAAAATTATTGATTAAATAAGATTCATTTTTAAAAATTCAAAGATTGAAAATTATTGATTTATTGTTATTTAATGTAATTGGTTGTCTTAGTCTATTTACTAAAACTAAAAATTTTACAGGGGAAAAGAGTTTTTATATATATATATTTTTGTAAACATGCTATTTTATTATTTATTTTTTAAAGCTTAGATTTTATGCTGATACTTCTTATTGCACATTGTATTTAATATGTAATAAATGATAAAAATTATCAAGCTCTTTTGGATATGAAAAAAAGAGTGACATTGAAATTAAATATTCTGCTGAATACCGAAAATTTGGTCAAATTTTTGATCGAATATTCGGTATTCAGCGGAAATCACTATTTGGTACAACTCTAGTATTAATTATTTAAAATATTAATTTTTATCTACAAATATGCTTAACACTGAAAGATTAATGTGCTGTACTACAAAGAAAAAGTTTTACAACTTTTCTCTATACAAAGCCTAATAATACATGAGAAAACAATAAGATAAAATTTTTATGTAGTTATAATTCATTCAATATATATTTTAAGGTTAAATACTTTTCATTTTATTGTTATACTGCAAATTGGCAACCCTTTAACACGTTCACACTGGTGCATTTTGTTTACATAGTCTTCTCAAAAGTATCCAAGCACTAGCCAATAGTTCCGATATCAAAAAAGTACACTTAAAACTTTTGTTTAATAAACCCTTGTCGAATCACGTTCTTAGACTGAGAAGAACATGACTTGATAAGGTTTTTTTAAGAAAATAGTATTAATTGTACTTTTTTTTTTGGACAGGGATTATTGTTAGTGCTTGAACACTTTTGCTGCCAACTGTAGCTGTGACCCACCGGTGGGTCACACTGGCGTGAACGTGTTAAGCAAGAATTTGAGAAAACTCTCTTTATAAAATGCTACCTAGAAGTAAGTCAAAATAAGCTTATTTTACATCAAGCAAATAATTATTACAAATTCTACGAAGAAACAAAAGTCAAAGTTTTAACTTTGATGCAGTACTGTAGTTTTCTTTTTATTAATATTTTTTTAAACAATGTAATGACGGGGGAGGGGAGGACTTTAAACTTATAAAAATGTGGATTTTTTTTTTTTTTTTTTTTTTTTTTTTTTAATTTAAATTTTTTTGTTTCCTTCCCCAAAGCATAATTATAGTACAATACATTAATAAATAAGCAAAATTTTATATTACCATATACAGCTTTGGTGTAAATTTTGTACAACTACCAGTCATCCTTTGGATTCTGCATTGCTTTCAATAGTTTTGCCACATCTTTTACATTTGGCCACTAACAATACTCTTCTTTTATCCAACTTAACGGCACTAAAGCAATTGAATTTGATTGGAGAAATTCTACCAAAGCATACATGTCTGAAGATAAAAATTTTGTTAACAGGATCCTGTTATCCTGTGCGGCAAGGATAATTTTTTTTTTTTTTTTTTAAGATACTTAAATATGCAAATACATAGACATAACTTTTGAAAATGACTTGTAAAAAAAATAATACATGCAGAATATATCAATCTTTCTTGATAAAAATTGTTTTATTAAATATCTTTTTTTCTCCCATAAAGGAATGGTAATTCACATAACTATTTCATTCATTATATTGACTTATTGTCAGCAAATTCATGGTAAATTGCACATTTTACATATTAAGAAAAAAAAAAAAAAAACTATTTCAATTATTGAAATTTTATTTTTCCGACTGAGTGAAAATAATGCCTGGACCGGGAGTCGAACTCCGGATCTTTGACTTACAAGGTCCAGGCTCCACCAATTGAGCTATCCAGGCCGACACCCTGGTCAGCATTACTCACTCAGACAACCTTTAGGCAGAAACATCTCTGGTCTATCATGTAGATAGCTTGACAGAAATAAGCCGCAGGAAATGGAAAACACCATTAGATAATGGGAGAAAGAAATACAATTTTTATTAAAATCACACAATCAACAATTTTTATTAAAATCACACAATCAAATTTCTTTCTCCCCAGAGCCTGATTAAGGGGGAAGCACACATTATCTCCGCTCTCACCGGATTATTTTTACAATTATTTTTTACCTCATGTCATAGAAATGTGTGCTTTGACGAGGAAATATTTTTTATAAAAAATGAACAGTGTAAAACAATCCAATTTACTCACCGTTATTAGACACCAGAATTCTTTTCAAATAATTTTGAATGAGAATTTTCTGTTTATTATAGGAGGAAAGTAT
The DNA here is from genome assembly GCA_963930645.1 of Salticus scenicus. Classification (NCBI taxonomy): domain Eukaryota; kingdom Metazoa; phylum Arthropoda; class Arachnida; order Araneae; family Salticidae; genus Salticus; species Salticus scenicus. The sequence continues at coordinate 229,424,745 of OZ005658.1, forward strand.
TTGTTAAAAAATAACGGTGTAAGTATAATTAATGTGGGCTTCCCCCTTAATCAGCTCTGTTACTCCCATTATCTAATGGTGTTTTCCATTTCCCGCGGCTTATTTCTGTTGAGCTATCTACATGATAGACCAGAGATGTTTCTGCCTAAAAGGTTGTCTGAGTGAGTAATGCTGACCGGGGTGTCGGCCTGGATAGCTCAATTGGTAGAGCCTTGACCTTGTAAGTCAAAGATCTGGGGTTCGACTCCCGGTCCAGGCATTATTTTCACTCAGTCGGAAAAATAAAATTTCAATAAATATGATTTTCTTCCAATCAGTTGATTGTGTGATTTTAATAAAAATTGTATTTCTTTCTCCCATTATCTAATGGTGTTTTCCATTTTCTGCGGCTTATTTCTGTTGAGCTATCTACATGATAGACCAGAGATGTTTCTGACTAAAGGTTGTCTGAGTGAGTAATGCTGACCGGGGTGTCGGCCTGGATAGCTCAACTGGTAGAGCCTTGACCTTGTAAGTCAAAGATCCGGGGTTCGACTCCCGGTCCAGGCCATTATTTTCACTCAGTCGGAAAAATAAAATTTCAATAAATATGATTTTCTTCCACAGTTGATTGTGTGATTTTAATAAAAATTGTATTTCAATTATTGTCATTATGTATAATTATGAACTTCAATGTATGCAAAAAGAAATATAATTTATTATTAATTTAATAATATATTTCAAAGCAGCAACTTTACTTATTAATGCCAGAAAATGGCATAACAACAAATCCAATTTTGTAAGGTAGAGGAAGACATTTATTTAATACATTTTTTAATGATCAATATGATAGTTTGCATTCTTTCTCTTGTACTAGATAAATACCTAAACGAGATGAAGGGCGAAGTTGATTGAAAAAATCTACTCTCTTAAAAAACTTTCTACCAATTATAAATACAGTACACTCTCAAAAATCCGCACAGCTTAAAACGAAGTGTTTTGCGGATTTCTGAATTTTGCAGATTTTAGAGTAATTTCTTTTATTTACATCTTAGAACATCATTTGAGTAGCAAATCTTTAAGATACAATTTATATGTTATACATACAAATCTGAAATAAAGTGTGTCTAATAAAAGTACAAATATTTCATGAAATTTTAATTTAAAGAACAGTTTTTATACATCATATTATAGTTATCTAGATTTTTGAAAAGTCTGATCAATACTAGTTTAAGTAAGAATATTCATACATATTTATTTTCCTATAACCTGCAAAAAAGTCAGCAATTCTTGGTCAATCACATAAGTTTGTGCTATGAGAAAATTTGAGTATTTATCTGCAGGAGAGAAAATCTTTCATGAAAACTGTCTTTCTCCTTTTCCTCTAAATTATTATCATTTATTTTTTAATAATTTTGTATAATTACACTTATCATTTCCTCCTCTGCAATATGTTGAGTGATGGGTGATTCATCAGCATCAGTTGAAAAAATATTTTGTCTCTTAATACAGCTGAATTTTTGCAATCCACTAATCAACAAATCAATTGTGATAATGTTTGTTTACATTGCAAATGATATGCGGATTTTAGAGAATTGCGGATTTTAGGGTTGCGGATTTTTGAGAGTTGACTGTACATCATTATCCTTTGTTACAATATGGACCTTGCGCCAATAAAAATTATTCAACCAACCAACCAACCTTTGTTACAATATTTACAATTTACAATGTCATCTTCAAGTAACTTGCAAATGTTATCAGGCCTGGATACAGAAAAGCTGTAATTATTATATATTACACTTTTGAATTGGTGGTATAAATAAAAATCAGATAATACAGGTCCATCAAAATGTTCTTTTGAAATTTTCAATAAAAGTTTTGAAGATTTTTTTTCTTCAGGTGTATTTTTTTTTTTTCTAAAACCCTACACACAATCTGAGACAAGGGTTTCTCAGCTTTTCTCAGTAATTTTTTTATTCTTTGCATGTGGTTTTCAAATTGAAAAGCACTGTAATTGTCCAGCAGCCCAAAATTCCTAACATCTTTAGTCATGTGCAACAGCCCATGTACATTATACGAGATAAACTTTTTCCCATATAAGGTAGAAAATCCTTTTACAAAACATTCCAATAATGAATGTGCATAATCGATTAAATGGGGCTAGTAGATAGGAATGGCCGTTCTTGCGGCAGCAGGCTGCCGAGGAGGGTTTATCTTATCTACATCCTGTGATAAGCTTCCTATGCAGCCTGTCGAGGGTCGTGAAAGATAAGGAGGGTTAGAATTAAGAGATAACGAATGTAATTTTTCTTAATTATGATTTTAAAAGATAATTAATTATGGTTTTAATTATCACTGTCATCAATTAATCGATTTGAGAGAATTTATTTTTTTTAAAAGAAAGAGAATTTTAGAAAATATACCCACCTTGGACTCGGACCCGGAACTTTATCTCTTCAAACCGAACCAGAGGGCTTTAAATAAAGAGATATACTCACCTTGGACTCGAACCCAACACTTTCTCTCTTCGAAGCAGGAACCTTTGGGGTTTGATCGCTGGTGCAGGTATATATATTTTTTAATTATTTAAAGGGGTCCCACCATCCACCCGCCACATTTATAGAAAAATGTGATGCTCCAATTTGTTTTTCAGCAAACTCCTTCACGTGAATATCTGAAAAGAAAGAAAATAGGTGTGCACCTATCCCTCTTCTCACATGGGGAGGCTGTAGACTCCTGTAGACTCCCCCATAGGCGGGTTAACACACACCTTTCACACACCATTTACACACTTTTTTTTTTTCTTCTAGTTATAAACCAATTTTTTTCTTCTAGTTATAAACCAATTTTTTTCTTCTAGTTATAAACCAATTTTTTTCTTATAGTTACAAATCAATTTTTCTTTCTTCTAGTTATAAATCAATTTTTTTCTTCTAGCTTTAAATACATTTTTTTTTTTTTTTACAATTTTTTAATTTATATCCATCTGCTGCGGTATTTTATAATGCCCATATGCTAAACTTGATATTCCATCATCCAACAGGAATCTTTTATCGTCGAAACTGTTCAAACTTAGCTTATTTTGAATGAAAGTGTACAGCTTGTGCTTTTCTTGCCCGATTCTTTTTTGTTGGGCTCTGTAATTCTTTTTTTCCGTTTAGCATTTGAAATATTGCTCATGCTTAATCTCTTTTCGTACTACACTAGTGCTCACACCTTTGGCTCTTTTTTTCACCGTCCTCGGATTTTATGGAGTACATTTTTGGTTTTAATCCTATAAATTGGTAAATTATTTTACTTTTTAATTCATCTTTGAATTTCCCAACCACTTTTTTGTTAATTTCTGAATAAAGTGGGTGATTTTTTGGGTATTCAGAAAAGTCGAATAAGTCTTGATATGACTTCATATCGTTGTATACATCTTCAGTGAAAATTTGATATGTTAAGGAATCGGTATCAGTGAATAGCAGTTTAGCATTATTTTGATAGTTTTTTTATATGATCCCACGTGAATCCCACATAAATTTTTTATATGATTATAATGGAAATTATACATTAGTACTTTCGATAATTCAAGTATCGTGAATCCCACGTAAATAGGGTGATTCATGAAAATGGAAGTTTTTGTCCGTTCCACGGCTAACCAAATCCTCTGAAAATATCTTAAAGGCTTTAAATGCAGGGGAGGCTACTAGTTTCTCAGCCCTCACTTCCTGATTGCAAAGTTCAATGTTTCGTCTCTTTCGTAAGTTTTCCCATACACACTATTGTTTAAAAGTTTAAAAAAGTCTTTTTCAAAGGATGATGAAGCTTGTTTACATTTTTCGGTGTTGGATAATATATATTTTTTCAACCAAGGAGCTTGATTAAATTGGAGGGCTTTATGAATTTTGGATAATTTCATCCCTAACTGCAGATATAATTTTAAATTTCTATAATGTAGAACATAATTTTTTTTAGTGTGCAAATTTGGCACCAATTTAGGGATGCTCGAATATTTCATGTTGTTGAGTAGGGAAACAGCGTAGGGTGACAGCATGTTTTCTTGTATAGAAATTCTTTGGGGGGCGAGTGGATACTCATTGTGGAGATCGTGTAATACTTCTGGGTATTCTAAATCTACTTCTAATATAAGGCCTTGGTTTGCGTCGTCTTCCAAAGACAAAATACTGTTTTCATTTAGTGTGTTAACATCCACCCATTGGAATCCCCCGGTGGGCAGGTGCTGATTCATCCCATAAGAATACAAGTTATTTGCGTCTAAATAAATTATATAAGAGCTAGGTTTGCTGGGATCAAAATTTTGCGTGTAACGGTTGTTTGCTTCAGCAAATCTATGACTTATTTGGGCAACTCCTCCTCGAACCCCTTTCTCCACAAACAACAACATGTCTATATCCGTCATAAGCTCCAGCTTTGTATCACATTTTTAGACAGGCCTGCCAAGATAATCCTGGAGATGTAAAAACATGTGCGTGTTCAATTCCGTAATATCTCTTGGATAATACTCTGAAATTTTCAAACACGTCTGCTAGAAGTAATACATCTAATTTGACGTAAAAGTCGTGGTAGTCGCTGAGATTCTGCATATTCAATGCGTCCCAAACTTTTTATGCATGGTGGTAATCCTCCGTCGAAACGGATTCCTTTGTCAAATCATTATAGAATGATGCTGGAGAAGGGAGTTGTTTTTCTTCAAAAGCTCGGAATGAAGATATATATGAGTATGGGTAGACACCCTTGCGTGTTAAAAGTTCCAAATGAATTTGGGTGAAGTGATTTTTTACTATTTTTAAATTTTGCAAAGGAGTGATTTTCACTAATTTATCCAGAGAACTTGGGAAAAACTGTAATGAATCAATCAAAACTATTTGGATGGGGCAGCCTTGTTTTTGGATTTTGAAGCTAATGTATTTTTCCATCGTAGTTGGAATTACTTCAATTCTGTAATCTTTGTACCTTCCGAGTTCAGTCATTATGTAATGAATGTCATAGTTACGTAAATTGTGAAAAACTATGGGGATTTTTTGAGGTAATTTATAGTTTAAATTACAAGAGTTATGCGCTGCACCACGGTACTCCCCTGATATATGGCAATGATCTCTACGCCGATCTCCACCTAAGTACTGGTTGCATATATGGCATAAAAGGGCTTGTTCAAACTCTCTTTTTTGTTGCTCGGTCAACACCATGGGCTTGGCTTGCAATAAAAACTTGCTAAGTTTTTCTTTTTCTTGCAAAATGGAGTCCAAAAAATGCTTGATTGTATTTTCTCCTCTGTAGCACTTAATGGGTTTTATAGGTTTTCCTTCCGGGCCTATTATGACATAAGCGTACCCGCAGGGAACATGTTGGTCTGTCTTCATGTTAAAAGAATAATCTGAAGAAGGGGTAGCCGTGGAAACGGGCACGATAAGACTCTCAAAATCTGAATAAATTATGTAGAACATGCTATGTTGCATGTGTATACCAGTAAATTTTAATAAATTATCTCCTGGTTTCGGCATTTTTATAGTTTGTATAGGATGTTCTTCACAATTAGGTATACAGGGATGGAACACGGGCACAGAATTCATACCGTTATCAATGTAAGAAAATTTTCTACTTCTTAAATCAACGATATTATAGGTAGGGAAATTTCTTAAACAGATTCCGGTATGAAAAGTAAATTTTCACTGGAAAATCTGTGAAGACATCTGTAGCAGTAATATACTTGATGAGCATGTTTGGTTAAGTCATTTAACAATTTTGAAAAATGTGTAATGCTGATTACCGCTCTCATCTTCAATTAATAGTAGGTTTATGACATCATTTTTTTGGGGGGGAAATATAAAGAGGGCATACCTCATTGTTTTCAAAGATGAATAAGTTGATTCTTAAATCATTTAGTTGTTCTATAACAGAGATTTTCTGATAGGGTACAGGACAAGATATACCCCCAAACTTAATTTAATTTTCATAAGGTGTATAATGAGAGATTCGTTCAGGATTTTGTGTACGATGAATAGGATGTTTATGTGCTAATAAACAATATATTAAACATTTTTGATCATCAAAGTTTTGTATATTAAGAATGGAATGTTTTCCTCACAGTTTTTTAGGCAGTGGAATATAACTACTACCTCATAGTGGATGATATTTAGCTGTTTTATTCATAATGACAGATATTTTTCAAAACACAACCTGATCATCGTTGGATGAATTCTTCTATATTTTTTAAAATTTTAGTGAAACCTTCATAATAATTATCTTCTGCTGTATGCATAGATAGTTGGGTATACACCGAGGACCTAAAATAAGCTTCCATTGTTTCTTTCTCCCAGTCTTCATGTGTTTTTTCGAAAATTACTTTTAATAAACCATACTACTTGATTGCTTGTTGCTCATCAATATCTTCTTGAATAGCAATTAGCACTGCAGATTGTATGCTTCGTTGAAATGCTGATATATTTATTTCCTCCTCTGTTTCCGGATAAAAGAAACGTGATTTAAAAACATTTAGGACTGCCTTCTTATGTAATGGTTGGTTGTAGGTTGTTTTCTGTCTTTTAGCTTTAGGTTGAGGTGTATGATGAGTTTTTTGATGCATGCTTAAATTATATGAAGTGGAAAAAGTTCTTTCACAATCTGAACATTGTATTTTCGGCTTATCGTGAATTTTTTCATGTGCTCGTAAATTGTCCCTGCGGGTGAACGCTTTGTCGCAGCGATTACATTTCAGCATCTCTGATGAATGGGTATTAGCATGAGTTACACTATGTCGCTTTAAATCTTGTTTTAATTTAAAGTTTTTTCCACAAATTTGGCATACGTGGGGTCGTTCATTGATATGTGACTTTTGATGCCTTTTAAAATCTTAATTTCTTTAAAATGTTTTTCCGCAAGTCGGACAAGTCTGAAAATTAAGAAAAAATGTGTTTTAGAAACCTAACTTTAAAGTAAAAATTTTATTTGAATGTTTAAACGTAACATTATTATTTTAATTAAATAAAGTGTTTTTTTTTTTAATTATTTAATTATTTGAATGTATAAACCTAACATTATTCAAAATTAAATAAATATTTAAAAATAAAGTGTTTTTAACCTTAATATTTAATTGTTTGAATGTATAAACCTAACTTTAAATTGAATTAAAAAGTATATTTTTTAAAAATGTAAACCAAACAAAGTTAAAATTTTACCTAACAAAAATTTAATTCTACCAAAGTTAAAATTTTTCATTCCCCACTGAAAATGTTACATAGCCCCGATATGAAAATCTAACAATAAAAAATATCACATACCTTGATTTTAGATGATGAAGCATTATCTGCCTGAGAAGAGGTAGGCACGAGAGCGGTAGGGTTAGGAGGTACGGGGGCAACATCAGATACAGGTACGAGAGCAGCAGGTGTAGGGTTAGCAGGCATAGGGCCAACACCAGTAGGCACGGGGGCAGCACCGACTACCTAAAAAAAAAAAAAAAAAAATAAAACATTTTTTTTTAAATATATGTATGATTTTCACAAATATATTTACAAAAAAATAAGTTTAAATTAGTATGTTCAAAGTGATACTTACATGCGTTTTTAAGTGGCGTACCAGTGCAGCACTTTCACCGAACTCTTTGTTACAGATGCCGCAAGACAATACAGGCATCTTAATGGGAGCAGCATTAACAATGGGTGGGCGTGTTAATGTTCCTTCACCAGAATCCTGGTATCGGGACACCTGAAAAAAAAAATATATATATATATACCGTAAAATTCCGATAGTAACCCCCCTCCCGATTATAACCCCTCCCCTGAAATTCGACATACTTTACTTTTTTGGAAAATTCCGTTTATAGCCCCTCCTCCCTTACCTTTGGCGGCTAAGTTCGCCATTCTTTTTTTTTTTTTCATAAGCGTTGCAAACATACTTTTTTAAACTTCTGAAGTCTTGTATGTTTATTTAGAAACTTTAATTTGCATGTAAACGTATCGAAGTGTTATTTTTTCTCATTTTTAAAAAAGTAAAATAACTCCAAATACAAAAATGCAGCGTTGTTTACATTCTTTAAACTCGAAAACGTTAACTGGTATCCGCAAGCGGCCATGACTTTTGCAATCTTGCTTATGCAACTCTGTTTTTGCGATCACAACTCTTTTCTAAATTTTAAATTATCTTTTTAATTTTAAAATCATTAAATAGCGTAATAAATCCATAATAGTACTTGGGTACGCAACTTAAATAGTTATAGTTCCGCCTGTTTTGTTCTTGCATATCAGTTAATAGCTGTGCAATTAACTATGTTTTTAACTGCTAGCGAATCTTCTAGACGCTTCGCTTCGCGATTTGTTTATCACATGTTCGTGTCTGTTATTCCGAATACGTTTTTTTTTTTTTGAGAATTGTGTTATCGCACTTTTTTTTTTCGTTATTTCAAATATGCCTAAAACTAGAAACAGTTACACAATTGCTAAAAAGCTTGAAATTATATAATGGCATAAAGATAATAGTGCTAATCTACACAAGACGTCAATATATATTATTAAATTAATATTAATAAAGTATATACTTTAGAAAAAGATTGTGAAACTTCCGATTACCCCCCCCCCCCTTTCAGAAGTCGTTGTACTTTTCTGGAAACTTCCGATTATAACCCCTCCCCCATTTTTGACAAATTTCCCCTTGAAAAAAGGGGGGGTTACTATCGGAATTTTACGGTGTATATATATATACATAAATATATTAATAAAAATAAGAAACAAAAATAGTTAATAATTTTATAATTGTAGAAAAAAAGTTTATATAAAATAATTATTACCATGTTCAAAGCTTGATTTAAATTTTGGGTAGCCTTAGAGGTATCTACATGCTCAAATCCAGGAGCCAATGGCGATGCATCCATCTAAAATATTATTATTTTTTAATTAAAACAATATTTAATTGAAATAAATTAAGATGTAAAAAATATTATTTAAAGACACGTACCAAATCATCAAAGGGAATATCCCAGTCGATGTCATTCACCCCTATTATATCATAGAGTTCGCCATCAGTAAACAAAGGGAGCTGTATAAAAAAGGAATATAGTTTTTTTTTTTACTCGTCCAATCACATGAAAGTATATTTTAAATGCCTATCCTATATAATCTAAGTTAAAAATATAATATCTGCTTACAAATTGCAATGGGTAATATAGTCTTAAGTTAAAAAAATATAAATGACTGCTTAAAAAAATATTAACAGATTTAAAAAATTAAACCTAATAGGAACTTAAAATAGTATTTAATTCCCATTCACACATATTAACAAAAAAATAAAATAAAATAAACAAAGTATCGTTTTATTAAATATTTAAGTGAAAAATAGTATTTAATTCCCATTCACACATATTAACAAAAAAATAAATAAATAAAGCATCGATTTATTAAATCGCTTATTAAATATAAGAGTAGAAAATAGTATTTAATTCCCATTCACACATATTAACAAAAAATAAAATAAATAAAGCATCGCTTTTTAAATATTTAAGTAGAAAATAGTATTTAATTCCCATTCACACATATTAACAAAAAAATAAATAAAGCATCGCTTATTAAATATTTAAGTAGAAAATAGTATTTAATTCCAACATATTAACAAAAAAAATAAATAAATAAATAAATAAAGTATCGTTTTATTAAATATAAGAGTAGAAAATAGTATTTAATTCATACACATATTAACTGTAACAATAAAATCTACAATTTATTTTTAAATATAGTTCATAAACTTTAACGAGTGAGAAATGTATATAAAAATTATATAAGATTCTTACCCTAATTAAATACAAATTCTATTTATTCGAAAAAACAATTATTTTATAAAGCATCTAACATTAAATACCTAAGGCGAAAAATTAATACATATTTTTTATCCGTAAAACAATTCTTTTATAAAGACAGAAATAATCTATAATTCAAAATTACAAAAGATATTTCAAAACACTTACTTCATTATCACTTGAGTAGAAATCCATTTTTTTTTTTTTTCAATCTTTAAGCACAGTAACTATAAGAAGCTAACGGGAAGTATACGGAACTGTAGTCAGAATACAACTGATAAAAAATGAACTTGACTAACGGCATTTAAACCCTTTTCGTATCTACGAATGTCGTAATATTTTTTAGATATTTCTACGTGACCATCATGTCATCTTCTAGAACTTTGTATTCAGTATGAGAAAACTCGTAACAAATTCAGATAAGTTAGTTTGCGAACGGAGTTGATGAATATATTTAGTTAGAGACAGTATACTCTCTTATCAAATGACACTTAATTTTAACAAATACTATGTTTAATTACAAATCAGTTTTAATTTTAAGATATTAGTACTATCTTGACAAAAAGCATTCTTTTATTTACGATATTTAGTTAGTTTATCTTCTTTTTATCAAAGTTAAGTATTTTAAAGACAATGTTCTTTTATCCAATGCAATGTTTCATTATTTGTCTAAGACCAGCAGATAGTAAACAATACTTACTAACTTATGACTATTTTAGTGCACTGTTTATTTTTTTTGTTTGTTTCCTAAAAACAATCTGAGTATATCTCATGTAAATAGATAAACTAAGTTAGCATCTGGTAATTTTCTAGAAAAGATAATAGTTTGTTGTTCTTCCTTACATTATTAAAACTAATGATTCATGCTGATTTATAATAATTGATGATTCAAAATAATTTTTAAAATTCTAAGAAAAAACATATTAATACTTAATTTTTTTTTTTTTTTTAACACAAAAATTATTTATTAAAGATTTTACATATGTACATATTATGCACAAAAACAGTCTTCAAACAATTTATCAAAATATTCTGATGAACTGTAATTACAGAAACATTTCGAAAAAATATTTTTAGCAATTTTGTAACAATTTAAATTCAGTAACACAGTTTCTTTCATCACATTGAATTTTTGTTGTGCATTTAACATGAGACAATCATGGCGAAATTGTGAGGGATGTGAGATTAAACAAGCTTCACACACATATAATTTTTCAATATTAGACTTCACCTCTTCACAAATGCAATTAATATAATGTTCTTTTGTTTCATAAATATCAATGTGCGAATTACATGTCACAGATTTATTCAACACTATGGCAGGAATCTGTTTTGTTAAAATTACTTGAATAAGACAATCATTAATTTGGGATTTTATTTCGTTAATCCTTATTAATTGACTTCTACCAAGTTTAATCCCATTCGGCTTGAAATAAAAACCATTGTTTTTAGTTTTAAAAATTTGCTGTAAATAACAGTTATCCTCATCCCAAAATGCAGTTAGTAATTCGTTATTGCTAATAAAACTGTCTTTTACTGAAGAAAAATTAAAAGAGTTTATCTTACTTTGAAAATGATCCCAGGTCACTGATGTTACAATAACGCCATTATTTGTTGGGTACCATTTCCCATCATGAGTTTCTTTGAAACTTCGTATATGCAATCGAAGAAAAACATTTTCCAACATTACTTGGATAAAGGTAAGCCAACCAATATCCCATTCGGCGAGGAGAGGATTAGACTTGTCTTTCTCTTGGTAATATTTTTCAAGCCAATCGTTGTTGTTGTTTTTAGGAAGCACAGTTTTTTCAATTTGTGGTTCAGGAAGTAGAGTTTTTTCAAACTGGTTCGATGTTCAATCTAGGTTTTTTCAGGGGTGGAGATATGCAAATCAAATGGCGAAATGTTAAACTTATTCTTGAATTTTTAATGGACGGGTCAGGAGCAATTCCGTGGGTAAAAAGCTCATTGGTGGGCTTGCCCTTAGTATATAGTGAACCATGCTCCAAATTAATGAGTGTAGATGGTGCATTCGGTTTTTTAAATTCTATTTTTCTTGACGCACCAAAGCTTAACACAGCGATAGGAAAAGTATCATCCAAGCTGTTTTCATTGTCCTTGTGCTGTGAAATATAACTTTGACCGTCGCAATACATATTTAGTAATACATAATTGTAGAACACCCAATATGCTTTTCCACAAAATTTCGCAGTTCCATCATTAAGGGAGTACATGGTTGGGCAGCTACTTGGGTACCGCTGGAAGCATAGGAAAGTCCAGCATCGCCATAGGCTAACACTTGTCGCTTAGGCACAACATCCTTACCCCAAATTTTAAAAGTAGGGGTGTAAAACAGCAGAATTTTTAACTGTTCAAAAAAGACATCAGCTTTCGTCTTCTCAATAAAATTTGCATAATAAGTCACATTCAACCCGTTTACGAAGAAAGTAGTAGCCATGGTTAAAAACACAGAGCGTGTCTAACATGAGCAGAAACAACAAGCGAAATGATAACAAAAACCTTCCACTAATGCAGTGGGCAATGTCAAGTGATGTAGTAGTAGATAATACCACGTGGTCTTGATAAGACCACATGATTTTGATAAGAAATAGCGTTACTGCTCATTTCACCTCGTGCGACTGGAAGAAGAAGACGCTAAGTGTAGAGGTAAGTTCAATTTTTATATAATATATATTTAAACATTAAATAAACAGACCAGTTTTTATATTAAACAAAATATTTTTTATAAATAATTTATCCAATAAGGGGTTACATTTGGACGTTTTCGTTCCTTGGGTACAGAAGATAACAAAAATTTGTTTTTAATAAAAGTTTTAAGCATATGCATATCATTAAGGGTTTGTAACAGTTCGCCCTGTGCATTGATAGGTACTTTCTTATTCGTAGAAAATATTAAATTTAATAAATCGGCAATATTAGAGTTCTTTATTTTACGGTTTTTGTAAGTCACTTCGCCTGTTTTGTCCCATTCCAATTTGTGGGGGCTTGTTTTAAAAAATCCAAGTAAATTCGTAGCTTGATTCTTCATTCTTTTAGGCACTCTAGTTAAAGCAAGTTGTTCATAGTCTTGCACGGGTTCGGGTTTCACTGAAGACTCTTCATTCGCGCGATGAATCCATGGGAGATTGTTTTCTTGTAAATTCATTTTTCTTTGTAATAACTCATAAAAACGTCGTACTTTTTCATAATCTGGTAATGAACTGTTTAATATTTTTAGCAATGCTTTATCCAGTTCACTCAATTGTCGTTGCAAAGGAGTATGTTTGTTCAACACCTCTTTGGGTACTAAAGCATATATTTTAGCGAATTCCATGAATGAGCGTACTGAGTGCAGTTATAGCTGCGGGAATTAAAACGTTTAAGAAATCCACCTTGTTGCACAATCAGTTTCTTTTTAGTGAATAAAGAACCTTTTTTTGTCCCAATTTTTCTAAGAGTCGTCTTATATTTCGTTAACGATCGTTTCTGACAAGTAGTGAGAGGTACGTTACCTTTCAAAACGTTCAGAGTACACTCGCAAATAGCTTTAACAGTACGATTAGGTAATTTTTTAAAAAAATGTTTTCGTAATCTCCGGGGACACGTTCGAATCCATTCTAAATCTCTTAGTTGTTGCTTTGACAAAGTCATGTTAGTAACTGATGTTTCACGATTGTAAATCGTTTATTTATATTTATACAAAAATTGAATTTGATTGGGTAGTATTTAAGTACATAATCTCATCTCTTCATCCGTTTCATTTTTCAAATCAATAAACAGGTAGGAAAAGGGTTTCTTTGTGGCATCCTCATACACTTCTTGAAAAAATTTTGATTTTTTAGGATACAACTGTCTGCCTAAATGCATGATTTGACTTAAGCATGACTTAATGCATGATTTGACGACAATTTTTAAACAGGAAAATGTATTGGGCATTTAAGGAAACTGTTCTAATTTCACTTCCTTTTTGAAAAAAATTTTGTGTTAAAAATACAACACTTAGATTTAAATGACGACTGCCTTTCGTAAATAACAAAGTCAATCGTTTATCGTTACTACATTCCACCATTAAATCGTCTATCACAAACAAAGTGTTGCCACTTAGATATTCCTTAAAATTAGAGGGAAACCCTTCTACAAAAGTCACAGCAGGTATTTCGTCGTATAAAGTTTGATAAATACCATAAAACCATACCACTTTATCGATTGGAGGATGAAACATTTGTTTTTTATAATGTAACAAATCTCTCATAAAAAATGATTTACCGCATCCGGTAGGCCCTGACAGAATCATAGTAAAAGGGTGTTGTAACTGCGGAAACTCCATGATGAATGAACACAGACACAAAAAACATACAGTTTAAATAAGTATTTATTGATAAAAATTAGCATACACACGAAACCTTTTAGCAACAAAATTATAGACTCTCTGGTCGTTACAAACATTGACAAAAAATCTTTAAGAGTTTTTCCCCTGCATCTACAGTACAAATAGTAAACACAATATTGGCCACACACGGCAGTTGTAGTACTGCAACATAAGAGGGTTATAGTTCATATAAGCAAAACGGGATACAAAGTTCTTTATAGGTCCTTTAAAAAAACTCGGGTCATTTCCATATGAATCGAAGAATTCCACTTCATCATCAGATTGTATGAAGAATGCTAGCCAATGCATTCCAGGTTCGGATGAATCATTGTGTTGCATACGAAACAGGTAGGATAATGCACAATCTTCTCGGGTAATTGGTCACTTGGAAACACATACAAAAAGTATTTTTTCGTTTCTTTGTCATGTGATAAAATATTCTTGATTTGCAAAGAGTTCATTTTCATTAATTAGCAAAGTCACATAAAACGTGTCGGGACTTGGTAATTTCTATAATGTTTTCAAATTCACCATACACAAACACGGAGATAGTAGATGTTAAAGCATTAGAAAATTTAATCTCAATTCTTAAATTTCCTTGTTGTTGTAAATTCAGGTGAGGTCCGTCACACAGATCGGGACTTAGATCAAAAGCATACAAAGTATGACCATTCACGAAATCTTCTCGTGAAATATAATTTCCAGCATCACGATTGAAACCAGAGAATAATCGATGATAAGCTCTTATATAGTTTTTATCCTCGAAATTCAATTCCAAAGGTTTACTAGGAACAGGTTGACCGTCCATAGACACACTTAAAAAGTTAACATTGTAGTGATGAAAGTAAAAAGGGTTTAATTCATATTTACCGCTCATGGCGGCATTATCTAACAATCCAATTATGACACGTTTTTGCATAGCACCCAAAAGAACATTATCTTGCATAAAAGACATACTCCCCGCAGGTATTGTATAAGTCTTGCATAAAACTCGATCGATGGAGTATTTTGCAGAATTTTTTTCCAAAGCTTTAGCATGTCCTAATAAAACTCCAGGGTTCACTTTCACTTTGCGAATAAACAGCGAGGCATGTTCTAACACGACGTTATATTTCTTTTCCTGCCCAGTCACTTGCTTTGCCATTAAACAAAACTGGGGAGTGCTTCGAATCATTTTAATTTTCAAATCCACCATATTCAGTAAAAGTCGATTCTGTTGAAAAATCTCACAGTGTAAAGGACCGATCATATCTAAAATTTTACTCGTCTTGGTGAGTTCATGTCTTTTTACCAATCCAGGGTTTTGGGGAGTAGCTTGTGTGGGATCGGATACAGTTAAATTTTCATCTTTGAAAAAACATTCACAGGTTAGTAAACTTTTTTTAGCATCTTCACCGAAATTCAACAAAGTTTCAATGTAGGCGCGGTATGGATAAGTGTTACTCGAAGAAGATATTAATCTTACGTTCAGACTCACATCAATTTGAGAAAACAATGCGTGAAAAAATAAATTAACAGGTGCAACAGGTTCTTTATCAGCCAGAGCAGTTCCGTCAGCATTCACAATTTTCACTTTTAGGTACATGTGCGAGGAGGATAAATCAATGTATTCTTCGCCATTACCCGTGATGTTAAATTCCACAGGTCCCCCATCGCGAATATTCGCGAGAGGATGAAATTCAACGAAATGTCCTTTTTCAATAGCTGTCTGTGTAGGTGGTATCAAAAACAAGTCCAGTTCAGATTTGACACAGGCAGGTGAGTCTTTATGAATGAGACCCGACATGATTAAGCAAAAATATCGTGTGTCTTCGCTCTCTTCACTTTGGGACGAATGATGGTTTTATTAGATCGCTTTCTCTTTTTATAGCGTTGTCCTGAACCAATCATTGTTTTAATTTTTGTAGCAGCTTTGTCGGTTAAATTTTTTCCAGCTTCTTTCAACCGACGTTTAGCAACATTTTTTATATCTTCACCTTGTGACAGGTCATTCAACACATCTACACCCGTATGAAACAATTGTTTACCAACCGCTTTCGCACCTGATTTAAAAAGGGGTACTGCAGCTCGAAAAAGAGATCGAAACAGTCCACCTAATCCATGTCCTTTTTGTAATGTAGAACCTTGGTAGTAGTTCATGTTGCGAAAAAATAGTTTTCTTATAGTTTTTAGCTTGTTCGTACATGCCATTGTTATGTAATCTTTAATACATTTATCATTCATTAAGTTCGTTTTTATTAATTTAAATTGAAGCTAAATTTTCATTAAAATAAATCCTAAGTATTAGCTTATACCCTTAATTCCTAATTGAAATAGTTTTTTTTTGTTTTCAACACTTACTTCATTCAGCAGTTCGTTACTGTTTTTGTTTACACGCAATTGACTAGAGAGATCATATTGTTATAGAGAGTCACACAGCGCATATTTCGCGTTTCTCCCGTAAGGTGGCCTCTGTCATCCGTGTAATATTTTATTCAACCACTCAACCCTCAGACAAGACATCGTTATTTTGATTGATCGTTATTTTGATTGGTTCTCTTGAGGGGTGTGTGCTTTTTCTGTCAACCGCGCTGTTTGTGGTAATTTGAATATGTTTTTTTTATAAAAGCCGTCTCACGGATTCTTAATCCGTGGCCGTCTGCAGGAGTAGCTGGGTGCACTTTTTCTTTGACCTATGCTGTTTCTGTTAGTTGATATTATTGGAATGGCACTTCTTTGAATGGTGTAGATTAGAGTTATAGAAAGTTTGTTTTAATGCTGTCATGAGGTGGTGAGGTTTTCTTAAATGTTTATTCTTCCCTTTCTCTGCTCCTGTAGACCGGTATACCATCGCGAGTTAATTTATCTTTTTGAAATTGATTAATTAATGTTACTTTTTTCTGACTCACTAGAAATTTTGAATTTGTTTTTTTTTTTGTTGTTTGTGCCTTGCTTGCAATAATTGAACTTTGTTAAAAGTAATCTTAAGGATATATTTTCTAGTTTCAATCACATGTATTAATTATAAGAAATATATAGTTTAAAATAGTTTAGTGTTTCCAGAATAATTTATCCAGCTGTTTCTGCTCCATATGGCAATATTTTTGAGTTGTTCCTGTTAATTTAATATCTTGTTTTTTTTATATTTTTTAATAAACGTTAGTTTTAAATAGACTTCAATTTTGTGTTCAATGTCTCCTACACTAGCAATTATCACTTTTATGTTTGGTGGATATGTAAAATTAAATATAAATGCAATAGCAGCCACGCTAAACTGTGCAGCTCTATTTTAGATATTTTATTTAGCCTTTTAATTTTGGAAATTAATTGAAATTTAAATTGGAAGTTTTTTTCTTAAATGTTGTTTTTGAAATTGCTATTTTGAGATTCTTTGCAAAAGGGGGGAAAACTAAGTTACATTGTTGCTTTAATATAGCAACGTAACAGTTCAAACCACTACCTGACTGGTGAATGTAATAATCTTCAAAAGATTTCGCACAACACTTGTAAGGAACAAACATTATGAGAGGTACTTTTGTCTAAAATGAAGTTTCACGATCAACTGTCCACGCTCGAATGACACCAATCGTCCTGTGTGTCCTTATAACAGTTTCAATTGTTTGAAAGTTTTTCCTTGAAAGAGGGACATAGTGTGGTCTGTCAAACATTTCGTGAATCATATCACCAATCATATCAATCCTTTCACAGTAATTACTCTAAGCAAAGGGGATACTATATGACCAACGATCTGAGGTTCTGCTATATCCGAATATATGTAAAGTAATTTTAAATCAAAATTCGGGTCAGCTTCTTTAATCCCTTCAAAGTATTTAAAAGGACTATCGCGTATAGGATCTTCATTGTTAGTCAATTCGATAGGATAAAAGCCTAAAGTTTCGGCGAGTCCCGGTAATAACTTTATTCTAGCTGTTGGTTTTAATCCAATTTTCACTTTTCTAGTATGTTTGTTGTAACTTATCTGAATTAAACCGTTGAAGTCTTGATAGTTCATCCATTTAATAATGTCTGAAGGGCTTTCAAAAAATCCAAAGGGGATTTTAGTTCTTTTCATCGTTCCAATACCTGCATCGTATTCATATTCATTTCCTCCGTCAAATATATTACTCCACATATGTGGATAAATCAATTCCACAAGTCCGACCTCCCATTCACCTTTCAGATCGAGAGGGGAAGGTAATCTCGTAATAAAATGTGAAATTTTATTTTCCGGGTAAAATTTCAAAGAACTGTCGGAAGGTAGCGTCACGTAGAAAGACATGTTGGTGAATGATTCTCAAAATAAATGTCATTTCAATTTATAAATGAAATAAATTAGAAGCCAGTATACATTGGTCGAATTTAGAAGGATAGCCTTTATATTTCACTTTATACTCTAATCGCCCTTTTCTCATTCGCTTTTTTAAGATTTTTTCGATAGCAAAGTTCTCTTTAGGTTGAACTTTTTGAAGTTCTTCTGCGTAAAATGTCCCTAAGATAGGTTCGTTCATCAAATCTTTGATCCGGTAGACAGGCGGTTCCCGCGGTACGCACTCAGTCACGACGAAGAGTTCTTCAGTCCAATTAGTTTCGTATCCTTTTTCAAAGGTTAATTTTTTGTTTGGATACTCGAACTGCATCTCCCGGTTTAAACACGCAAGACTTTCTCTTTTCATTCCCCATATCCCCGTACAGAGTAAACCACACGTCACTTTCGTTTTCCGGAGTTACTTCGGCGGGCGCCCTTTTAATACTCGAATGATAAGTATGGTTATAACTATAAAGAAATTGATCTAACACGTCTATGTAGCGGTAAGTACGACGACTGGTAAAATATTTCCACATTTTAGTTTTTAAAGTACGGTTAAATCATTCTACTACGGACGCTTTCGTGTTGTTAAAAGTTCTGAAAAATTTCACACCTTCCTCTTTCAGAAATTTTTGAAACTTGTTATTCAAAAATTCCCTTCCTGCATCCGTATTCAAACAGTTGGGTTTTCGTTCAGAGAAAATTTTTTTAAAAGCTTTCACAATCTCTTCACCTTTTTTAGATTTCAGAGGAACCGCCTACGCTCGTTTTGAGAGGATGTCAATACAAGTTAAAATGTAGCGAAAACCATCGTTAAACTTTTCAAGAGACGTCAGATCTGCTAAATCTGCTTGCCACTGTTGATCAATTCTGGATACTATGACACGGTTCGTGGGGAATTTTTTTCGAATCGGTTTGTGAAGTGAATATGCATCTATTCCTTGTAACCATTTTCGAATTTTTTTCTTTGATAACTTGCCGCGGGCAGCACGGTGTAAGGCATCTACACCTCCAAAACTTGCAACCGCTTTCGGGTCTCGGTAAGTTTCCTCCATGGCAGCATGTATGTGAAGACATTAAACGATACGGGAAATTTATCCTTTTCAATGTAAATTTAAAATAAAATCAACGTTAAACTTTCCACCTTCAGAAAAAATATAAAGAATCGAAAAGACAACACACATCACGAAATAAATGCAGAACACGAAAATCCCTTCCTCTCGGGACGGTAACATGACGAACACTAAATGATATTCAATCGAAAAATACATATTTATATCTAAGATACAGTTATCAGACTATATTTTCATAGGTCAGTGGTTTCGCGCTCGAAAACTACTGTCTTATGGAAATATTTTTACTGCAAGGTGCCGGGTTCGAACCCCGTCAAACCTCTCTTTTTCTTGCATACTCTATCCACATCCTTAAATTCAATCGATTCCTTTTTTTATTTCCCAATTTTTAAATTTTTAAATAATTTTTTAATTAATTTTCTAATTAATTTCTTAATTAACTCCCTAATTAATTTTCTAATGACTCACAAACAATATCCTGCTTTTTTCATTCTACCACAAACATCGCTTTAAAACCATCGTCACCTTTTACAAAAAATCACTCATTAATTTTTTTAATTAAATTTCCTCATTAATACCCTCGTCACGTTTCACGATTAAGTTAGAAGACGTCTCAAGGTCGACACCAAGTCATCCACACCCCTCAGGGGGTGGTGTGACACCTGCACGGCTTGCCTTGCACCCTTGCACCACCCTCCTGGGCTAGAACCGGTGTTTCTTACCTACTAGCCAATTCAAGCAAAAAAAGGGCCCTTTTACTGTCCCTCATAATAAATTGGGCCCTTTCATAAAATCAATCTTTTTCCTTTTTTTTTTTTTGTGTGTGTGTTCTCTTAGTATTATTTTATACGATTATCGTTACTCGGGTCTATACATTAAACTATTTATGTACAAGGTGACTGCAATTATAGATTTTACCCAAACATAAATAAAGAGTTTCACAGAAATTTTCTTTTCAACAAAAATGGACTCCAAATATAAAAACATGGGTTGCCCCTGATTAATTTTCACATTAAATTGCTTTCATTTATTTAGAGCATTATATTCTAGAGCATGAAAAATTACAATTGAGGAAACCTCAAGGTACATGAATTTTGTTTTTAGTACTGCATACACAAATTGTAATTGTACTGTGGCTGTTCCATTATGAAATTTCACTCACAAATATAGTACAGTTACAAAATATTACTAACAAAAGGCATGCACCTTCTGCAAAGGAAAATTTCAAAAAAACAAAGGCAAAACTTAAAATATGAAACTATTATTATTCTTATGTTTATCAGCATCTTAAGAATGTACTTACTTTACGCCACTGTGAAGCATCTTTATATGCTCCCCCCATTGCATTTAGATTTTGGGATAAATCATCCCACATCCTTTTTCTGTCTGTTTTTGAAAATTGTGGGGTTCATTTCCCGTCAGACAATGCAGGATTTGCCATCATATACTCGACCAAAAAGTCTAATTGTTCAAGAGACGCACGGCCAGACCTCCTTTTCTTTTTTGCTCCATCGTTTTGATTTGAGAAAAAAGTGGAAATAAACAGAAATGTACTTACCCCCACAATATACTTACTATATGGGACCCCTGACCTCTTCCCAGATGGTATTTTCATTCAAAAGGGCTGCGGTTTCTTTATCCAGGATGAAAGGCTTGGCTAGCTAAAACAGTCTTTGCAATAAATTTGTATGTGGAGTTGACGCAAGAGAACCCTCTTGGATCAAATTTCTCTCCTGCTTCGTAAAAATGCCTCACATCCCTTTACCGCTCGAAGTGCTTGTTTACAAACAGTATTATCACGATGAAACTTTTCCATTGGTTATATCGGAATATCTGCTATCGTAATCGCTGAAAATGATTGACAGTTGGGAGGAGCCGTAACAACACTATCACATGCTAAATATCGCACTATGGCTTGTCGAACTTGCAAAAATGGTGGTCCAAGAATAGCTCTTTTGGTCGCATGTGACTATAGCATATGATGTGATAACAGATTTCAGTGACGTCACAAATCACCGACTTATCGCAACGTAAGTAATCAGAATTGACCCCTAGATCTCAGTGACATGAGAGGCAAAAATGAAAACTGTGAATGGACCCTACTGTATGTTCTACTAACCGTGATAAAAAAATATAAGTGACCTCATCCTCAGAAGCATCAGTAAAATATCTTAACATATTGTTATCGGGGTATTTTCCTATTTTGAACAGTAAACTATGCGTTTTGGCAATCCTCTAAATCGTTATATTTTTAGAAAAATAATTTTGCGTATTTGAGATTAAATCAATTAAATTTTATCTTCAATTGATGTGAAATTTCACTAGCATGTATATGTTCTAGTGGCATATAAAAGGTTTATCGAATATGCAAATTTTATTTTTAATTTAAAATATTGTTTTAGAGAACGATTAAGAGCAGGGCTGATCTTTATTTTATATCAAATGAGAATTTTCATTTGCCGATGCGAATGTGTTAATTTTGCTCAAGGACAAAACAAACTTTCACAAAGATGCTATAAATACTCATGAAATAAAATATAAAATTGTATGAGCCTGGTATCCCATTTTCTGACAAATACATCCCTGCTTACTTCCACATCAGATTGCTTCTCCTACCTGACTTTTTAGATACTCCCTTGATTTCATAATAACAGTATATGCTTTAGGGCCTTAGAAGCCGATTTCTAAAAATTGTAATGGAATGTCTAGGGTATCTTTCAACTATAAAACAAAGAACTAGTTCATTGTTTTTGTGTTTGAATATAAGAATTTCAAAAATGCCTAATATTTAATGTATTATTTATGAACTTTATTTTTGCTTACAATATCTGTGTTTGAATAATATTTTTTTCATGCATATCTAAAGTTTTTTACTATGCCAACTTGTTTTGGAAGGGGCTTGAGCCCCCAAGCCCCCTCTGTGGGTGCGCCACTGTTTGGTCTTTTCTGACAAAGCATTCATAGTGACTCCTTTCAAAGGATGTTTGACATCTTTATCAAAACAAATATCACACCCATGATAAAAACATCCCTGTAAAATAAAAAATAAAAAAATATTTTTAATACATAATAAATAAAATAATTTATACATATTATTCTTATAAAAAAAAAAAAAAAAAAGAAGAAGAAGAAGAAGAATGCATACATGATACTGATAAATAGTTTTAGTTGAATCGCAAAATCCATCCACAGAAATTCCACAAATCTTGCGTTCTCCCGAAAATTTTAAGGCATGTTGTATTTCAATGTTTTCTTTAACGGCAACAAAATCTAACCATCTGATACAATCTGAACGAAAGTTCGTCTGGTTCACATATCCGTGTACTGGAACCATGGCTATAGTTTTTGGCTGTATGTGTTGACTTCAATACACAGCCATGCAAGCTGAGGCTATCGTAACATACCTAAATAAGAGTTTATTTATTAATTTTTTTAATTTATATTTTTATATAAATAAAAATAACTACGAATTTTGTAAAATGAAACTTACCTAAATGGATCAACTTTTGCTACCTCTAAAAACTGAGACCTAAATTCCATGCAACACAATCTTAAAATTTCTACATCCGAACTAGAAAATAGAAAACTATTTTTTTTAGTATTCAAACAAAATATAATTAAATAATTTTTTTGATTAAAGAAAAACATTACTTACCTACAATAGTCTAGCATTTCCTGCTAAAAATTAAATTCTTTGAAACATGGTATGAAGAAAATAAAGACAAAGTCCAGCTGTCATTGTATCGGGGTTATAAATTTTTTTATCAGGAAACTTACCGATGTATGTTTGATTTTCACATGAATTAAAAAAAAGGGGGGGAAAAATCCTTTTTTTTGACTACGTAAAACCAAAACAAGCTGGAAGTTTGGCAAGAAATTCATAGAGTCTATAATACGTATGTTAAGTGTGGTGTGGTTAATAGACATAAGTTTAGACCCACTTGGAATAATATCTGGAGTAGTCCTTGGGATAACATCCATTCAAGAATGAACTGACCATCGTATCTAAAAAATAAAATAAACATAAATAATGGTGCTTAAAAATATTTTAAAATAATTTAAAGTATAAAAACTCAATTTACCCTTTCATATTGTGTGCAATAGCTGTAAAACCCTTGTGCTTAAAACTAAATAACCATTTGCAAAAATCTTGGCAGGCAGAGTATCCTTGGAATATCTCTTGTCTCCCGTCCGCATATTGTGCTACTGCAAAGTTTACTGTATGCTCACCAGAAGTCTGGTCTGTTTCGAAGTAAAAAAAAAATAAGATTTTCTGATGGATTTTTTGAAGAAATTACTGGTAAGA
Organism: Salticus scenicus; assembly: GCA_963930645.1. Lineage (NCBI taxonomy): Eukaryota > Metazoa > Arthropoda > Arachnida > Araneae > Salticidae > Salticus > Salticus scenicus. Next base: position 229,448,547 of record OZ005658.1, read on the forward strand.
AGCATTGATGGTTTTCAGCAACAACAAATTTTTGACAAGATGGGCATTTCACAGTCCAGCATTGGTGGTTTTCTCTAGGACACTGACGTCTCAAAATTACTTTAGAGCAATTTCGACACTGATACACCTTTTTCAAAGAAAAAATTAAAAATAAATTTTCACATTTTTGTCATATATATATTAAATTTTAACAAAGAAAAATAAAATTTGTGCATACTCGATCACACATTGAACGTTCTTGCTGTCCAGTAACAGTTTTATGGGCTACATAGCAACTTTCTGATTGACAAACTCTGTCACATTCAGAACATAGCCTAAGTTCACCTGGTGAACACTCTTCTCTTTTACATACGTAGCAAACATTTTCACATATCTTTGTATGGTTTTTCGCATCTTTCACAGTAATGGTCTGATGCGTAAAATCCTTTAAGACTTTTTATAACATCATAGTAATTGTTATGCAACCATAGGTTGATACGCTTCGCTCTATTATTTCCTTGGTAGGATACCTATAAAAAAAAATTAAAGAAGAAACTACATTTTTTAGCTCAGTTTAGAAAATGTTAAGCGATCACTATAATTTTATCAATATGTATATATAATAAATAGATAGATATACAATTATTGTTAAAATAAAATTTTAAAATTACCTTGTTCAGATTCTCTGCTGAAAAAACCGCTATTTGAATATTTAAATGTTCTTCAAATTTAGCAATTTCCGAATAAGTACAAGGCCCCAAAGGCACATCTGCTTCTTCATGAAGTCGCCAAGCTTTGTTTATAGGAGCAGGACAATTGCATTTTCTAAGACTTTCTATTTCTTTTTTATTATTTTCTAAATGAGCTAAGGCAAAAACTATCACCTTAGCACAACACAGTCCTTCGTTATCATACGGTATGCTCAAAATTGATTTTTTTCTTAAACAATCCACTTCCACATTAATAACCCTTTGTTTACCAGCGCCGAAATCACGATGTATGGTTAATACATTCACAGAGAATCCTTCATCCAGTGCAATGTTCTTTTTGGACTGCAAAACTTTGAGCACAGCTGACAATACTTTTTCAATTGTCATTTCTGACACAGACATCAGAGTAGTACTAATGGGAATGTCCAACCCATCTGCCATAATACAAAAGCGTATTAGATCGGAACGTCGTAATCCTTCTCGTGTACGGTTCAAAATATTTTCAAACAGCTTTCTCACAATGTTTACAATAGTTGCTAATCGGGCACCTTGCAGGTGTTATGGCAATCTTGTGATGTCGACACGTGCATGGAAAGAAATTTCTTCTCCCTTATATTTCTTGTTTCTGCGTCTGTTTCTCTCCTCTATAATTATGGCATCTTCTAGCTAAAAAACAAAAGATTAACTTAATTTTTATTTAAAAAAAAAAAGAAGTTAGGTTTATTTTACTGAAATAAATTTTAAGCGTATTACATTTTCAGAAACATGATTTTCTGAATGCTCTTGATCAACACGAGAAGGTCCAGGTTGGTTCTAAAAATAAATGAATAAGTAAAAATTAGATTATTAAAATAAATAAATATTAAAAAATATACAATAAAATTAATAAACACCTCAATTTAGGATACGTGGTTCGTATTTGAAGGACCTGGGTGATTCTACAATAAGATGTATATTAAAATGAGAATATTAAATATTATATATGTATAAATGAAAAAAAAATAAAATTTATATATATTAAAGAAATACACACCTCAAATCCCGACCCAAGTTGATAATACAGAGGCAAATGTCTAAAAAAACCCAGATGCTTCTATAAATGCCTGGGAACACTCATCTAGAATCTAAAATAATAATGACTTAATACATAATTATAATTTTAGACATTAAAACATAATCATATTATTAAAATAAAATATATTATATCGTCATCTGTCTCTAAGAAATTTTGAGTAAGTTCACTGATCAGCTAAAGAAAAAAAAGAATAGTTTTGTTATTCAATAAAACAAAAAATTCTATTTAATATACAATGCTATTTATAACAAAAAGGTATAAACATAAAAGCTCACATTGTCATCAGAATCTCTCATTGGAAATTGTGAATCCTCAAATAGTACCTATAAAAGAATATTTTAAAAAATAAATAAACAGTAACAAGAAAAAAGAAAATTAAAAAATACTGACCTCATTAAAAGAAGCATCCAAAGGGTGCTTACATTTGGATAAAGGCATTCTTTGAAATTAAAATCAAGAAAATCCTCTAAATTTAAAATAACGTTTACACGAGCAACTACAATCACCGAAATAAACAGCACAACTGAGATATCCCGTTGTTGCCAAAAGGCTTTTACTTAATTGTCTAAGTGAATCGTGTTGCCAATCCGTCTAAATATTCGAAATAAAACAACTCAACTCTACAAACGGTAGCAGTTTCACCATGTTTTCAGAAGAAAACAACTCAACACAATCATGTGTTAAACGATTTGAACATGAATGGTGACGTCACGATACAATACAGCCGCCACAGCAATACACGCATTCTCTAGCGGTGAGATCAAAGTAGAATACAATGCGTCTTAATTAATTGTTCATTACATTCATAATTAATAAATATTTAATTAAAACTCAAACGTTAGCATTTAATTTGCGATCGAAACAAGTACAAACATGCTGGAACAAGTCTGAGTATGTTTAAATGATGTCATCGGTTAATGACATAAAATTTTTACTAGTCCCCATTCCGAAACTAATATCAAGTGTTGCCAATGCAAAAAAATAAAAATCCAACATGAAAGAATGACGTCAGAGGTCACGCGATTATTAATAAAGTTATCTCAAAATTTTTTACAAGTCCCGATTCCGAAACTAATATCAAGTGCTGCCAAAACAAAAAAAAACAAAAGTAACCCTCCCGTCCTCTTTCATGATCATGCAACCAACCAATCAAAAATACCCCATCATCTTTCACGATCAAGCAACCAGCCAACCAACCAATCAAAAACACCCCCGTCATCTTTCACGATCAAGCAAGCAACCAACCAACCAATCAAAAACACCCTCGTCATCTTTCACGATTAAGCAACCAACCAACCCCTCAACCCTTATGTCACTCTGGCCACGTCCACTCTTGATTGACAGGTGACACGCCCCCCCTTTGACAGGTGGCCACGCCTTGATGTCCCGTTTACTACTCCTCCACCAAATGTTTTATGAAAAAAGAATGTGAAAATTTAGATGGTTAAAATCTCAACAGTATGACTTTAGAAATAATTAGATTAGGATGAAAGGCGAGAATTGTTTTTGAAAGATAACTAAAAAGAGTGATTAAAATTTCCTATTAATTACTTAATTGAAGAAAGTTTGTTAAAAAAAATACTTTTCCCATAAAGATTTTTAAATTGTGAATAATCTATTTTAAGCTCTCTCTATATACATACCTGCCAACCATCTCATTAATAAGCATAAAATTGTTAACGTCCCTTGAACCCCCCCCCCCTCCCTTTTCCCTTTTTTTTTTTTTTTAAGAGTAATTCTCTCCAAACGTTGATACGATTAAATAAGAATAAGATTACTCTACAAAATAACTGGTGTGGAAAAAAAATAGACAAACGAAAAATTTTACGCTTCATAATGAGATGGTTGGCAGGTATGTATATATATAATTCTTTTTCTTTCGCTATAGATAGGATAATGCTTTAACACAAAAAGTTTGGCTTCATTAGTCAATGCTGACATTGCAATGTTTTTGGGAAAGAAGGCAAGTAATCCCTTAAGCGTTTAATTAGAATATAGGGGAAGCAGTATTATCAGAATTCCAGTTTTCTCACTAGCTTTAGTCATGTTTAAATTTGATTATTCACAGATGTTTTAAAAATATAAATTCATTTCTTTTTATCTTTAGAATAATCTTATTGATTATTTGATATTCAAGATGGGGATATAATAACTTTTAAGAATACACATTTTCAGTAGATTTTTACTAACTTTTTTACGAATCACTACAAAAAAATTCATTACAACTTCAGAAAATCAAAATTTTTTAGGTAGAAATAGGAACTTTTCTGAATAATCCCTCACATATTAGTCTAACCATCACTTAGTTCAATGTATTTTTTGTCTCTAGTTTAACCATTTTTACTGTAACTCCCTTAAATTTCTAATAATAATTTTTTCAAGATTAATGTCAGAACAGATATCATTTTGTTAAATGCATTTACTCATATATTCAATTTCGAATGAATGAATTTATCGATTCCGAAATTAGCAAACAACTTTATGAAAATGTTGATATGTTATCTGAGGAAAAGTTTTAAGTCTGTTTAGACATCGTTTTAAAAGAAATGATAAAAAATAAATTAATTGGGATAAAGTTGTAATCTACTTAATATTTTCAAGTGAAATTATGGCGAAATGTTTCAAGAGATCTGGGGACTTTATCATACCTTGGATAAAATTTTTTAATATCTTCAAGAAGTATTTAGGTAATTGGATTATTGATCATCAAGAATGTATGAAACCCAAAGAAGTAAAGAAATCTATTTTTCAAAGAATGTGGAGTTTTATCACCCGATCATAATTTGAAAATTGTAAAAAATATTGTCTTCTATTTTGAATTTTGTTCAGTTCAATACTTTATGAGAACAATGCTCAAGAAAAATGTGTGTAATGTGAAATTAAAAGTAAAAAAAATCTTTAAATGTAAATTTTGTTTAAGAAAAAAAATTATTTGAAGTAAAATTCATCTTTCTAAGTTGAATAGTGGGAAATACTTCATAGAATGTAAAATTAAAAGTTTATCATTTCCGAAAAAATTCACTCTTTGAAAAGAAGTCTTAATAAGTTTAAGAAAATATCGAAACATTTTGTATTATATTTTACCCAAGAGAGTGAATCTATCATTTTCCAAAAGTTACTTTACTGCAAAATAATAGTTGATGTCAAAATTTTCTCTACCTTAAACAGTTATACTTTACATTAAAAACATTAAAACTTTAAAATTACCATCACACTAATGTGATGGTAATTTTAAAGGTTTTAATGTTTTTAATGTAATTTTCGACTTTACCTTTTATCTAATTTCAAATGAGTTATACTTTAGATATAACTTTTTGAGATCTTCTTACCACTGCCATCGAAGATACGTGTATAAACACTCACACATATATTCTTACATGTATACTTAAAATTTTTTTACAAAGTTGCATTTAATTATAAATTTTCTTAAGTTTGTTATAAATTTTCTTACATTCAATAAAGATAATAGAACTTTTTCAAAGTTTTTATTTATATTCCAATGCATATTCTTAAAAAATTGTTTATATATATGAAAGGATAAAATAAGCAAGATTCTAAATTAGTATTTAAATTAATATTAAGTGATAACTTAATATTAATATCTTAGAATAAATCTTAATTTTAAGAACAACTTTGTGAGAGTTCTTTTTTAGCGCCCCAGTAAAGTTAGTTTTTCAGCAAAGCACGTCGTAGCGCGGGAATCGCGATTAGAAGAAATTTCGTAATCAAAATTATGCAATAGTCGGAATAAACGGTAAAGCATTGCAAAGTAATAAATCCTGGATGGCCGGGTCAACCAATCGTAAAAGGTAGGCGGATTTTAGATTAGCTAATTATCCAATAAGCATTCATAAGAATAGTTTCAGTTCCCGCCGAAATATGCAGTATAAAAACGGGAGCACGCGAAAACTCGTGGCTTTTTAAGACCATCATTTGTCTAGTAAATTCACGCCAACTAATATTCCATCATGTAAATTTAACGAAGTAGATTCGCGCGGCCCTTCGGGGTTCGCCGAAAGTGCCGGCCATCGGCACCTTTTACACGGATATACCGCTCCGGATGTCTTCGTACCGGCCCATGACTGCATCATCATATATTGTCACTGTCTTTAGAACTTAATAAAGGATATTCGTTGCTCAAATGGACTCCTATTTTCTTATATAAGATGTCTGGACTTCTATTTTACTACATAAGAGGATCGTTGCACCATCCCGTGTAAACACACAGAAACTCATCTTTTTAATATTATTTATAATATATTACAGAAAGTGGACAGGATTATGTGTACCTGTTTTGTGGATAATCGATGAAAAGTTTTTCCAGTATAAGAATTTCCAGACGATAGAAGATCGATGGATATTAATTTTGTGTGTGTTACTGCATTATTTCCCAAAACAAATTCTTCAAAAAATTTTTGCATCTTTTAAATAGCGATAAACCAGATTAAATATTTCACGCAAAAAGTCAACGAGAATTGTATCATACGTTTTGTCCCACCCAAGTTCTGCTTCGTCTGCTACGTATCGCAACCATCAATATTTTCCGATGAAAGATTTGCGCCGATAATGTGAAGCGCTCGCACCTTCGTTTTTCGCTATCTACATAGCTTTTAGAGAGAACAGAAAAAGAAGTGACTACGTTTCCATGGTAACCAACTCATATGGCAACTTTTTTGATGATCGTGAAAATGACTCAGTTTGCACTTTCAAAACATCTGTGGCGTTTTGTCTCATCAGGTGCTCAACATCTAAGTATAAACAGATGTTCGAGCGTAAACAAATTCTTATTAGGGAAACTGTCCGTCAGTGATTCAAAAGAAAAAAGAAAAAGAACGATTAACAATAAAGTGTGTTTTATTTTATTTTTATTGAGGCAAAGTGAGAAAAAATTTATTTTGTGGAAAGAGAAAAAAAAAAAAAAAGAGTAGGGAAAATTTTTGTTTTCTTTATTTTTTCTTCTTGTTCCGTACAGATTACGTAAGTACAGTTTTAATTTATATCAAATCTTAAAAGTTCATGTTTGAATTCTAATAATAAAAATTAATTATGCTACTTAATATAAATAAATATTATTTACCATCGAAAAGGTTATTTGCGTGATTTTATAAGTTTACAGTGAAATTTTTTAAGCTTAATACTTGTTGTAATATTTAAAATAATAATAATGTACGGATTTTTGTTAAAGTTGCAAAATTATTTACTATATTTTATATGTTAAATTTAGAGAAAATAAATTTTCAGAATTACTTATATTGGAAAAAAAAAAAAAAAAAAAAATATTATATAGATCTTTATTAAATGTTCATATTAAGTTAATGCTAAATTTTTATAATTTTTAAGAGTTTCAGTATATTTCTGTTTAATGTTAATTTTTCATAAAGGTTTTAATTTTTAAAAGTATTATTGTGGAATTAAAATTATTTGATTATTTGTTTTCATTTATTATCTAGAAAATTTTTATAGTTCATTCAGCTGTTGGTAAAGGCGCATAATCAATTGTTGTTTTGAAATTAAATTTAAATTTAATATTAAATTATTCTTCTGTTATAAAACAAATTATTGAGTTTTATTGGATCTGTTAATATTTACATTTGATTTTTAAGAAATTTTCCTCACCTATTTCTGTTTAATACTTTTGCCTATGAGTGCATGGTGTACATATTTTTATTTTTGCATGTTTGTGTTACTAATTTTATATTTTCAAATATTAACATTGCTTTTATTTTCATAAATTTATAGTTACTTAATTTAATATTCAGGCAGTGTTATTATCAGTGTTTTGTTTAGTATTTTTACATGCTTAAAAGTTTTCATTTTTATAAGGCATTTTTGATATAATGTGTACATTTTATACTCTTATTTTTTATTACGTGTTAAACATTTTATTATAACTGGGTACATCACTTCTCATACATATCAAAGTGCAGGGTTTAAACTGCCATTCGTTTTTTTAGCATTTTGCTAAAAGGTATCATATTTTGCTAAAACAAGTCGGTCAGAATTTCGCAAAAAAGCTAAAACTGGATAACTGTTTAAAATATAATTCAGATTTTTTTTTTTTTCGTAATATTTGCAGGCAAAAACTACGAAAGGACTGAAATTTTTGGGAATCCTTATTTATATAGTAATTTGGATATTTTTTTTAATTTTCAATGATTGAATTTAAATGCAAAAATATTTAAAAGTATGTTAGAATTCAGAATTTGCTTCATAGAAACATTTTTAGCACTAGTATTTTACGATTATCTACCACTACACTTTACTTGATTTTTAAATTGCTTTTTCATTTTACACATATGATATAAATACCTCTTTTTCTATTGATAAAATCAAAACATAGTTTCCCTGATTCATATTTTTAAAGTCACAAATATGGATGCTTGGTTAAAATCATCAATGAACAAAAGGAATAGAAAACAAAACTGAGGATAACAAAGCTAAGTAAAAGAAATCAATGGTATCCAAAGAATTAACTTTCGAAAAAGCTAAAAGAGTGCTTGCCTATTTTCGCTAAAATGCTAAAGTATTTTTTTGCCAGGTTAAACCCTGTCAAAGTGCATCAATGTATTTAGTGTAAAGAGTTTTAACTAAGAGTTTCTACAGTCATTGTTTTCAAAATTCACAGGACCAATATAGCGTTGGTACAAGCCAGCCTCATCATGAGCATTGCTAACTAAAAGTTGCATCATATATCAAAGTTGCATCATATTCATCACACATTACTTATCATTTAGAAAACGTTATTTTATTTTTTATCTCAACACGAGTCCAAGCATCAATTTTACCGAGACAACAATATGAGTACTAAATATTTCTGAGGTATTTTTGGCATGGAACCGGTCGCAATACATTAAATTGCTCTGATCAACTGGATATCCTGATCAGAGTATAAACAATCCTACAGCCTTGAAACCGCATAAACAGAAACTAAATTAATACTCATAAAATTAAGTCTCCGGGAAAAGATGTCATTTTTTAAAAAAAATTATTATTATCATTCGCAATTCAACAAAATTGCAGTGTTAAATAATTGTTGGAGTTGTTTCAGGCAAAATTGTGGTAAAAGCCATGAAAACTTCACAATTAAATAAAATACTTATTGTTACATTTCTCCTAATATGTCCGGGCCAAGCGCTCTCAACTCAAACTCATTTACAAATTCGTCCTGTGAAATAAACAAAAGTCATTTCACTCATTAGCATTCAAATAAAATGACTGTAGTTAAACCAAACTGTTAACTTGTTTGTATTAGTGTAAATATTTTTTTTTTTCTCTTCCCTTGTGTATAGAAGTAGTAATTAATAGTAAATTTTTATGTTTTGTTTATTTATTATAAGATGTCAGAGGGAATTCTAAACTTTAAAAGGTTAAGTTAGGGACTTTAAAAGTCACTGAGCAAGACTTTAATGCTCAGTCACTAAATTAATGTCGGGCTTTAATCTTGTCCAAATATAAAGTGAAAAGCCACTTAGTTGCATACAATTGAAATTAAGTTTGCAAGAACACTTTGGATTTAAAGTACTTACCATGATCCCTGGTCACGGGGGGTATCCAATCGTTGAAGCCACTGCAGAATTTGTAAATCTGGAGACGCTATCTGAAATTGGATACTCACCTGCAGACCTATGATATAAATTCTTTTTTATTTACTTTTTTTTCTTTCCTATTTTATATGTTGATATTTTCTAATATAATATTTTTTCAGGGTTCAAGTTGAGTTTTAATTGTACAATTTAACATGTACTAAGTTTTCAAAAAAAAAAAAAAAAACTGTCTAGTGTTTTTATACTTTCATATACTATTATTCGTTTTATTCACCTTAAATATTTAGTCTCTTTATTGTATTTCTATGTTAATAATGCCACTATTATACTAGAAGAAATATTTAGGTGTCGTCATATTGCAGTGTTGTTAGATACCAGGACTTGAATACATTGTGGCCTACAGGTTCTGTTAAAATAAAAGTCATATTTCTTATGTTGTATAAATTTTCATATGTTTTACGTTTTAGTGTACTTTAGGTGTCATGATGTTATATTGTTTGTATACCATATTTATATAAATTTGTCAGGTTGGGATGGAGTACAACAGTACAGAATATTTCAATGTTAATCATGAAAGTCTTGTGTATCTTCTGTCCAGTCATTTTCATAACATATGTTTGTATTCTTCAGAAACTGTATTAATATTTTGTATTTATCATGTACAGGCCATGGACATCCTGAGTTGGTTAAAATTTAATGCAGCCAAATTTAAGATTTTATAAGCTAAATTTTTATTTTTATTTTTTAGAATTTTTCTCGTGACAATACCAATAATAATGATTCCATAATAAAATTTTCCAGTTTTAAATAAATTTTCCAAAAAAGTTAAATTTTATAACTTGTCAAATTTTCCATTTTAAGTTAAACTTTCTCCTGAAGTATCTTCTACTTCTGAGGGACTTCCCACAAATTTGCAGGCAAATATAAGGGAGCGTCGGCTTGGAGGGGGGGGGATATGAAAGGATAAAATAAGCAAGATTCTAAATTAGTATTTAAATTAATATTAAGTGATAACTTAATATTAATATCTTAGAATAAATCTTAATTTTAAGAACAACTTTGTGAGAGTTCTTTTTTAGCGCCCCAGTAAAGTTAGTTTTTCAGCAAAGCACGTCGTAGCGCGGGAATCGCGATTAGAAGAAATTTCGTAATCAAAATTATGCAATAGTCGGAATAAACGGTAAAGCATTGCAAAATAATAAATCCTGGATGCCCGGGTCAACCAATTGTAAAAGGTAGGCGGATTTTAGATTAGCTAATTATCCAATAAGCATTCATAAGAATAGTTTCAGTTCCTGCCGAAATATGCAGTATAAAAACGGGAGCACGCGAAAACTCGTGGCTTTTTAAGACCATCATTTGTCTAGTAAATTCATGTCAACTAATATTCCATCATGTAAAGTTTACTAAGTAGATTCGCGCGGCCCTTCAGGGTTCGCCGAAAGTGCCGGCCATCGGCACCTTTTACAGGGATATACCGCTCCGGATGTCTTCGTACCGGCCCATGACTGCATCATCATATATTGTCACTGTCTTTAGAACTTAATAAAGGATATTCGTTGCTCAAATGGACTCCTATTTTCTTATATAAGATGTCTGGACTTCTATTTCACTATGACAAGAGGATCGTTGCACCATCCCGAGTAAACACACAGAAAATCATCATTTTAATATTATTTATAACATATTACATATATTAATGAATGAACATAAAAAAAACTTACATTCATACTTAAAATTTTTTGTCAAGTTATATATTTTTTCCGTTAATCTTCCAACACTAGGAAATATCAGCTTATTTCTTTCTTGCATAAAGATTTGAGAGTCGAATGTCACACTTGTATAGAATAATATCTTTTTTCATTCAAAACTGTAATTTTTAAATGTTTTATAAGTGTTGAAAAAATTCTCCGAGTAACCTAAAAAGAAGTCAATATAAATCTTATCTAATAATAAGTTTTAGAAAAATATTGTATCATATACTTTGTTTAGGATATATTTGTATTCTTCTGAACTGACTTTTTTTTAGAAGTTGGTTTAATACAAAATTTCAGTTGTGAATAATACAAATAGACTACTCATTATTTTAAGATATGTTTCCTAAGAATTATTCAACGAAAGAAAGATTTAAGATATCATTATTTACTCATTATTTTAAGATATGTCTTACCTTATCAAAATCTAAATGTTTCATTTCAGGTCCATCACTTTGAATTAATATTAAATTATTAAGAGTTTGGACCTTCAAACTGTTTCTTAAGCCAGTCTTAATAATGTTTTGTTTGCTGAAGCCTCTTTCAACATTTGTTGTTGTAACAGGGCAAGTTAATGCTATGGTTGCTAGCAGCAAAATATTTTTGTATGCACCACAGTTACCATATTTTTTAAAATGCAGGCACCAAAAATCTTTTATTGATAAATCCTTGTGTTTGAACATGATCTGCTTCCATGTTTGCCATTCTGTTGTGAGTTGCTCAGAATTAATGATGGCTGGTAAAGATACATTTTTCGAATTAGTTAGCTCATGACCAAATATTTCTCCAAGCTCTCTTATTTCTTCTTTGCCAAAATCTGGAAGATCATCTTTATCAGTTGGCAAGTTGAATGGATTACAAATTTCAAAACTATAACAGACTTTGTCTGATGCATATCTTTGCCCAATATTATGAATAATACTTTTTAGAAAAGACACTGCAGTCTTGAAAACAGTTTCCACTTCCTTTGAATTTATGGAGATTGTATGATTTTTATAATTCAGTTCAGATTTAGTTTGATAATCATTAAGCAGAGAATCAAGAAATCCTTTGAGATGCTTACACTGGTCTATATTCAAATCATCACCTTCAATCATAGAATTCAAGGCATACTGACATGATTGAAGGTTGTCTATGACATCTGAGAATACCAATTCTGAACTCTGTAATGCTAAACATGTGTTATTAAGGGGCTCGAGGGCATCTACTTAAAAATGAGTCATAGCAATAAACTGAAATTTTCCTATGTTTTTTTGCATGCATGAGGCACGAATGTTATTCTTATTTGACTCTATATCTGACCGTAAGGCTGCCAATAAGGGATCAATAGATTCCAAAATAGTTTGGACTCCAGAATAAAAATACAGCCACCTTGTGTGGAAAACCTGTTTAAATTTTAGAACTTTAGCTCCTAAAGCATTTTGAGAATTTCTCAGAACATTGGAATTTTTGGAGAATATTTGTAATATTTATAAATTTCATTCAATATTGTCTGATATTTAACCAAATATGAGACTGAATTACTGAATTTGCTGCTTGCGAACTAGCTAAAGCTAGACTATGACTTGCACAGTGTTCCGAGATAATAAATGGGTTTTCTTTTTTAAAGAGGTTAACAAGACCATTTATACACCCAGTCATGGTGCTTGCTCCATCTGTACTCAAAGCAATTAAATTATTAACAGGTAAGACTTTCTCCTTTAATATTTCCAGAATTTTAATATAAATTTTCTCGGCAGTACTGCCCTCATCTAACTGCACCAAATGTCTTGGTATTTTGTAACATGTCATCTTCAATTACTGTCTTTAAAGCATAAATAAAGTCATCAATACATCCATGATGCGTATATTTTATCTTATCATCTTGTTTAAGAAGCTGGAGTTGAGAACATCCTTGTTGTAGCATTAGTTCTTAAAGAGAAGTAAATTTTTCCAATGCTAAATTTTCTTTACAAATATAATACACATTTTTCACGGTGGAAATAATAACATCTTTCATCTACTTTAAAATGCATGATGATCATGCACTAGATCATGCATGTTGCTTAACATAAAAACTTCTCTTTTGTCTTTCCAGCACATTGCTGTCATATTTTTACCGAACATTACAGACAAATCTCCTTTTTTCATTTTTGGTACAGCTAAATTCTTAGGATAATCTTTCCTGTTTTTTCTCATTGTTCTGCAACTATTTATTTTGAAATCTTTGTGTAGTGAAATAAATAAAGAAGGAGAAGTATAGAAATTGTCCATATACAGTTTATGGCCTTTGCCTTTTAAACATTCTACTAAATCAGTTACTGTTACATGAGCTGAATTTTTCTTATTTTTCCCAGCATTTTCTAATTTGTCTTGTCCAAGGTAGACTTTCATATTATATGTGTATCCATGTTTGTCTACAAGCTTATACACTTTTATACCAAATCTTTTTCTCTTTTTAGGAATATATTGCCTGAATATGACACGCCCTTTAAATGAAACTATTACTTCATCAACTGCTAGCTCTTCGGATGGCTCAATAATATTTTTAAAAGTTTTATTAAGTTCATCAAAAATGAATCGTTTTTCCAAAGTCTATCGTAGTCATCTAAATCTTTATCAGGTGGGTTTTCATTGTCTTCAAAGTGTAAATATCGTAGTAACTCCAAGTAACAATCTCGTGGCATAACTTTCCTAAAAAATGGAGTTTCTAGCATTTGGTCAGTAGACAGTTATTCTTCCTTTATGGAGTCTTTATCGATGTGCCCCATTAAAAGTGTCAATGCCAAGAATTTTTATTATTTCATTTACATTAGTGTCATTCCAATTATGAGAATGTTTTCTTGATGTTGAGGGAGTTGATCTATTGACGACTAACATACGTTTTGCATATTTATTTGTTTCATCGACTATTTTTGTAAAAATAGAGTCTGAAAACACACATTCAAAAAAGTCTTTTTCGGTAACAGCAGTAGTAGAACTTCCTTTTAACTTATTTTCCCCAAAAAACAAAAAAATATTTGTTTTGTGTATAGGTTGGGCGTCATCCCATTTAATTTCTTCCCCTATTTCTGAAACTGGATTATCAGGCTCATCCAAGGAATTTATTGAAATCGACAAATCATTATCTTCTATCTCATCATTATTTTCCACATCACATTCTGAATCTGAATTACCAAAATCTTCATCCTCTAACTCAATTAAAAGTTTTTCAATTTCATCTTGCGTAAGATACCTTTTACGTCTCGACATTTTAATATACAATACACTCCGTCTCATAATTATAAGGACACCCGTTTTTCTATATTAGCTAAACACTGAACACTATTATTTAAACAATTTTTTTTTTTATTAATTTGAATTTCATCAATAGACGATATTTAAAAAGTTTTATCATTTTTTTATCTCAAAAAACTTTAAATACAGTCAAAAAAGGGATTTTTCAGGTGTTCACAATTATAAGGACAGCTTGAATCTTAGTACTTTTTTTCAATTATTCTTTTAATTAATATTTTTTGAGGTCTCTTTTTAGGGTGAAATGGTCAGACATGCTCTCTGGTATATATATATATATATATATATATATTCTTTAATATTCAGTATCAATACCATTTCATACAGCATAGATGATATTCTGAATACATTTAAACTATTTAAAATTTCCACTTGCATGCACTTTTCTAATATAATAAATTAAGGTGTTTTCAACTTTTAGGCCACGGGAAAGGCAACAATAAAGAAGTTTTTTCTTTACTTTACTTTCTATTGCTCTAGAAGTAGAGCAAAAATATAAGTCTTGTTGAAAAAAAATATTATTACCCCCCAAAATCTAACAAAAATCTGAGAATTCCAAGTTTAAAATTTGCGGATGTTCTCTTGATGTTCATAATAATAGAAAAAAAGTACTAAATTCATTCAGCTCCCCAGAGCACCACAGATCCACCTTTAAAATGCCCGATTCATATCTGCCTTTAAAAAATCTGCTCTGTCTCTCGCTATCTTCAGATCGTGCCAGTAACTGTTAAAATCATTTGATTAATCAAGAATAAAATGTTTTTCATCCAAAAATGCAATATTTTACCATTTAATATTGTCTTTATTCAACTTTAACACAGACGTTCTTTCCCCCATTAAATGCTTATTGATTATTACAGGTTTTTTTAAATTCATTTTAACATATTATTAATTATTTTAAGCATGCATAAATGTGGACCCCAATTTTTCGATAAAAATTACGAGCAAATTCAGCAGCATTCATTATGAGCAGAACATTAAGAGGAATTATGAGTGTTCGATCTCTGTAAAACAACTATGATTTTGCATCAGATCTCTCTCCTATGGAACCAGCATTTCAAAGTTTGATCACATTTCCTTCAGCAATTTTAGATCTTCGAATTTCATTAGAAAATCGACGGATTGAAATTATCCTTCCACTTAAAAAACACGTTTATCATACTTCACTACATGAACGTTCTTTTTTTCGAGGAATTATCAGTAATGTCCATCCAAGAAAAAATGAAGGCTTATGTATGAATTAATCTAGCCCAGTAGTTAACAAATTCGCCTGTCAACTGTAATTTATCCGCTAGTAAGATAAAATGAAAAAATCTGGATTGTCCCTATAACATACCTGCCAACATTTGAAAATGACAATTAGTAGCACACCAATTTTTAAAATGATTGGATGGTTGGTTGGCTCATTTTTATCATGCAACATACGAATCCTAAACAAATAAATGTATATTATCGTATTTTCTTGTGTATAATCCACGGGGTACTATTTTCAGCCCTGATGAAAAAATTTCCATAGATAATATGCACTGCCGGATGCCAGACATCTGGCTTTTATTTGCCACAGCAATCCGGCCACATTATGTTAAAATGTTTTTACCCCCCCCCCCCCCCTCAGATTAAATATTTTTAAAGTTATTATTTTTATTGAAATAATTTGCATTAGTGTTCATATATAATAAAAGACTGTACTAATTTAAGAAACAAACACAATTTATGAAATCAGGTGTAAAATAATTTTATTCTAAATTCAAAATTACTCTTTTTACACTATATTCAACGAGTTTTTAAAATTCAGCAAAAATGCTAGCCAATCAATGAATATTTTTGTTGTGTATTTAATTATGTGTATAATTTTAAATATAAATTATAATTATTGCAAAAAATTATAATCTTAGCATTGGGATAATTATTTTAAAAATATTAAAATATAAATATTAAACACATTCAATGGCTTCCTGCAGGCATTTGATCATAGATTGTTATTGGAGGAAGGGGAAGGGGTGGGGGGGGGTAAAAAAAAAACAGTGAGAAATATTAAACAATTATAATTCTTTATAGGTTCTAGCATCTAATAAAGTACATTTAAAAAGAACATTGACATTTATGTTGTGGAGGGAAAAAGATTAGGAATCCCAAGGCACCGCAAGGCGTTTGTTTGCCATCCGTTAAGGGGTGGGGTGGGGCACGAGGGGGAATACAAAATAATACACGAATGAGAAATATTTAACAATTCTATTTCTTTATACATTCTAGAATCTAATAAAGCAAGTTTAAAATCAAAATTAACATTTATGGAGTGGATGGAAAAAGATTGAAAATCCCAAAGCAAAACGTAGTCAGAAATGTTGCAGTTTTGGTGCTAGATAAAAATTCGTAATTTTGAGCCGATTTTCGTAGCATCGTAGCTTACGGCCCAAATTCGTAGCAACTACGATTTATTCGTAGCAGTTGGCAGGTCTGCTATAATTATGAACATCTAAAAACGTGGAGAAACACATTTTGCATTATCTATACATATAAAAGAGTACTTCCAAAGAGAAGTTCAAAATACTTAATAGCCCAGATGACCTTGTCATAGCCAACCACCATTTTAGCAACTTCCCAACTGTCTTTACTGCAAGTATGTGAAGAGACAGAGCTATGCCTATCACAATCAGTAGTACCAGAGCCGGGAAAATGAACACGCAGCAGCTCAGCTAGCGTCTCTTCACTCGACTCACTGTATCTACCAATAGGAGGACGAATAGCATTCAAACTAGAACTATAATCTCTAGTCAAAATTTTTCCTACCTTAGCAGTAGCAAAAATACCATTAATACCATCACAGAACGACTGCCAAGAATGTCGCTTAGCAGTTCTAATGGCCTTATTGTAGGAAGTGAGGGCATCCCGATAGGCTTGCCATGCACCAGTCTTTCTAGCTCTATTAAAGAGCTTCCTACATTTCTTACGTAAAGAACTAAGCTCAGAAGACCACCAAGGAACACGCCTTGGGGAGCTAGTAACCGTAAGCTTACAGCTACTATGATAAGAATTGAGAATGATCTGTTGCAACTGGTCAACAGTCAACTCGATATCATCAGTAGAATTGAACTTACCAGAAAAGGTGGAAAGGCCTTTTCCGAGAAGCTTTTCAAAAGAACCCCAGTCAGTAGATCTCGGGTTCCTCCTAGCAACCTTTACATAGTAAAGGCCTTTAACAGAAAAAGTGATCAGTTGATGGTCAGAAGCTGTAACTGCATCAGACACCTTCCAATCAGAGATGTACCCTAAGCATAAAGAGTTACACAGAGTCAGGTCAATAACCTCTCTTCTATTAACGGTAACAAAAGTAGGTTCATTGCCTCTGTTAAGGATACACAAGTTATAAAATAAAATATGATCCATCAGCACATCTCCCCGCTTGTTGCAATCACTACTTCCCCACAAATTGTGGTGAGCATTTGCATCACAGCCAAAGATGAGCCTAAAGCGTGAACGACAATAGCTAAGAATAGACTTAGCCAAGTTAGACAATGGTTCTATCTCCTCGTAAGGAAGATAGGCAGAGACAAATATAAAATCAATATTTGCAGCTCTGTCATTGAGTTTGACTTTAACCGCAACCATATCCTTATTCAGGAAGTTGACAAGATTAAAGGCATTAAGTTCAGACCTAGCAATAATGCAAGCCCTGGGTGTATCGCAAAAGGTGTCATAAAAAATATTGAAACCTTTAACGCTAAGGCTGATGATTTTACCATCACGGGTCCAAGGCTCTTGAATAAGAACAATGTCAAAATCTCCATCAACCAGCTTCTTGGAGAGAAGAGCCGAAGCAGCCTTGCTATGATGGAGATTCAACTGACCAACTCTAATCTCATCCATAACAGAGAAACAGAGAAGCAACAGCCAGGTGGAAATTATCCATCATGGCCTGATTCAGGCGAAGAGTCCTTCTGCAACAGCTCCAAAGCCTTATCAATCCCACACAAAGACTGCGGCGAGCCAGCTAGCAAAGTGCCCTCTGACCCAGAGTCCAGTGCAAGATCAGATAAGTCAAGAGCATCACTAAAGGTACTCACTTGAGAAGCCGAAGGGAACAGAGCCACCTCAAAAGCAGATGACACCTGAGAAACAGGAGGCTCAAAGGAAGCCAGGGGCTCAGCAGACTCTGAGGAATCCAAAACAGAAGGATCCACAGAAGTAGATACCACCTCCTTAGGTTCCCGTTTGTTGTAATCACGTAGAATCTTAAAGAATCCATGATCAAGACCTGTGAGAGCAGAGAAACCAGACCTGCGCATCACCTCAACATCCCCAGAATCAACCTCGAGAATCCATCTAGCAGAGTTATATCCTGCAGAACACTGCAAGACACGCCACTCCATAGCTTTCAACTCAGGGTTGTAATGCTGAAGACATCTCAGAAACATACTAGAGTCAGAGAACTTGTCTCTAGTCCTAAAAGCGACTTTAACAGGCTTGGGCAACTCATCAGCATCCAAGACTGAGTACTAAGTCACCCAATATTCTATTACCAAAGTTGGTCTTGATCCATTCCATCGTAGCAGCATTACTACACTGGAGAATCAGAGCCCCCTTAACCAAGTTATTGGCAAGAATTTCAGGCAGACTGTCTCCAATAGGAATAGAGTCAATCAGCTTCAAAATCTCACGCTGAATACAATCATAATCATCCAAAGACAGCCTGCCAGAAGAGAAATCCCTCTTAACAATGGCTACCCTGGTCGATGACTGAACAGCATGAGCATAAGAGCAAGGTTGATCATTCTTTCCAGATCGGATGTCTCCCCCCTGAGGTTAGACATCCTTCCCAGAAGAAGCACTCTAAGAAGGTTGGACATCCTTCCTTAACTTTTTCTGAAAAGCCTGCACTGTGGGGGATGGCGTTGAACCCAAAGGCCGAGACCTTTTAGTGCCAACAGCAGCAGCACAAGAAGCCTGAGACAATTGTCTCCTCTTCTTTTTTCTCAAGTTCTTCTTCTGGCTTTTGGTCGGAACCCCAACACTAGATAGTTCATCCCCCATGGGCTGCTGGCAAGAGCCAGCCTCTCCGCTAGAAGATGGACCCACATTAATGGTCCCAACCAAACCAGAGCCTTGATCTTTCGGCTTAGTCAAAGCTGAAGCTGTGTCACTAGTTACACCCAAAGGTAAACCAGTTACCACATCAGCATATGCTCTGGTTACACCAGAAGGTAAACCAGATGCCGGAGACTGTAAAGAATTTTTCGAACAGGACCCTCTACCTAAGTCCTGAATGTGCCCCTTTTTATCCTGCGCGACGGGCGATGCAGTACAAGAAGAATTATTAGAACTTTCCATGATGTGAATTTCACCTGCAGATCTTAGCTGGGCATGTTGGAATGGCCTTCTCGCCATGGGTGACCCTGCCAGGAGCATACACTCCACACACAAAGCATTCATTCAGCGTGCAAAGCATACACCCCAGACGTACAACGCCCATTCCGCCCAGGAACACCCCACCGCCACTATGAGGCGACCTGCAGGACTTGGGGGGGGGGGGGATAATAACCTTATCAACAAAGCGATTAAACACTTAAATTGAGATTCTGTCTATTCAACGTTTCTGCCATTGGCAAACCAAGAAACCGAAAAACCGTGCAAAATTTCCATGTAATATAAAATAAAAATCTGTTTAAATAAATAAAAATGACTTCTATTTTCTCATATAATCGTGAATAACCTTCATGCTAAATTTTTTTACCTCTCATACATAAATAATCATCAAACACAGCGATTACCACATTAAAAACTGTGAAGAAAAAACGTAGATTACAAAGGGAAATGGTTCTTTTCCAGCATTACCGAAATCCCTAATCAGATCGGAGCTGCAGCGGATGCAGCTCCAACCAAATGGTCGAAACTGGTAGGGCAAGCGAGTAGGGGCGGTTGTAACTGTTCTTTCCCTAAAGAAATCCCTTTTTTCGGCAGCTGCATGAATGAGCAGTCCCTTTACGAATTTTCGAGGTGCTATTACGTTTAAAAATGGTTAACTTTTCTGAGCTTTTTAATAATTTTTTATGATAAACGAAGTAATTTTTTTTTTCTATATGCATAATACTATACAATATAATATTTATTTTCAAAATATCTTGAAAGTTGATAAAATATTTTTTTTGAATATTTCTGGGGGGGGGGGGGGGGCTGCAGCTCGTACCACGAGCCGCCACTGGTTGCGGTTAAGAAAAGGAGGTACTACTCAATTGTGCTTAGGGCCTTCATCCTGTTGGATAGGAAGGATTTTATATCCACAAACACACGATGATCGGGCCTTTTACGAATTAAATACGGCATGCCGATTACATGGCTTATGGGCCGCATACCACCTTCAGTATCGGTTCCATAAAGTTTCTGTCCTCTCCGCCACAACGCCGCCAAATGGCATCGGCGATATATAAAGCATCGGCATACCAATACGTTTCCATATCGATACCACGCTACCCCCATCGATATTTAAGTGGCCCAGAATTGGGGAGTTGACTGATTTTAAATTTTTTTTGCCGAAATGCCTCGCAATTTTGTTAAAATTAAAAAATAATTATTAAAATTGTTATTTTTTTAAGACACTTTTTTTTTTTTGTAAATTACTATCTTAACGGCCTTCTTCACTTACCGTCGCCGGAAGCTTAAGCCAGTGGTATTCTATGGGAAATTTTCTTCACATCAATTAATACATATTTTAAATTTTTAATTCACATTCAGAAAATTTACAACTGTTAAATTGGCAGAACTTTTGGAAAAACGGATTTTTTTTATTTTTTATTTTGAAACTGTAAAATGAAAAATTTCACATATTGAAAATTCGTATTTTACAGCTTCAAAGTAAAATATTTAAAGTTAAAAAAAATCCGTTTGTAAAAAAGATCCGTCAATTTAACATTTGTGAATTTTCTGAATGTGAAAACAGGAATAACATTGGCTTGAGCATCTCTGGCGACGATAAAAGGGAGCCCCTAAGGATATGAATTTTTGCAAATAAATGCACTGAAATAAAACAATATATTAAAATTTCTCAAATATCTCATAAAATTTAAAAAATAATAAAATTTTAAAATGTTTGACGTTAACTAATTTTTACCCCCTTCCCGTCTCTAATTTTGCATTACTATTGTTTAACAAATATTCTAAATATATTTGTGTACTACTGTAAATAGTTTAATGATTAAATGCCCCCCTTTTTTTTAATAAATTAACTTTTCAATGAACCGGTAAAGATATACATAAATAGCTTTTGAATATATTTTTATACTATAATAATGTAAATTCAGAGAGGAAAATTAAAACACGCTTAGTTAATAGCAAGAAGCATTTAAAAAATATTTTAAATTTTGTATTTAATTGAAATATTTTTTGAAAAATGCTAAAATATACTTAATGCTTTTGCTTCAATACATTTCTATGCAAACTTTCACTATTTTAAGACAGTAATTTACACACACACACACACACACACACAAAATAAAAGACACCCATCGTAAAATTAAGTTTCACACACATAAATAAAAATTGCACAATCAGCTTTAGAACATGCATTTTTTCTTCATTAACCCCTTCCACTCCAGGGACGTACATGCGTACGTCCTAGTGTTAATGGCCATTAATACCATGGACGTACGTGCATACGTCCAAAGAAAGTATACGATACTATTTCAAAATTATAATCTGGTATTTCAGACATTTACACTACAGCTAGCCTGGAGTGGAAGGGGTTAAGGGGACTTGGCACCTTTGACGACACCACAGAAGTAGGTTTCATATCAAACCTTATATTTCCATTTAATTCTTTTCAACTGAATTGTATTAGGCTTGTTCAATAAAGTATACGTTCAGGCAAAAATTCCTATGGTTTATTTTTTTTTTTACAGATTTTAACTCTTTAACTTGCATTTTCTGTTTGCATTTTTTCATGATCTTTGAAATGCTAAAACTTCTACAAGTACTTATTTTTTTTTTTAATAGAACTACCTAAAAGAATTAAAGATGAATTTTGCAATATCTTTAAAAGAAATATTAAAAATAAAAATATAACAAAAAGTATGCTTTCCCCAAATTTTTACCTAGATATGCTTTTTACAATTTTTCTCTAAAAAAGTAAAAAAGAACTACAAAAACCATCCCAATTTTTTAAGTACGTTACCATTAAATCGTTAAAAAAAAAAAAGTATTAAGTTATAAAATAAGCTTTTATTTTTGCTCTCTCTCCTACATTCACATGCTCTTACCAAAAAACTTCCCCCTTTATTTTCCTTGTAGTTATCCATCTTGCGTCCGTTTTTCAATTTACTGTTTGCTCCTACTTGTACCCTTCTTATTAACTTTTCATAAAAAATTATAGCAAGTGTTTTAGCACCTGATGAAGACTGTTTTTAAAACTGGCTCTCTAAATTTTAAATAGAGGGTGATTTCAGAACTACTGTTCAAAAATCTGCCTGTGTGTCAGGAATTAGAAATCAAGCAAAATTTATATAGGAATATGTGGCCAGAAACGAAATTTAGTTAATCTTCTCATGAAAAATATTAATTTTAATTAGGTTTAGCAATCACATGAAATAGATATTTTCGTCTTATTTCATGAATTTAACTAGAAGAAAAACTGGAATTCCCGTATTGAAAACGAAATACAGTCGAATCTCATTAACATGAATCACTTTTAACATGAACTGATTCCACAATCCGTTAAAATTGAAGATTAATGTTGTTATATGAAAGTTAGTTAGATAGCATGAACTAATGATATCATGAACATTTCTTTTGTTCCCCTTGAGATTCACATTAACAAGGTTCATCTGTACCTAGAATCAGGTAAATTATCTGAACACAATCACCCCTGTATTAAGGCAACAACCCTTTTGAAACAATATTTACCAGGCTTTTAAACAAATCTGAACAGCTGAATATTTCAGTAAATAAATAAAATTTAAAATAATAAAGTGATTCAGTTTTTTTTTTAAATCAAATTTTCATTTCTTGTATGATAGATACCTGAAATATTTTAGCTTACCTGTAAACACTGTTAAGAATTCAGGCATAAAAAGTAAATTCCCAACAATAACCATATGTATCAAAATGCTAAGATATATACTTTCATTCTTTTAAAAATAATTTTATGTACTTCCCCCCTCAACCCACCGTTTCATTACTGCACTTACATTTATAAAGAATTTAAATCTGTTATTAAAATTAAAAGTTCACTTAAAATTATTCAGACAACTTTCACATGCAACATTCCTTGAAACTTCTAAGTCTTGATCAAACTTTTCCAGCAACAAATTTATATTAATTTGAAAATACAACTTTGGGATCTTCTGAAATTATTCGTTTTTAAGTTACTCCAAGAGACACAGACAATAATCAAAGTTTAAAAAACTTGACTTTGGTAATCTGGTAAGTTTCTTTTAGCTAAGATTATATTGACATTTTTTGGGAAAATGAGTAAAAATAATAATAATGCAACTTTAAGACTTACCATTCTGCTAAATTCAGGTTTCTTCTAAATTTATTTTATTTTATATTAAATAATTTCACAAAGAATAACACATTTTTTTAAAAAACATATCTTTATTATCAAAACAATATTACATTCATGATTAAAACGGAAAAAAGAAAATTAAAAAACCAATCAATGTTAGAATTTTGTTGTTCAAGAACTTTTAATTCGACCTCCATTTCTATCGGCTATGCATACTGTAGTATCTTTTGATGACTATGACTTATATTACATGACTAAAAGGAAAATAAAATAAAAAATCAATCATTGTCAGCATTTTGTTGTTCAGGAACAACTTTCATTCTTTTCATTCGGCCTCCATTTCTATCAGCTGCATACCGTAGCCATCTCTTTATGCTTTGCTCTATTGCATAGTGTGTCACATTTGCAAAGTTTCGATTTAATTTCACTGATGCTAAAAATAAAAACATACATTTGATTCATAAAGCAAATTTAAATTTATAAATAAAGCACTTTAGAAACACGTATAAGTTTTAAAAAACACATTTAATTAAAATAGATGACACATTTCTAAGCATTTCGCCCTGATTAACAGGGCATCATCAGGAAAACTACATGATTACACAAAAGTGCAGTTGTGTTCAAGTACATATATATTATACATCTGGTGAAAAGTACAGTTAAATCGCTACTTCAGTTCAAAAGATTTTTCGGAGTTCATTGGCTGGAGCCTCTCTATGTTAACAATGAGGCAACATTTGATAACTGGAACTTGTGTTTAACTGAAATTTTCACCTGATGTATACTATATAAATGTATTTGAACACAACTGCACTCCTGTATAATCATGTAGATTTCCTGATGATGCCCTGTTAATCAGGGCGAAAAGCTTAGAAATGTGCTTTAATTATGTGTTTTTTAAACTTATACATGCTTCTAAAGTGCTTTATTTATAAATTAGAACACTACACGTGCTTTTAAAAGTGTCTCTACTGAAAAGCAAATTCATTTTAAACAAGAATTTTTTTCAGTAAGTTTATTAATTAATTTTTTAATCTACTTTGAGTATTGAAAGTTTTTCAGGGTTGCCACTCAAACAGGAGAATGAAATTCCGACTTTTCCAGGTGTGTTCTAAGAAAATTCTAGTCTAACCATATGCACTGGCTGTGTTGAGGGCTAAACAATAATGGTACTACTTGAAAACACAAAAAAATACATACGACAAAAGTTGCATACAGTGATAGCATCTGTTGTTTATAATCGGAATAACAAATTTCTTTCACGAGCGGAAAGGAAGGCTGGCGATATTTAAAAAAATTGTGGAAGCTAGCCAAGGACAAATTTGGCTAGATTCTGTCCGACCCGAAAAAAACCAAGTGTTTTTTTTTTTACATCTTTGTTTAAAATTGTTGTGTTGTTGTTGCTACTTATGCCACTCTGAAATTCCGAGCCCCGATAGTGGAACTATCCGGATTAAAGGCAGGAGGGGTACGCCTTCCGTTTCAGAGGAGTGTCCCGTAGGGAGGAAGAACGATTTTAGCTCCAGAAGCTGGCGAAAGATGGCAGCACCAGCAAACCCCAGGAACTCTAATTTTGATCCGGAACAAGGCCGAGTGAAAACTGATAGCTGTCAAATGTCCTCACACATAAAAACATTGTTAGTTCTCATATCTAAATGTTTATTTTCTGAAAAATAACTTTTAACTTACCTTTTTCTTTTAAGTATATTCAATATTTATTTATATTTTTTATTTTAAATCTAATTTGCAGTTTTTCATGCACTACACGTTAACATCGATGTTTTGTTTACATCTTTGCCGTTGCCACTTTGAATCTGCTTAATTCTTCCATTTATGGCTGTTGCCACTTTGTAGAAATAATTACAGGAGTGCATGTGACTTATTATATTAGCTGCTTTTATTAATCTAAATTTTTTTATTTTTAAAATTTCAGCTTTTGAAAACAATAGCGACACAAATGGTCAAATGGATAGTGAGGATGATCCTGAAATAATTCCTAAAAGAACGTACATGGAATTGCAAGCTTCATATAATTTCTTAGAAAAAGAGAAAGTAGAAATAAAAAAAATCGCAGAGTTGCAAAAGCAACATGAGGAGATGGAGTTGGAAAACAGGGAAATAATACAATTACGATCATTAAATTATCAGTTACAAGTAAGACATTTTCATCTTTCTACACAAGGTAAGTTTCATAAAGCTTTATTTATTTATTTTTTTTTTTAATAAGCACATAAAATTTGTTATTTTATTAATGAAAGCTAAGTAAGTGAACATGATGTATGTTTCTAAAGTTAAGAAAGAGCATACATGATACACATGATGTTGCCATCTGGAAAACTTCAAAAAATCAAACAAAAGATCCCCCAGGGAGATACCTTACCTTCTTTAGGTATTCAGGCGGTGTCACGTACCCCGAGCCAGAGTGATCTTTTCTTTTCCCTGTTTTTTTTCCCCAAGGGGAATACCTCTTTTAGGTATTCAGGGGGTGTCACAAACCCCGGGTCTGAGTGATCTTTTCTTTTCCCCTTCCTTTTATTTTATTTTAATTTTATTATTAATTTAAACTTTTGCTGCCAAAGATTTTGGCCTTTCCTTGTTCTTTTGGCTTTTATGTTTTTTTGCCAATAAGCTCTTGGTATTTTCTTGATCTTTTATTTTGGTTTTTGTTTTACTTTTTCTGGTGCCAATAAGTTTTTTGGTGCATTGTTTTGTTATTAAAAAAAAATTAATTTTTGGAAAGCACAAAAAAATGATACCACTCTCCTTGTTTTACTAATATTTGTTATGTTCTGACTCACCTCGTTTTTTCATTGTTGGCTGTTATTTGAAAAAAAAAAAAACTGTAAATAAAATTATAAAATGCAACAAAAAATCAACATCTTAACCAGTAACTGAAGTACGCACTGAAAAGAGAAGCAATAGAGATCCTATCTACGCAAAACGCAGTAAACGACATCGAGCACAGCATAATTCCACCTGAATGGAAACCGACCCTGGAAAAAATGAATAGAACTGAAGGAACGACGGGCAGCGAAATTATAAAAGAAGAATGAGCCACCGACGATCTTTGTTTCAGGCTTGAAAGTTTTCCGCCTTTAGGCGGAAATCCGCCTTTTTTTAATCCATTTCGGCTGTTTCTGAGATCAATGCAAATCCGATGAGAAATCGCGACCAAAATTTATGGGGGGGGGGGTAATCGAACGACACTATGCTTAGTACCGGGAACGCAAGCGGCTTTTCACACCGCTATTTTCCGATTAGCAATCCATCGCTCGCGAGCGTTTCACCCTTTGTTGCAATTGGCGAAGCTTACGGAGGAAGGCGGAGCTAATTTCGTGACACACACGATATACACGCAACGCGCTGCTTCCTCCCTGCAGCGAAAGAGCATCAAAGAACTTAACTACAACTTTCAGTGTTTTGTTTACGTTTTCAAAGGAGCGGTAGCGGAATTGGCTAATCCTATCGTATCGGCAATTTATTGAACACGTGCTTTCGTTACTTTTTTTGTAAGTTACATCGCAGAATGTTGTTTTAAAAATGGATATATTGACTATTAATGACGAGCATAAAGCCCGTGAAATCGATAGTAAGGAAAAAAATAAATTTAAATTCGCGTGGCTGAATGAGACTGTTATAATTAAGGGAAAAGATGATGAAGAATGTTCAGTGACCATCGGAGATTCAATTGTGAAAATCAATGTGAGTGGAAAAGTTAAGTGCACATTGTGCGCTGATTTTATTTATTATGGCTCCAAAGGTTTGACGGCGATTAAAAATCACGTTAAGAGAGACAAGCATGCTGAAAAAGTATTTATAAAGAAAAAGAATTTCACTTTGCCTTCGGACTTTCTTGGAAATACTCAGCAAAATCAAGAAACAGTTGCAGTTTGCCAAAACATCTCTCTCCCTGACAGAGTTGCTAGTCTGGAAGCAATGTTGCTTGGAGTGTTGGCACAGAACAATATCCCTTTTACTGCTGCACCTGTGTTAATTAACTTAAGCAAAGCCATGGCATCTGACAAAAAGGCTTTGTCACGTTTATCTATGTCGCGCACTACAGCTTCATATAAAATGAAACTTGGGATGGCCAAAAGTTTTTTTGATGACACCAATAATAAAAAAAAAAAACTTTAAATTTTCATTGAACATTGATGAGGCTACAAGCACCAACAAAATGAGGGTGCTATGTATTTTAGCTAGCTACTTTTGTCCTAACAGCAAAAAAGTTGTTATAGATCATTTAGCTTCAATAAGTTTGAGCAGAGTTACTGCTGAACAACTGTTCACAGAAATTATCAACCTATTTGAAAAAAATGGAATTCCATTTCAAAACTTGGTTTCCATTTTAATGGATTCCTGTAGTGTCATGAGGGGATCCAAATCTGGTTTAGAGACCAGAATTCGTCAAGGAAAAGCGCCACATTTATTGGATATAGATGGTGACTCATGCCATCATATCCACAATTCATCTAAGATCTTTTGCAAACCATTTTGTGGATTTGTTGAAAGTTTTTATAAGGATCTTTACACTGATTTTAAGTGGTCTGCAGATCTCTGTGAAAAGCTTCAAGAGCTTTGTTTGATTTTAGGCATTAAGCACTGTGCTGTTGAAAATCTTATAAAGCATCGTTGGCTGTCCGTTTATGACGTTACTCTCAATACTTTACAAATGTTGGATTGCTTCACAATATTTTATTTTTGTTTTTTAAAGGAAACGGATAGACTATCTAATTTTAGTGTATGTGTGAGCATTTACAAACAAAGAGATGTGACTTCTGAGGGAAAACAGCAAATTAAAGACATTCATAAATATCTGCAAAAAAAGAACCTCACGGAAGATAGAAAGAAAAGAAAAGACCGAATTGCTGCAAAATTATTTTCTTTCAGGAAGAAACTACTCTTAATTATGCATTTTTATGCATCTTCTCTTCCTATGCTGAAGAAATATGTGTGTATTTTCCAAATGAAAGAACCTCAGATACATAAACTATATGACGAACAAAGACAACTTTTTATAGATTTTCTGTCACTATTTGTTAAACCGCAAATATTACAGACTAAGCAGATGATCGAAATCTTGAACTTGGATTTTGGAGATGACTGCCTTTTGCCCACAGTCCAAATGTACTTGGGCAGTTATGCCACATCAATCATCTCAAAAAAACTAGTGACATTTACATTACGGAATTTTTGCAAAATGCTAAAACAGCATTTATTCACTGTGCAAAGTATTTGCAAAAAACTTTGCCCCTTAGAAGTCCTGTTCTGAAATGCATGTCAGCCATTGACCCTACTGCAAGAGGTCACCACACAACATTAGCCCGGTTTAAAAAACTCCCTGAATTAATTAGAAATGTTTTGGATGCTGATGATAGATCACAGTATGATTTAGAAGTCCATCGATATCAAGTGGACAATAATTTACCTTCTCCATCAAATAATGGTGAATTAATTAGGATTGATATGTGGTGGGCATTTGTTTTTCAAACTGGCAAGTATCCAGCCTTATCAAAAATGATAAAAACTATTTTAAGTTGCTTTCATGGCCCTCAAGCAGAGAGCGCCTTTAGCTCAATGAGTGCTATACTGGATCAAGAATCTGGCCGTATGAGCATAGAGACTTTATCTGCTTTGCAAACTGTAAAATATAGACTTTTGAAAAGTGAAAAGTCTGCTGTGGACTATTTCAAGCGTGATGATTGTTTACATACTCCAGTGCAGACATCATTATGCAGTAATTTAAGGAGTTCCTATAGACGGTATAAAGAAGAGTTGGATATTAAAATTTAAAGAGAAACTGGCCAAAAAGGAAAAGTTACAAATTTTGGAAAGACAAGAGATATCTAGAAAAAAGGCTATTAATTGTGTTAAAGCTGCTGAAAAAAAAACTAAGACTTGCTCGTAAGAGGAAATTAGAACAGTTGGCAGAAAAAATTGCTAAAAAGAGAAAAAGAAAACCATAAATATTCTAAAAAAATACTTTTATTTTGATTCAAATATTTAACAGTATTGAAATTCTCTTCTTTTATTATTTTTTGTTTTTTTACTTTTTTATGTATATAAATTGTATTCATTATTTTTACTTAAAATTTGCACACATTTCTTACAATTCTTCAAATTTAGCTAAAATTATTTATAAATAAATAGTTAATTTATAAATAGTTTCTCAGATATATCTTTATTGTAGATAAAATATGTAGCTTTTTTTTCTGCCATTTTATGAAAATATGTAATTTTAATTAAGGATTTTTGCTATTGCCTGTAGCTTATTTTTAATTTCAAGCTCATAGAAGAAGGTTTATTTATTTTTTTTTTTTTTGCCTTTTTAAATTTGTAAAAAAATATATTAAGTATTTTAAGTTTTAAGGAATTTTGCATGCATTAAATAGTTATAAGCAATTTATATTATATCGCAATCTTTATTTCTAACAAAACTATTGTCATATTAAAAAAAAACCTTTTTTCAAGGAATTTGGATATAGTGAACCATTGGTTATAGTGGACTTATTGCCATGTCCGCAGACGGTTTACTATATTGGGGTTCGACTGTATATTAATTAGTCATACTTACAACTTATACATGTCGTGTACACAGTTATATTGCGGTACTTTTGTGTCGCACAGAAGTTCAGCCTTTTTGACCAATTTGCACTTTCATGCCTGTTGTTTATGTCATTGGGTTCTGAAGATGGCATCGGATGAAAGCCGAAATATATCAACCAACTTTTAAGGATTTTTTAGTAAGGTAACTTAAAATGTTTTTAACAGTATTTAATAATCTAAGAAACAGTATGTTGGGAAATTTCATTAGTTACGTGATAGATTCAAAAATAGTACATATTTTGCATATATATATACTATTACAAAAGAAAATTATGTAAAAAAGTTATTTTTTAACATTGAATCATTTTAAAATTGTGATTTAAAAAAATTAACCTTACTCATTAATATTGTATTTAATCATTTTTAACGTTGCTATTTTTACCTTAATTTTACTGTGAGAATTCTGCTGCGATATCACAAAAGGTAAACGGAAAAAATTATAACTTTTTTTTTTTTTTTTCGTATCTACTGTATTTTATGTTACATTGTACAGTATTATTAATAAAATAAATCTGAACAAAAATTATTTATTAATACTAATTTAAAAAGAAGTGGTTTTTAAAAATATATGTAGCTGGTGGGTGTCGCTGCATGGAAGTTTTCCTATTTTCTATGAATTTCTTTCTTTACAAATCATCTTTAAAAGGGATGTGTCGGTTCTGTCAACCATAAAATTCTAAAACTATATAGTTATTTATATAATATTAATTATTTTATATAATAATTTAAAAAAAAAGTCGTTAGTAAAAATAGTATTCATTAAAACAACAAACTAAGTATAATATATCACTGCATCGGATTTAAAATTATAATTATTATTGTAATGATTTAGAATATTATGGACGATTTTTTAACCAAATCCCTGACATTCCACTGAAATACAAATAATACAATGAATGGTGGACCTGTTGTATGACTATTGTGTCAGGAAAAGAAGGAGTGGCTGATAAACGCATTCTTTAACTCCTAGTCTGCAACGAAGGGGGAAAAACACAATTGCATATACGTGCCCATGACCGTTAAGTACAAACTCTCAACCATTCTATTACGTCCATGACCATTTAGAAGTAACATGCTGACAGTGTATAAACGCTTGTGACCATTTAAAAGTAAAAATCTCTGACCGCATATACGCGTTCATGACCATGAAAGGGTTAATGTTCAAAATATTTTAAAAAGCTTTCGAGACATTTGAAATTTCTGGTCTAACAAATGATTATACAAAAAGTAATAACTAATAATACTGGTCTTGAAAGCTTTTAAAAATATTTTGAACATTAAAAATTTTTCATCTCTTGCAAAAGGAAAGTACCTGGGTCATTTTCCCTAAACGGGACTTTTGCATTCCAAAGGTTATAAATGGTTTGATTTTAGATTAAATGTCATGATATATCATTATGGTTATAATGCTTAGTGTTGTGTGTCATATTACTCAACATCTGAGAACATATCAATTAAATTTCCATATTTTAATTAATTAAAAGTTATTGAAATGTCATTCCCCTGTCTGTCCCTACCATCATACTGCAAACTTTGAAAAATTATTAAACCCCAATAGGCTCATAAATTCAGTAAACTAAATTTTTAATTTATTATTAAGGTTATTAAAGACACATTTTCTATGCATTAAAATCTTAACACTCATTCTATTTTGTTTAATAAAAATAATATTGATGTCCCTGGCAATTTGTGTCATTCCCTTGTCATCAGTTGAAAGTTTCACTACTAGATGTCACTACTGATCCGATTTCACCTGTGTGTGTAAGCTGATAAATCAGAAGTAACCATTGTGCTGCATGTTTCAGTTGTGGCTGCATTCTGCTAATGGAAAACAATTAAAACTTCCTAATTATCATGTGAGTATTTTTATTATGTGTCATTCCCCTGTCTTTACCTGTTTTCTTAAATGTATTCTAAATTATATTTATTGCACAGTTATAGCATTCCTACATGTATTATATACTGTATATAGCTTTTAGGCCTAGTATGCTTCAACCACATGAAGCTAGGAGCAAATGAGTTATTTTTTGTCATTCCCCTGTCTTATGTGGAGACAGGGGAATGACATTAATATTGAAAAAGCTTTAACCATATCTCCACACTAATAATATATTTACATTTAAGTTTTGAAAATGTTTAATTAGGTAAATCTGGGAATAGCAATTAATAATTAAATTATAATTAGCAATAATTACATTGTAATTATTGAACAAAAATACAATACTTTTAGTATTATTTAATAATATATATTTTAAATTCAATTTTTTAAAACATGTAATTAGGTGTTTTGTTGATTTATGTTGAATATCTATAAATTAAAAAAAATTATTAATTTTATTCATATTTTAAATATGAGTAAAATACATTACATTTTGTTAGTAATTTAGCTAAATTGAAAATATTAATTTTGTATATTTTTTAAAAGAGATTAATTAAAATTATATGGATATATTATAATTACTACTTAAACCTTTCCTAGATCACTGAGCATTAGTTAAATATGAATTTAAAGGGTTTAGGCTATAAAAATAGTTTTTGGAAGTACATAACATTTCTTCTTCATACAGAGCAACTTTATCATGTACATAGTATGCTGGTTACATGAAATATAAACAGATTATATTTAAATTAGTTTTTTTTCACTCTACTTATTAGTTATACAGTTTCACATTTTTTTCAGAAATTTTGGAAGAATGGCTCCCACAAAAAGTAAACAAAGTGAAGCTAAAAGGTTGGAAATATTAATAAAAAAGAGAGAAAATGAAAAGAAAAGGCGAGAAAAGATAAAAGCTGACCCAGAGTTGTTAAAGAAGCAAAAGGAAAAAGAAAATTTGAAATATTTAAAGAAAAAAGAAAAGGGAACTGTTAAATCTGTTTTAGAAATGACGGCAAGAGAGCAACGAAACAAAAGAAAAGAGTGGAGAATATGTAAAAGAAACCAGAGAAAGCAAGATAAAACTGCAGAAATTAGCAACATTGATGCCTTTATACCTGATGATGACAAACCAACTACACTCACACTAACTTTCAATCTAACAGACACACATACACCAGTGTCTTCATCTAAAAAGCAAGCTGGTCGAAAAAAGGTTCGAAGAGACCGTGCTAAAACATTCCGTGAGCTAGAAAAGACAAAGGCTTTATTAAAGAATGCTAATCGTCGTGCTGATAGATACAAAAAAAGATATCAGCGGATGAATGATTTGTATTGTAAGAAGAAGGACTTAACACCTAGTTCAAAAGTAAATAAAATGTTAACAGGTGCCAAATTTGTCAGTAGACAAGTTAAGCGGAAACTTTTATTTGGAGAAGTCTTGAATAAAGAGCTTCAAGATGGTTATAATAGTCTTCCAGATGAGAAATGTAGACATATTTACTAAGGTGATTAAAGACAAAATGTTAAAGAAGTATAAAGTACTAGGGCAAGCTAATTTCTTCTTAACACCAAAACGTGTGCGAGCAAATTGGCTAAGAAAGTATTTCACCTATGAAAGAAAAAAAACGTATTGGTTTTGTTGTGAGTAACGAACTTAAAAATAAAGTGATATCCTTTCTGGAAGAAGATTCAAATTCAAGAATGTGCCCAGGGAAAAAGGATTGTATTACCTATATGAAAATAAAGCGTCAAAAACGATACCTAAATGACACACTTCTGAACTTACACACACATTATAAACACAATAAATTTCTCCAGCAAACAGGTTTTAATGTTAGCTATACCACTTTCACTAGGTTACGGCCTTACTGGATTGTTTCACCCAAGGTGTCGGATAGAGACACTGTACTTTGTCGCATTCACGATAATATGAAGATGCTTGTAGGGAAACTTCATGAAAAGAAAATAATTGACTACAAGACCCCAGACCTTTTGTTGGAAACCTTATGCTGCAACAAAAGTAATATCTTGTGCCTGTTAAAACAATGTAGCTCTTGCAAGGATAATACAATAGGATACAATGACTATCAGCCAAATGCAAAAATAACTTGCATGAAGTGGAATACGGTAAAGGAAGAATTCACGGACAAAAGCGGCCAAGAAAGAATTTGTAAAAAATCAAAGAAAATAGAAATGGAATCTACTTTTGGTCAGACTGTTAAAAATCTCGAAGCTGATTTACCAAAATACAGAGAACACATAGCCACGCAAATTCATCAGCATATAGAAATAAAGCAATTAAAGATCAATATGAAAACAAATGAAATATTAATCCACGTAGATTTCAGCGAAAACTATGCGTGCAAGTATGCCAATGAAATTCGGGCCATTCATTTTGTAGGACGACAACAAATCACTCTTCACACTGGCGTGCTATATTGGAAGGATGAGAATGGTGTGGTCATACCTGAATCGTTTTGTACCCTTTCTGATTCTTTAAGACACGATGCTGCTGCCATTTGGGCTCACTTGCACCCTGTTATCCAGAATCACTTGGAAGCACATCCTAATGTAGACACCATTCATGGAATGAGTGACAGTCCGTCAAACCAGTATAGGAATAAAACAATGTTCTACATAATCAGCACTGTTCTAAAAGAAGCCTTCCCATGCATAAAAATGGTTACTTGGAATTATACCGAAGCAGGCCATGGGAAAGGAGCGCCTGATGGGATTGGTGGGGTACTAAAACGAACGGCTGACAGAATTGTGGCTCACGGCACAGATTTAGCCAACTACCACACCTTATTTGAGACACTTCAGAAAGAAGTGGTTGGTGTAAAACTAACTGCTGTTACAAAGGAAGAGATAATGAACTGTGATGTTTTTTTGGATGGGAAACCAATCCATCCATTTAAAGGGACTGCTAAGGTTCACCAAGTAACCTGGTCTGCAGAAGCACTAAAAACCAGTTACAGAATGCTGAGTTGTTTCGATTGTAGTCCAGGCAAGTGCTGTAAGCACTATGAAATTAAGTCAGTGCAGAAGCCAGCTAACCAGCGACGCCGATGTCAAGGTGCATCCAAGAAATCAAACCCACCTCAGGCTAGTGAGCATTATACACAAAAAACTAACGCTGGCAACTTGGCAAATTTACAAATTGGTGATTGGGTTGTTGTGATCTATGACAGTCATCTTTATCCTGGTGAAATCAACAACATTGTGGGATGTGAATATGAAATCAACGCCATGGAACCAATAGGGAAAGGAGTGTTTAAGTGGCCAATCAAGAGTGATGTGTGCATGTATCATCAAGATGACATAAAATTAAAAATATCTGCCCCATTACCATGCAAAGAACAATCAGCGTCCAGAACCACAAAATTTTATTTTGTTGATTATCCTTGAATGTAGTTTTGAATTAAAATTGATTTGATTTATGTTCACTCATGTAGTAATTAGTATTGCAATCTTCCTTTACTTTGTTGTCATTCCCTTGTGTGTAGATGTCATTCCCCTGTGTGGTCAAAATTTTAATTTTTTTTTTTGCTGATAGTGTAGTCATCATTCTGTATATCTAGGGTTGCCAAAAAAAATTTAAGATTTTTTTTTAAATTTTTATTTTTATTGTCATTTTTTGCTGAAAAGTCGCATTTAGGGCAAATGACCCACCTATATTTTTCTCTAAAACTTTCTTAGTGTTTAAACTTTCATTTCTTTGTAGCATGTCTTTTCCAGAATAAATTTTATTTTATGCTTTTTAGGGCTTCACAGTAAAAAGGTTCTAACTTTAAAAAAATTATTTTTTACTTAAATGTTATTTTTTTATTGATTGTAATTAAAATGAAATTACTGTTTATTTATCAAATTAATTTTTCATAAAATTTTTATGCTCAAAATTATTCTTTTAAAACATTGAACATACATAACTCAATAGGTTAGATTTGGTCCAATTTCGTATGGTTTTCTTAGTTTTGTACAGTGCCTTGGACATTTCACAAAAAAGTAGGGGAAAAATAGCAACCCTGATTTCTATTGCTTTAAGTAGGATAAACAAATAGTGATATTATATTGTAGCTTATTGAAATTAACTTGCAGGAAACTGAAAAGAAGAAGAAAGAGCAAGCTGCAAAAAGGCTAAGAGCAGAAGATATTTTTAAAGCCGCAAAGAGATTAAGAAGGGAAGCATTCAAAAACCTCGGTAAGAGTGTTTAAAACAATGTAAGAAAGTTTGTACACTTTTCAACACATTCATTGCTGGTCATGTGAGGATGTGTTAATAGTTGTTGCTGTACCACAGACATGAGTTTTCTTAGAAGGCCATTTTATTTACAACAAATAGGATTTAAAACTGGTAAAAAAATATATGTATCAAACTTATTTGTAACTAATATTTAGGTCTTTTTTCTTTGAATATTTTGACTTAATGCCAGCACATGGTAGGCATTAGAGGTAAAATTTTCTTAGTGCGACCACGTTATCTGCTGGCATGTGATATGAAAATAGAAGATGAATTAAGTGAGAAATGCATTATATTTGGTCAGTGGTTAGAGCAACTACTTCATCCAAGATATTTTCAATAAATAAAGGTGAAAGTGATCAATTGGATTGTCACCTGAAGTACAGTATCTTTATTGCTAAAATGATCAATCTGGTAATAATAATCATTCTGGTATTCTTCGGAAAGTTTTGCCAACAGTGCTACAATTTCAGCTTTTGTTAGGATGATGTAGTCTTCATTGAAAATCGGGAAAAAGTTTATTTAGATAGTTGCAAAAGTATATGTCCACGAGAAAACAGTGGAAATGGATAGAAATAATAGGAGTGCATGTGACTTATTTTACTAGCTTTTATTATTAGTCTAAATTTGTTTTATTTTGAAAATTGCAGCGACACAAATGGTCAAATGGATAGTGAGGATGATCAACACCGTCTCTAAAGGAGGCCTGACGACTCATTAAACATGGCATCGAAAGTAGTGCATTGGCTGAATAAAGACCGATACGGAAAGATTAACCAGTATGCTTTTCATTGGGGATTTAGAAGTCAATTTTTTTAAGTTTTCATAATTAAAGTTTTGATAATTTATCTTTTATTTTATTTTTATTTCCGTATTAAAATATTTATTTTTATAATGATCTAATTTCCACTCTAACCATTATTTCATATTTCTCTTTCGATTAATACATATATATATATATATATTTTTTTTTTACATGTTACTTTTTTTCTGTTTATTGAACTGTTAATAAAATTTTTCGTTTATTTATTTATTTACTAAAATAAAAAAATAAATAGATTATATGATGTTTAATCTTTAAATTAAAATTTAAAACTGCTCAATTTATTATTTTAAATTATGTATACACATATATAAATAATTTACTGCTATTATAAAAAAGTATTAGACCAATTCCGAAATTAAAAATTTTTAATAAAGAAAATATAGAAAGTATTTTTACAAAGGTAAAAATGACAGACACAATAATAACTTAAAAATTTCTTTTATTTTTTACATGAGTTTTACATAAAAAGCAAATCACACGTATTGCCTCTCAGTTTATTAAATAAACACGCGATGAATTCATGTTGGCATCTACGCATAATTTAATTTCATAATATTTTCATTTTCAGTGTTATTCTCAATAAAATACAGTTTAAAAATAATCCTTTAAAAGTACATATAAAGACAACAGATAACAATAACAGGAAATTAAATTTATATTATTCTGATTTTTATTTTTATTTTTTTATGCTTGGTAAAAAGTCTACAGATCAAAATGAAATATCAAAAAATAAATAAATAAATATAAAATAAAATAAAATATAAAAAATAAATAAAAATTCAACACAAAATTTGCACCTTTTTTTC
Organism: Salticus scenicus; assembly: GCA_963930645.1. NCBI lineage: Eukaryota > Metazoa > Arthropoda > Arachnida > Araneae > Salticidae > Salticus > Salticus scenicus. The sequence goes on from OZ005658.1 coordinate 229,486,732, forward strand.
CCTGAAACAATAATTAAAACAAGAAAAATAATTTCGTTAAATTATCTTAAATTTTATTTTACACATATTGATAAGCATATTATTTATAAATTACTATAAAATAACATATTTTGAAAGATTAATAACATTATATACAAATTTCATGTTTGAAAACCAAGAAGCAAAAGCGTGATAATAACCATTAAGAATTATAAAATCACCACAAATAGCTGAAAATAAATGTATAAACTACAAACGATTAATTGTCATCATTCTGATTCATATATGTTTATTTAATTATTTTTCTAGGCAGAAAAGATTATATGCATTGTAATTGTTGAATACATATAATATTCATTCATCGCTAACGCCAAAAATAATAAAAAAATTCATGGAATATTGAAAAATGTTTCTTCAAACATATGTAAGTAATAATAATAATAATAATAATAATAATAATAAAAACTTATTAATCTAGTAAAATATTAAATAAAGATTTAATGATGTTTAATATGCATTAATGCAGTAATTTTTTTGTTTAATTTTTAACTTTAAAAATAAATGGAACATAATTTATTGATGCAAAGGAAAAACATATTAGACTATTTGATTTATTGAAACTAATATTTAAATTAAAAAATCGAAATAAAATATTTAAAATGGGAAATGTATATGTTTCCTTATATATATATATATAAGTATATTTAATAATTTTAAAGCTATATTGGGACGGCAGTTTTATCAGAATTTTTTTTATGATACTAGATTTTTTTTTTTTTTTTTTTTTTTTTTTTAATATATATCACGTGATATTTTTCCCCCCTTTTTATGTTTAAAAATAAATAAATGTTGTAAACATTTTTTTTTTTTTCTTTTTAAACGACATAACTTAAAATTAAAGTTCAAAGAAAAATGCCAGGAAAACTGGGGGTGGAGGCATAAAACATAGTTTTTTTCTTAATATAATAGAAATTTCAAAATTTAAAGGTATGCTGCAAAACTGCACGTATACATTTATATCTCTGTCACTCTTTCTTTCTTTTTTTTTTTTTCTTTGAGAACTTTATGTGCCATATTTTCCTCTATAAGTCTTAAACAGGCAGTCAATATACTTCCTTTCATTAGTATTATAGATTACTTAATAAAATATTAATTTTGGAGATGCTTTTAATTCATGCAAGTGTTTGGAAGGTGTGATTTTTTGTTTAATCCATACATGCAATAAGATAACTTAAAAAAAATAAAAAATGTTTGTTGAAAAATTTAATGTACTCGAATTCCTTATTTTGATTTTTAATTATCATCATTCTCATTGAAATAAATTGTTGCGGCACTTCCTATAGCAGCATTGTTATTCATAACTATAAGAAATACATTTTATTGTCATGTGCTTATCATGAAAAACAGCAGTTTTTCTAGTGACGCAAGCGCAAAAACAAACGAACGGCACGACACGACACTCAGCGGAAACGGAAAAACGAACGAAAACTGCGACACTTATATATACAGGAATTTTAAGATCAAAGAAACCGCTGAAAGCCGACACTTAATATCACAGGAAATATGGGAGGTTATGTTCTGATATTTTCAAAATAGACTTTCACCTTCTGTCTGATCCTACCCTGAAATTGCTACATTTCTGCGTGCAATATATTTCGAGATATGAATTGGCTCATTTAAGTTATAAATGGGCGGACTATATGTGTAAGAATTTTTTCTCAAATATAGCTCGAGCGAATTTAGTTTAATTTATATATGATATTAATCGCTTTTATCTGATGTGCCTGACATCTCCCTTTTCCCTAGGAAAACTCTTGTTTTTTTTATAACTCAGTTTAAAAATTGAACTATTTTTTACTCCGAAAATACCGTGATGCGGCAGTTTCGCGGACGAATTTCTTCTCTTCCATCTGAAATACTGAATATCAAATAATCGTTTTGGCTCCATCTATCGGAAAGCGTCAAAAATAAACACAAAAAATAAAAAAAAAATATTTTTCTTTTTTTAATATATATATTAAATGAGTTATTCATTTAGGTACTTGTATTTTATATGACATTTGTTTATAAAAATATTCTTTGTATTTACATTGTTTTCATGCTGATACGTTGTTAACTTTCAAAATTGGTTCTATTTTAAAAGGTGATTGCAACAACAAAAAATTTTTCCTTTATTTTCATAAAAATGACAAATAATATGATAATCATATGCAAATATTTGTAATTTTTTCAAAATTAGGTGATAAATCACTTAAACTACGGATTGAAAAAATTCTTAAAACAGAATTTGAAAATAATTAATTTGCTCATTAAGTTTCTAGTATATATAATATATAAATTACAAAATGTTAAGCTATAATAAAATTTTGAATAGATTAAGATTTTTTTTTAATTAAATTCATAACAAACTATACACTTAAATATTTACCAGTATAAAATTTTCACTTTTTAAAGATTTTTCTATTATTATTTATTTTTCTCTTTTAAATCAAATCTATACCTAAAAAATTATAATAAGAAATAAATATAAATAAGAAATTTTTGTCATTTTTAAAATGTACTATATTATGCCTTTGTAATGTTGCATGTGTCCATCTTTTTTATCACTTTTTATAAAATTTTGAAATTTTATTTAGTTTGTTATTTTGTTCGAGTATGACCTATAAAACAACACTTTTAATACAGTGTTATAACTCATTACCATGCTCCTTTAATTTTGCGTTTTGATCATTAACCCCTAAAAAGTGATGATATCAATACAAACGGGTTAAAAGTTTGTGACGCAGCACTGTACTTTATGGCTATAAGAATTAGAAATACGGGTCTTAAAAATAATGATATCAAATTTTCAGTGACACTTTGATATTAATTAAATTATACATAGATTTTCTTATTTGAATTTGCTTTTTCCTTTTATTTATGTTTACAGTGTAAACGTTATTTTCAACATAAAATAATATATAGCATTTACTCATTGATACCTTTCCATTCACATCTCTTATACTATGAAAGTATGTGTTTTAAAAGAAATTATATGAAATTCCAGTAACGCAGTGGTGTTACATTAAGTGATTTGTTTTTAAATTTCTCTGCAATTATTTTGTTTTGCATATTAAAGTATATGTGCACATTGAAATATTGCTTTTAATTTTCAAATACGCTGTCAAATATATCACTTTCATTAAGCTTATATTATGTACTGAAATATATTTATTTCAATGAATTATTCTATCTTTTGCATCACGCCATCCAAAACTGTAAGTAAAATATATGGAAATGTTTACTTTGTGTCATTTCATCCAAATAAATTGAAAATGCATGCAAATAGATATCGTGATGCAAAGAAAAAAACTGTGAAATTTTTTTCAGTTTTGGATGGCGTGACGCAAAAGATAGAATAATTCATTGAAATAAATATATTTCAGTACATAATATAAGCTTAATGAAAGTGATATATTTGACAACGTATTTGAAAATTAAAAGCAATATTTCAATGTGCAAATATACTTTAATATGCAAAACAAAATAATTGCAGAGAAATTTAAAAACAAATCACTTAATGTAACACCACTGCGTTACTGGAATTTCATATAATTTCTTTTAAAACACATGCTTTCATAGTATAAGAGATGCGAATGGAAAGGTATCAATGAGTAAATGCTATATATTATTTTATGTTGAAAATAACGTTTACACTGTAAATATAAATAAAAGGAAAAAGCAAATTCAAATAAGAAAATCTATGTATAATTTAATTAATATCAAAGCGTCACTGAAAATTTGATATCATTATTTTTAAGACCCGTATTTCTAATTCTTATAGCCATAAAGTACAGTGCTGCGTCACAAACTTTTAACCCGTTAAGGGTTTTTTGTATTGATAATCTTTCATCCTTCTAGTAATAAATAATACATATGACCACGCTAAAGAAGAAAAAAAAATAATAATACCAACAATTATTATAACAGTAATAATAACAGCAACATAATACCAACAATTATTATAATAGTAATAATAACAGCAACAAATAGATAAAATGTTTTCTCTTGGCATTATGTAATTTTAGCTTGTTTTTCAAGTTTCACAGTGTTAAATAATAGTCATAAGGATTATAACCATATGCACAGTTACATTTTTAACCTAAAATTGAAGCGAGTATTATTTTAGTACATTGAAATTATTGTACAGTGAAAACATTAGAATTTTGCCTTTTACAAAGACGATCAGAAGGTAATAAAATCTCGGACATACATGTTATCTTTAATTTGATAATCCGACATAAAATATTGCTTTTTAGTGAAGATACATTTATAATTCCATTTTCAAAACTGCAAATCTGTGATAAAATAATGGCTAATTATAGAAGAAAATCCTTAATTCAAGTGAAATTAGTTTAAATTTGAATGGCTAATTTTCCATTTAAGGTAGATATTAAATTAAAAAAAAAAAAAAAAAAAAGTATTAAAGAAATCAATCATAACATTAAAATTCATATTGTTTTTAATAATTTAAGAATATGTTTTATGAAATTTTAGGATAAATATAGGAATTTTGAAAAGCGAAATTTTTTCCTATATGTAAATAATTATAACTAAATTAATTAAAAACCTTACATTCTTCTTGAGTTGAGCCTTAGCACTTTCGGGAAGGGGCCCCTCCCATCATCAGAGGCAGCATGCTGGTGGCTTGCTCAGTTGTGTTGACACTTAATAATACACTTAATAATTGACAAATAATTATGTTTCATGATTTAACGGCGATAGAAAGTAAAATTGCAAAATTCATTTTTCATGTGTTTTATAAAAATTTTAGAATTAAATATTGCCATTATTTCACTTTTTAAGGGTTTCTAATTTACGCTTTTTATTAATAGTGCTTTTTTTCGGAATAGATGATTTATCGTTGCGTTTTATTGAATAACCTTTTAAATATATATTAGTAGAAATCCATACAATTTTTTTAATTACTGATTCCATGCTGTGGAAATCACAATTATTTAATTCAGAAAAATCGTGCTGTTCATTTAAATTTTTTATTGTTATTGATGATATCAATGGTCGCTGGTTTATTTTATTTAGGAAGTGTTTTTCATTTTCTGTTGATATTAGTTTTTTTACAATTACATAACAATAATGCATTTTAATTATTACTTCGGGTATAGGATATTTTAAAGCTCCTCGATCTAAATTTAAAATTAACTTATAATTTTCTTCGTTATAAGATAAATCTTTATTTATGGTAAGTTCTTGTAAGCATGTTTCGCATTTAAAATGCTTGCATGTGCCATCTACGCAGTAACCTGCTAACAGAGTTTAAACAGGCATAATATCGATATCTGTTGTTAAATCATCTGAATCAACAGTGATACGAAAGTTTTCCGATTCGGTCGTATTTTCCGGAGCATCCCATGAGTTCGGAAGATCAAATTTTTTTATTTCGATGATTCCAAATTGACTCGATTTTAGTTTTAATGAATTTTGCAATCTTAGTTTTGTTTCACATTCAAACACCTGTCGCAAAAAAGCATTATACTGCGATCCTGCTAACCTCCTATATTTTCTAAAATGCTCTTCCAACGCGTCTGTTTGAATTTTACCGCAGAGAAATTAATCAAATTTTAATTCATCAATGTAATACCGAGCTATTTCAAGAAGCGCATAGGAAGAATGCTTAAGAGCCAAATGTGTTTCTTTTGTCAAAGTTCCTGTCCCCAATTTACAGTTTTCCCAGTTTTCTAGCCAAATGTATATGTCATTTAAGAAGTGAGTACATTTATCATCAGACTTTAAAGTTAATGGACTCATAAATTCATTTCTCTTACACACCCCTTTTTTAGGATGTTTAACATTGACAATATTCCACCATCGAATTATCAAGTTAATGAAATTTGCTGTCTCTTCATAGAATTTTAAATTGTGTTTTGCTCCCAATTCTATCAAGGCATTAGAAACAAATTCATTGAAAATCTGTAAAACCAATTTCACATTTTGGCGTTCTAGACTGGATGGATTTAAATGTTAAAGATCTATTATAAGATATAAAATTGGATTTTTCTAACTCATATATTTCTTTTAAATTGTTGAAGGAGGCTGTTTTAATTGTACTATCAAAGGGTTGATCAAAATCGGGATAATACATACAACGATCAGCGTTTCGTTGATTTATGAACGGTATCTATTACAAAAAATAACGGTCTATCTTTGTGAAATGGGTGTTCATACACGATTTGCAATGGTTTGTGAAGAGAGACATGGCTTTCCGATTAATAGAATTGTAGTCAGTTACGACACAAATAACCTTAAAACCAATTTCCTCCAAACCTACAATAATTTTTTTGATGCTTTCATGTAAAATTTCGCCAGATATCATGGATACAGGCAGAATATGAACGACATCTTTATATGTTGATCGTAAACTCTGAATCATAAATACATGGACATTAGAAGCAGCTTCGCTACTATCAAATGCCATGCCTACAATGTTACCCATTTTATAAAAAAAAAAATATTCTTTGATATAAATTGCATCGACCATTAGTGAAACTATTTTCTCGTGATTTTCGAGTGCATTAAATTTTTCTTTAGCATAACGCAAAAAGTTTTCATCATGCTGTTCATGATGAGGACTAAAGTTTAAATTCGAGGAGATTTTTCGGATAGTTGAAGGGTGGGGAAAAATTATTTTTCCTGTGTTATAAGTTTTATTTGTTCTATTAAGAAATCGATGCATGTTTCTTTTTCCTCAAAATACATTTTTAAATTTTGAAGCATGTCTTGTGCGGTAATTGCAGCATAATCACCAAAGTTAATATTTTTATTATCAATAAGACATTCCATGAATTTTAATATTTTTGTCATTTCTCGAAAATCATTAATTTGTATCGGAAAAGTGCTATTTATGTAAGCAGTTAAAGGAGAGGTTCCAATAAAAGCTTCCACGCTTAAATTTTCATGCACAACTGCTAAACATTTTACATGAGGTGCAACTTCTGTGTCAATATATAAAAATAGTGTATTAGAATTTTTTTTTATGACATTCCAAATTGAAGAAATGCATTCTTTATCCAAGCAATTTAAAAAATCAGAATAATTTGAAATTAAAAACCTGTTATCTTCTTCCTCCTTTGTGCGAATACTTTCTTTGATCGCCTCATTCAACTGTTCATTTTCAATGCGACATCGCTTTTCATTAGGTGAAGTCTCTCTTAGTTTCTCTTTTCGAGAAATATGCAGGGAGGCCAGGAAACTTTTTTGGAGTTGCACTGTCTTTTAATCTAAAGTGCTTGAACGGCACTGTAATTGTGTCGCCATTCGAATCCACAAAAGTCTGATTTTTAATAATATCTTGTTCATCGAAATGTAGTTCATAGACCTTAAGAATAAATACAAAATAACAAAAATTTAATCATAAAAATGCAAGGTAAAACAAATAAATCAAAATGAATAACCTATTAATATAATGCATAAAAATATTTATTTTTTTAAAACACACCTAATAATGAAACACACTCACACACATATATAAGGGGTGAAACTGACCTCAACTCAAAAACCCTGAAAATTACTACTAAAAACTTATGCGTAAAACGAAGAAGGGAAAACAACTCAACAATTCATTAGATGAACTCTATATGGATTCGATTGAATTAAATTTATAATCTAAGCAAATGAGCAATTGATAAATTATAACAGAACAAATATTTCTGAATGAAAAACTTCATAAACAAAATATAGTGCACTAAAACTGATATCCAATATAAAAAATATATTATGATTTGGGTTTTTTTTAGTGTCAGTTTTAAGGCACTTTACTTTATGCAATACCAAATCTGTAATTACAAAAATGTAAAACATCACCATTATATTTGGAAGAAATTATAAAAAATTAAGTCTTACCTTTTTCAAAAACATTTCATTACTGCAAAAGAATGAAAAATCGTTGAAATCCAAGATTATAAAAAACAAATGTGTAGGGAGAAAGATGAAGTGTTATACTTTATTATTATTTATTTAGTATTTAGTATAAGAAATAAAATGCCAGAATAATCAACATTTTATCTATCAAAATTTTTGGAATAGCACCATTGGGGTTATAAGAAATGCATAACTAAAAATTGTAATAGTTAAATTAAAAAAATTAAAAATGCTTTCCAATAAAATAAAAGTAAAAAAACTCTCAAACATGGGAACTCATTAAAAGTAAACAAGCCTCTTAATATATATATATTAAGAAAAAACTTTAAAATTTCAGCAAAAAAAAAAAAAAAAAAAAAAAAAATCAAAATAATGGTATTAAAATAAAAGTACAGTTGAAGATCTTTATAACGCCGATCTATATAACGCAATGATCTATAAAACGCACTACTGATTGGATGTAAACATTAAAAATTTTCTTTTGAGAAACTTATGTGACATGTATATATATTCACACACAACTAAAATAAATTTTTGAAACATTCTTTCATCTTTATATTCCTAATTCATAGTTTTTAATTAATAAAGAAAGAATACAGTTATTAAAATGAGCATCAAAAACTGTCATAATCACATGCATTAAGATAAATAAAAATAAAGGCATGTTGGAATTTTATATCAGATGAGAAACTTGAAATTTCTAATACATGTACAGGGGTAGATCCAGGCAAAAATTGGGACCCTTTTGATGCTCCTTCACAAAATTCAAGTCTCTAAAATGGGCCCTTTCACAAAATTCAAATCTTTAAAAAGGGTCCCTTCACAAAATTCAGATTTATAGAAACAGCCCTTTCACAAAATTTTGTTTTATAAAAATAATACTTTTGTAAAAATTTTCAATGTTTATAGTATTATTTTTAATGAGTGCCTATACTTGTTTAATAAAATGCTATTAACTTGATATTATACATCAGATAGAGTAATTGCTAAAATGAAAGGTTTCTAGCAACAATTCTTTTTTTCACAAAAATATTTAGATTTTCACAAATATAAATAAGCCAGGTGAGCTTGGTCAGATTTACTGAGTGGGAAAGTGTTAAGGAAAACTAGATTGGTAGTCATACTATTTTTCATGAGGATATTATTCAAAAACAAAAATTGCTTTTGTTTTTGGCTATTACATTTTTATAATTTGCCCCCCCTCTCCCCCCACGCACAAAATAATTAAATAAATAGTTGTATTGAAAAAATATATACATGCTTTCATAAATTTCCAGTTATCTTGATTTATTTCAATTTTAATTGGATTCATAGTGGCTTTTGGGTTTGATCATATCAATTATTTAATCTTTAAGTTTTTTTTTAATTTAGATATTTAAATATTTATTTTATATTAGTATTTAACAACGTATAAGTTTAGCTAGGAATAAAGTATTGAACTAAAGATAAATTCTATTTTTGTGTGTGTTTCTGTTTTATATTGATGAATTATTATTTTATTTTCTCCCTCTTTAAAATTAGATAAAATTAGACAAGAGAGAAGTCAAAGTTTGTAAAGGAGGATTTATGATGTTGCATGATATAGAAAGGAATTTTATTAATTTTCTTCATCTGATTTTAAAGAATGAAGAGATTGATAAAGAAAATTTTAAAAAAGTAGTTTACCCTTATATTGAAGGTAATTTTTCAAACTTCAATTTTATTACAACTACTGCAGTCAAAGTTTCTTGTGCAGAAACGGTGACGTCGAGAAAGGTACCGGTTGGTTCTGATGAAGATGCTCCACAAAAAACGTGTGAAGAGGTCAGATTGTGTATGTTTACCATCAGATAGTGAAGTACAGTACGAGGACTTTGATGATGAGCTTTTTGAAGTTATAGATGTTGTAGGAAGTAATAAATTTAATCTGTTAATTCAGCTTAGCAATCAATATGACATATATTGCCATATAAATAATAGATGGATGAAAATGAAGCTTAAACCAGATAGAATTATGCAATCCTTTGAAGTTTGAGGAAAGAGTACACCACAATTCAATTTATAATGATTTAATATTAAAAAATAAAAAAATGTCCTAAAGGGACAAAAAAAAAAAAAAAATGGAAATTCTATTAGAACGAACTAATAGAACAAAAAAAAAAAAAAAAAAAAAAAGAGAGACACCTCTAACCGAACAGCTGACCAGGGGCAGCTGTTCCAGATATTCGCTTATCAATCCAATAGATAAAAAAAAAAAAGCACTTGAATGAGTTTTTCTACACTACACAGTGGGATTAGAAATTCTCAAGAAATTGGTAAGTTTTATGCTGCCTTTACAGTGACAACTTTGAACGTTAATCCACATAATATTTCTCTGCTTAAAAAGGGGGTTTAAAATTCAATACACTGGGATTAAAATTTGTTACTCGTTAAATGACAGAATACCTCGAAAATCAGAAATATTTTTAGAATTGATTAAGAATTTTACACATTGCATTCATTACACATGTATTCACTTCGCTATTCCCTTCCTAGTTTATCTATTTATTTAATTGACATAAGTTTACTTGATTCAGGGGAAAACAAAAAAATCGTTAATCACGGCACATAAAATTACTAAAGTATAATACACGCCGTGATAACTACTGAAAACGAGATTTAATGCCATTTAATAAATAAGTATTTGTTTAAATTTTTGTATTGTTATGTTTTTTTGAGTGTAAAACTTCGTAAATTTTTTCGTATTAGTACTAGTGATCCTCCTTTTTTCTTCTTATTATTTTTTTTTTGTAATGATGATTTTGTATATTTTGTTTATCGTTTTGTTTAAATTATCGGCAATTGAAAGTCATACTCTAATAAGTGAACAACCATTTGTCTGTGATTATTATCTAGCAGACAAAAATGGATTAAACATGAACCAAGTGGTTTATGACAAAGAAGTGCACTGGTTGCTTCATGGAGTTTGGTATTTCAACTTTACTGGAAAAGCTAGTATGATTACTTATAATGAATTTTTGACTGATATGCATAAAGACTTCACATTGAGAAAATTACTTCATTTCATCGATGCTAGTCCCAAAACTGAACACACTTGCTGTCTTGGCCAATGCACGAATATGTAACACATGCTGCTCGTTTTGGTATTTCTTATGAGATTTGGAAGAAAACCGTTGTTTATACGTGCTTAGAAATATTCGATCCTAACAAAAGTTTCATTCATCGCCGTCAATATAATAAGTACATGCATTGTAATAGAGCAGAAGAAGTTTCTACAAAACCTTTAATTAAAAATAATTGCAAAAATGTGTACCCCAGTGTTTTCAAAGTAAATTGAATCAATATAGTTTTGATTTTAATTACTGGGATACTTTTCACTTCTACAAAGCAGAAAAAATAGTTAAGTTGCCTTATCCTCCTAGCCAATGTAAGCCTCAGAGAGGCTACACCCATGGCCTACATAGATATGTGGAACTTGTTAGGTATGAATATGTTAACAGTTTGGATGAAACAACTGAAAGTTATACTGAAGATTTACCCAACAGTTATGATGTTGATTTTATTACAACTACTGCAGTCAAAGTTTCTTGTGCAGAAACGGTGACATCGAGAAAGGTGCCGGTTGGTTCTGAAGAAGATGCTCCACAAAAAACGTGTGAAGAGGTCAGATTGTGTATGTTTACCATCAGATAGTGAAGTACAGTACGAGGACTTTGATGATGAGCTTTTTGAAGTTATAGATGTTGTAGGAAGTAATAAATTTAATCTGTTAATTCAGCTTAGCAATCAATATGACATTTATTGCCATATAAATAATAGATGGATGAACATGAAGGTTGGTTGGTTGGTTGCCTTTTATTGGCGCAAGGTCCACAATGGGACATGCTGTGCCAAACTGTGATGAAAGAAAAAACAAAGGTAGCTTCTGGATGGGTTACTCATCCAGATGGTCATATGAGAAAAAAATAGTAAAAAAAGACATGGTAAACATATAAAAGATCACAAAAGTATAAAAATAGTACAAAACAGAGTAAAGAGTGTATAAAGTAAAAACAATATAAAGAGTTATGAGTAGTGTATATATAGTAAAAACAGAAGTAAAAATAGATAAACAGTAAACAAATAAAATCAAATATAGTAAAACCCAGCCTCTTTTAAAAAGTTAGTCAAATTGTAATGAGGATTAGTACCTAAAAGGCTTGTCAGATTTGGTGATGATGAGTTGAAGTAATGGCGGTATAGATGGCGTAAGCAGGGACAGTCAGTTAAAATATGGGATGAAAATAAAGCCTAAACCAGATAGAATGATGCAATCATTTGAAGTTCCTTTGGAGTTTGAGGAAAGAGTACGCCACAATTCTTGACTTTTAGTGTGACGTAAAATGCATCTATCAATAATCCATCCATTCTCGGCTATTGGCTAATTTTTCACTTTTCATCTTTTATGTATTAATCTGCTGGACAACAAGAACAAATCGTAAAAAAAAAAAACTTAACAAGCTTATTAAGTATACAGGATTAAACAGTTTTTTACAGTAAATACATGCTTACAGACTTCTATTTCAGGTAAGAAATATTATTGTAATAGTTTTATTCTATTTTTTTTCTGTGTAATCAAGAGACTCGGTAGATAAATGTACGATCCATTTTTGTGTCCAGTTGTAGATTAAAAGTTGCCGTAATCTTTAAAAATATTATTTTCAATGTTTATAGTATTATTTTTAATGAGTGCTTATACTTGTTTAATAAAATGCTATTAACTTGATATTATACATCAGATAGAGTAATTGCTAAAATGAAAGGTTTCTAGTGACAATTCTTTTTTTCACAAAAATATTTAGATTTTCACAAATATAAATAAAAATTTCACAAAAATAATTTGTTTTTAACAAAAATGGGTCCCAAAAATTAAAACCTGGATCAATCCCTGATGTAGAATTAAAGAAAAATTTCTTCTCTTTTAAGTCCACAGGAGAACAGCCATTGTAGAACAAATTAATATGTGTTAAAACAGGAATAAACTACTACGTCAGAAACGCCAAAGAAAAATTATTGAGGTGCATACAGCTGTTTCGGTAGCCTAAAGCGTACCGTCATCAGTGCAAAGAGAATTCAGAATCTTGAGAAGTGCTCGTATATATAGGAGAGGGACCGGATTTCGTTCAACCAATAGGATTACGGAAGAGGTGGGGAGTGTGGCCAATAGGAATTAAGGAATGTGTAGCTGTGTAAACAGTAGAAAAATTAAGGAAATGTGGACTGAATGTAAAATTTCCAACAATCAGACAAATAGGGAACAGCGAAATCACAATTTACAAGGTTTTTAAAATTTTTATAAGTATGAAAAGCTTCAAAGAAATCGAGTTCATGAATGGATTTAGGTCTGCAAATTATTTTAGCTGAATTAAATTTAAAATTATGATTTTCCTCCCAGCAATGCCGATTTATTGGTTTCTTGTTTGCGGACATAATTCATATGTTCTTTTAGACGAAATTTAAGACTGCGTTTAGTTTGGCCAATATATGATAAACCACACTGACAGGAAATACTATAAATGCCCCAAGAATTATGCATATCAATAGGATCTTTTAACTGAGAAAAGGTGAGTTTATTGGAAGGCGAAAATATTATTTTAAAATCATATTGTTTGAGAATTTTAGCTATGGTTTGACTGGTTTTAGAAAAATAGGGTAAAACAATACTGATATTAGATGTGACTGATTTAGTAGACGAAATACGAGGGAGTTGTAATTTTTGGATAGCTTTGTCTATAATGGAAGGGTCATAACCTCTGTCAATTGCGATGGCTTTCAGGTATTTAATTTCAGATTTCAATAAAATAGGATTTGAACAAATATTAAGGGCACGGTTTACAAAAGTATAGAAAGCAGCCATTTTTTGGTTAGGTGGGTGACATGAACGCGCATGGGGAGGAAGGGAGACTGCAAAATTTTTACGATAGACAGTGGTTGAAAATCCATTTACAGTGCGAGAGACGAGGGTATCAAGAAATGGAAGGGAGCCATTATTTTCAATTTCATATGTAAACTGGATATTACTGTCAACTGAATTTAAGGTTTCTAAGACATGGTCAATATTGTGATGAGATATGTCGATAAGCGTGAAGGTGTCGTCAACGTAACGGGTCCAAAAAGGAAAAGATATTTTCTTAAAAAGCTTGCTTTCGAAATAGTGCATGTAAATGTCTGCGAGAATTGGGGAGAGAGGGGAACCCATGGCTAAACCTTCAGACTGACGATAGAATTTATTTTGGAAAGAGAAAGTGGTTTGTGATAAACAAATGCGGGTAAGAGAAATTAATTCTTGTATTTCGAAAGATGTGAAATGAAACTCTTTTAATCTATTTTCGAGACAGCAGAGGGCGCCACTTATTGGAACATTAGTGAAAAGAGATTTTACATCAAAAGAAACCATAGTGAGATTAGTGTGAGGGCAGTTTTGAATATTTTTTGCAAAATTTATGGAATTCTTAACAGTATAACTATTAGCAGCAAGAAGTGGAGCAAAAAGTGTGGTGAGAAATTTAGCTAGATTATAGGAAGCAGTACCGATATTAGAGACTATTGGACGAAATGGAATATTGGGTTTGTGAACTTTTGGTAAAGCATAAAATCTGGCACAATTAGCAATAGAAGGGATAAGATGGGATTTAGTCGAGTTCAATAACAAGGGGCAAGATTTTATAGCAGATTTGATTTTATTTAATTCTTGAGGAGAGGGGTCACGGGGCAGAGGAATGTATGGGCCATTATTAATTAGTTCGGTAACACTTTCGATGTATTGTTTTTTATCCAAGATAACAATCTGACCACCTTTATCAGCTTTAGTAATGATGATATTTTCATTAGATTTTAATTCCTTCAAGGCGTTTTTTTCTGTAGGGCTCAGATTTGATTTAAAATTTTTAGAGTTGAAATTAGCATTATTAAGGATTAAATGACGAAGATTTTCTTTCTGTTGGTCAGTCAGTCGAGAATTTTTGAAAGCTTTTTCAACCGGTGCAATTAACCGAGGAAAAGAAGGAGGTTTAGAAATGGCAAAATTTGAATTGAGTTTGAGAACAGAATATTGACTATTGGAAATATCAGTACTGGAAAGATTAACGATTGCATTTTTATTGACAACAGGTAAGTCGTTAGAATGAATATGACTCTGTGAATTACGAAGCCGGGTGAATTTATCATGTAATTTAATTGAGTGTTTACGAGAACGGTTGTCACAATGAATCCAGGAATTGTGATCAATCAACATAAAATTAGGACGTTCAAAAGCTAACTTTAAGTGGAGAAACAATAAATCTTTTTCAATTTTGGCGATGTTGGTACGAGTTTCCTTAATAACTGCACGGAGAATATTAAAATGAGACCTGAGTACTGCTTTGTTTACAAAACTGGAACCAGAAATATTGCATTTCAGTTGAATGAATTTAGGAATAATGCGGTGTCTCTTGCATTGTAAAAGGAATTTTAGACGGTTGAGGGCACGAAACTTTTTAGTACGTAGACGGTAGAAACGATTAACTAATTTGCACATTTTGAAAACAAGAAAATGGCTCAAAATATTACTGACCTAATCTCCCCCTCATATGAGGCTTCTCAGACCAGGTTGCTCAGTAACAATATGAGCAGAAGACCAATAACACAACAAAGCCCGTATAAGCTTAACAAATAATAGCAGGAGACTTGGCGTTGGAATATTAAAACAGGAATAAACTACTACGTCAGAAACGCCAAAGAAAAATTATTGAGGTGCATACAGCTGTTTCGGTAGCCTAAAGCGTACCGTCCTCAGTGCAAAGAGAATTCAGAATCTTGAGAAGTGCTCGTATATATAGGAGAGGGGCCGGATTTCGTTCAACCAATAGGATTACGGAAGAGGTGGGGAGTGTGGCCAATAGGAATTAAGGAATGTGTAGCTGTGTAAACAGTAGAAAAATTAAGGAAATGTGGACTGAATGTAAAATTTCCAACAATCAGACAAATAGGGAACAGCGAAATCACAATTTACAAGGTTTTTAAAATTTTTATAAATATGAAAAGCTTCAAAGAAATCGAGTTCATGAATGGATTTAGGTCTGCAAATTATTTTAGCTGAATTAAATTTAAAATTATGATTTTCCTCCCAGCAATGCCGATTTATTGGTTTCTTGTTTGCGGACATAATTCATATGTTCTTTTAGACGAAATTTAAGACTGCGTTTAGTTTGGCCAATATATGATAAACCACACTGACAGGAAATACTATAAATGCCCCAAGAATTATGCATATCAATAGGATCTTTTAACTGAGAAAAGGTGAGTTTATTGGAAGGCGAAAATATTATTTTAAAATCATATTGTTTGAGAATTTTAGCTATGGTTTGACTGGTTTTAGAAAAATAGGGTAAAACAATACTGATATTAGATGTGACTGATTTAGTAGACGAAATACGAGGGAGTTGTAATTTTTGGATAGCTTTGTCTATAATGGAAGGGTCATAACCTCTGTCAATTGCGATGGCTTTCAGGTATTTAATTTCAGATTTCAATAAAATAGGATTTGAACAAATATTAAGGGCACGGTTTACAAAAGTATAGAAAGCAGCCATTTTTTGGTTAGGTGGGTGACATGAACGCGCATGGGGAGGAAGGGAGACTGCAAAATTTTTACGATAGACAGTGTTTGATAGACAAACTAAACGCAGTCTTAAATTTCGTCTAAAAGAACATATGAATTATGTCCGCAAACAAGAAACCAATAAATCGGCTATTTCTAAACATTGCTGGGAGGAAAATCATAATTTTAAATTTAATTCAGCTAAAATAATTTGCAGACCTAAATCCATTCATGAACTCGATTTCTTTGAAGCTTTTCATATTTATAAAAATTTTAAAAACCTTGTAAATTGTGATTTCGCTGTTCCCTATTTGTCTGATTGTTGGAAATTTTACATTCAGTCCATATTTCCTTAATTTTTCTACTGTTTACACAGCTACACATTCCTTAATTCCTATTGGCCACACTCCCCACCTCTTCCGTAATCCTATTGGTTGAACGAAATCCGGTCCCTCTCCTATATATACGAGCACTTCTCAAGATTCTGAATTCTCTTTGCACTGATGACGGTACGCTTTAGGCTACCGAAACAGCTGTATGCACCTCAATAATTTTTCTTTGGCGTTTCTGACGTAGTAGTTTATTCCTGTTTTAATATTCCAACGCCAAGTCTCCTGCTATTATAAATTAATATGTGAAAAAGAGATTGGAAGGAAGGGGGGGGGGGGGATAAAAAAATGAAAAAAAAATTAATGAATAAAATATTTTAAATTTTATTAAAACAAGAAAACTAAAAAACTAAATTTCGTAATCCTAAAAAATCAACAAAACTGAAGAAAAAATACTGGTAAATGATTCGATAAACAATATTAAGTACAGTGTTAATGTATTTGCTGCTAGTTTATTTAAGTAATCATTTATGTAAATTTAAAATTTTATTAAATTCTATATTTCATGCTATGAAAAAGTTATGTTTAACTTTTAAAATGGTTCTCAAATGTAAATATAATTTATTCCAGGCAATATTTCACCATGATTACTTGGTAGTTTTACAATTTGTAAAATTATATAGATAATGCAAAACTCTATAATATGCACTACTTCTGGTCCTAAGGTGTGCATTATAAAGATTCTCTCCTGTATTATGTTTTCTAGACTTGAATTAATTTGTGTTTTAAAGTTAATATGCATTTTTAAATAAGTTGAATTTGTAAATATATTCATTTATTCCCAGTGTACAATATTTACGTGATCATGTGTAGAAGGTACATTTAATAGTTTATGATATGATCTATATAATGCAAAATTCTATATAACGCAAAACCTCTGGTCCCAAGGTGTGCGTTATAAAGATCCTCTACTGTATTTAGTAATAATAAAAAGATACAGTAATGAAATTAATAAAGAAAAAACTATAAATTTCACCAAAAAGTAAAAAATAAAATAAATATAAAAATGGTATTAAAATAAAATTAATTCTAATAATAAAAAATATATACAGCAATGGAATTAATATTTTTAACATCTAATCTAGGTCTGTTTCTTAAAAAAAAAAACTGGCAATTTTTGTTTGTGTAACATTTAGTTTTTTTTCTGGCGAATGTGAACGTTTAACTGGTGAAGTCCTTGATGTTGAAGGAACACAGAAAATTTCTTTGGTAACATTAACCCTTATACCGGAACATCGGTCTCTGAGACCGCTAAAGGTTAGGCTTAGTGTAGGGACTTGCGGATGCATATTTCTAGAATAGAGTACCGGCACGTTTGGCGATAAATGTTGAAGACGCCAAGTCTATCAAACTGCAGCACTAGTGCGACGTAAAATACACTCAACCTGTAGAGGATGGCATATATCAGAACAACCCTAGGGATGAGTCCCGGACCGCTGCCAATTGTCCACAGCGTGGCACTAATACAACGTAAAATCTGTTCAAAGAAGGAAGCTACCCTTTGGGGTTGGAAGAGTGAGCAGGGCCCGGAACCGCTTAGTGTTGACGGATGTTTGGATGGGTTTTACGTCGCACTAGTGCTGCGCAATGGGCAATTCCCTTAATGTTGAAAAGAAAAATATGTAAAATGTTATGAGAATATTAGAAATCTCTATTTTTGAGCGCTAACAGACGCATTACGTAGAAATGTCAATAATTGCAAATTCTTTCTAAAAGTTTTAATTTTTAAGTTTGATTGATTTTCTTAGTACAGTCGGTAACAAAAGTGTCCGAACACTAGCAAAAATTCCTATCTGAAAAAAGTACACTTCATACGGTTTTGTTAAATAACTCCTTATCGAATCATGTTCTTACACTGAATATAAACAGGATTCGACAAGGATTTATTTAACAAAACCGTATGAAGTGTACTTTTTTTACATAGGAATTTTTGCTAGTGTTCGGACACTTTTGTTACAGACTGTAACAAAAGTCTCCGAACACTAGCAAAAATTCCTATGTAAAAAAAGTACGCTTAATACAGTTTTGTTAAATAAATGCTTGTCGAATCCTGTTCTTAGTGACAAACAGCGAAAAGTGGTGACTGTCTCCAATAAATTGAGACATTCAGTCACTTTAGTCCACTCCCTAATTTCAGGACATTTGGTCACCCTAGTTTAAATATCACATGATAGCTACCTAATGAGCAATTGGTGGAAGTCTTGAATCCACCCCTACAAGTGGTTCAGGACGAGGCATGTTATTACCATTGTGTTTACCAGCAAAAGTATCCGAGCACTAGCAATAATCCCTCTCAAAAGAAAAGCACACTTAATACTGCTTTGTTAAATAAGCCCTGTTGAGTCATGTTCTTAGTCAGTCTACCAACATGATTCGACAAAGGTTTATTTAACAAAACAGTGTTAAGTGTGATTTTTTGGCATCAGAATTATTGGCTAGTGCTCGGATACTTTTGCTGCCGGTTGTACAAGAAAGCTCGGCAATCTCTTAGACACACGAATGTACTCTTTGCACACATGAAAAAAAATTTTAAAAAATAATAACTGGGTACCCCTCATTGAGCAGATATACAGTCGGCTGCAAAATTATTCGAGCACTAGCAATAATCCTTGCCAAAAAAATTTACACTTAATACAGCTTTGTTAAGTAAATCCTTGTCGAGTCATGTTCTTAATCAGTCTAAGAACATGATTCGACAAGGATTTACTTAGCAAAACAGTCTTAAGTGTACTTTTTAAACATAGGAATTATTGGCTAGTGCTCGAATAATTTTGCAGCCGACTGTACTAGTAGAGTACGGATTCCCTATATTTTCTATGGAGAAAAATTTCTGGAACATCACTACGGTTTTTGCGCCTTCTTTTGGTAATAATCGCTGTCTTGACAACTGGTTCTTGGGATTTTCCATGTTTTAAATGGTTTGTTCCTCTTACCACCAAAACTCCAAACAAAAGTTAAACGGAACAGCTTTCAAACAATAACAATTATTAGGTTACTTGCTTTCCATTTCAGCTAGTGTAGGTTTTGGTATATGTTTAATTTACACCCAATTGAAATATAAAACAGCGATAACAAAGGTGAAGGAAACTTGCCTTGGTGCAATATTCATGTCAGTTTGGTGGATGATTTGACTGAATGGTGGAGATCTGATGTTGTAAAGCAAAAAGGTTACTACTCCGGGGTCTACTCTAATATCTTGTCGATGGTACCGCTTGTGAATGCATCTCAAACTGCACGAAATTCGGTAACTCAATAGTCGAAACAGGGTGACAAAATTTCTTCGAATCCGAGCGCACACTCATTTCCTGCAGTTCGAAAAATAACAAGAAATTGTTTATTTATAACTTTTTATTAGTGTGGTTATTTAGAATTCAAAAATCAACGCCTTAAATACATTCTTTTAATAATTTCAATGCTTCGTATTTATAAAAGTACTCTAAACTGGTCACTATAATTATATTAAAAAAGAATAATGTCAGAAACCAGATGATTCAATCATATAATATACCAAATTATAGCCCTGAGGGTCACCTTAGCGGGAGAGGATCAAAATTATGATGGCATGTCTCCGGACCATTCTCAAGGGTGCGTCCCAGACCGTCGCCAATTACCCATTGTGCAGTACTAATGCGGCATTAAATCCAATCATCCATATAATACCCTGTCGTCCCTATAATACGTCATGATTGAGGAAGTAAAGTTATGGCTGCCAGAATTCATAATTTATCGCCACGAAATTTCGCTAAATACATTCGGTACCGTTTTCTAAAAATAGCGGTCTGTGAGACCGATGTTCCCGATAAGCATTATGAAAACATGTTCCGGGCAAAGGGTTAATATCATTATCACATCTTGCTTCATTATCACATTGTTTTATTGAATTACTTTTGTCCTCAAGTGTATTTGAAGACACTGCTGCTACAGCACAGTTCTTAGAGAATAATGTCTGTTGGTAACAGGAATGACTTTTAATTAAGTTATTAGCAAAACTTTTCTGGATAGGTTCATTCATGGGATTTTTTGATCCAAATATTTCACAAGTTGTTGCATTTTTTGACAGCAAATAATATTTGATCGTCTGCACAGAATCCAAACTTTCGATGTTTAATGAAGTTCTGTTGGAGGTCATAATATTTCCCATATTGTTAAAGGCACCTTCAACATGTGGGCCATGAAAGCATGTCAGTACAGCTTTTACTAATTTTGACAAGTGTGGATACTTAAATTCACTACCCTGCTTCATTTTAAATATTGAAGCCCAAAAACTTTCAATATTGGTGGAATCTATTTTTTCCAAATCAGAATCAACTTGGTACAGACGTACCTCTTTGTCAAATTCTGCAAATTCAGTTTGAGATTAAAAAAAAAAAAAAATGGTAGATTCTGCTAATTTAACCAGAGCTGAAAAGGTTGTAGTTTTACCTCTGAGATCAGGATCTAATCCAGAAAATTTAATTAGTGAAGAATTCCTCAATGGTAATTTTTTTGCATATAAGATGCACACCTAGAATAAGCTTTTTTTACAGTTTCTATGAATTCTTTAATGACTGGATTATTTTTTTTGCTTTCTCTGACTATCTTGGAAGAATCCATGCCTAAATATATCAAGTTATTAGGCAAATAACAATTAGGATCATCGAGATTGATTTTTAAGAGATCTCCAACAGTGCTAGCATTAGAAATACTATCATGTTCAATAAAAAAAGCCAAAAATTGTTTGGTTAAATTAAACAATTCTACATGGATCAAATGTAGAGAAACAGTCTTTTTTCGGAATAGTTTCAAATAAGTGTTGAACCTGTTGAAGGACGGATTTATAAATACCACAATGAAGAAAAGTCTTTTTTTTTCAGGTCAAATAACCGTTTAATTATCCGCTGTTTCCTCTTTTTGCCATCTTCTGTTATGTGTTTCTTCTTAAGTGAAGACTGAATTTCTTTAATCTTATCAATTTGTGAAGAAGATAATTCATTTTTTTCAAAAATACATTCCATATCACTTCTAAAAGTTTCTGCATCCTCTTTCTGCAACCATGTAAAGTAAAACAAAATCAGAACATCCCAAAGATATTCCAGTCTCTCAATAACAAGTAGTACATATAACCACCTGTGATCAGGTCGAGAAAGTGGTTTTAATGGTTTAATACCCATGATTAGACACAATTCAAAGAAAATTTCACGCTTTGATGAACTTTTCAAGTCAAAATATACATCATCACACAGTATCTCAATATGTTTCAAAAATACCTCAGTAAATTTTTTTGCAGAATTACTGACTGTGTGGGACGTATCCCCATCAATATCTAACAGATGAGGGGCCTTTTTATTCCTTATTTGGACTTCAACCCCATTTTGCATGCCTCGCATCGTATTACATGAATCCATCAACAAACTTACAAGATTTTTCCAGGGTATATCATTGTCTTCTATTACAGAAACAATAGCTTGAAAAATATTATCTGATGTGCAGGCAGATAATTTCACAGACATTAGATGCCTTAAAATGACTTTTTCCTCTATATCACAGTAGTATTGAACCAATGTTGTCAAAATACTCTCATTGGCTTTATTAGTCGATTCATCAATATTCAAAGAAAAAAATGTCTTTTGAAGAATGTTAAACCATCTTTAACAGTTTTGGCTAAACCATATTTCAGTTTATAGGCAGCAGTAGTACGGCTCATTTGTAAAGAGTTTAATGCGGTTTGATCTTTTGATAAAGTCTTACTTAGCTCTAAAAGATCTGGAGTCAACGAAAATGACAAAGAATGTTCACCAATAAATGATGTTAATAAAGCCTCTGCCCTGCATTTTCTCGTAGTTAGATCAACAGTTCGATCAGCCGAAATATCACTAGATGTTGATGGAGATGAGTATGAAAACAGAAATTGTGTGTTTTGCACAGATTTTCTTGCTTTTTGAAGACCAGCAGTCGATGAATGTCTTAAAAGAGCCTTAAAACCTTCGAAAGCATACTAAATGGAGCTATTACAACAAGTGCAAAAGCATGCTCCAGGCTGATATATCTTCTTGCACCATGATCCAATTTTATGAGGGTTGCAAAAAACCCACCTGCCCAAAAAAACCCGCCCGGGTTTTTTTGGGTAAAACCCACTCTAAAAAACCCAATAAAACCCGCACAAAAGCGGGTTTTATTGGGTTTTTTAAAATTAGTGACAGTTTTATTTCATATTCAGCATTTTTTATATTAGATTTTATCCCTTGTATTTAAAAAAAGTTACCCTACCTATTGAAACTTATAGTCTACCCATGAAATATATATATAAAACACTGAGGCAATTTCTTTTCTGCCCATGCCAATGATTGTTTTGTTTACAATTGGCAATGGCCTCGAGTAATATTACGGGAAAAAAAGATAATGTTACAAAATACATTTTAAAATGTTACATCTTCATCCAAATAACTACGAAAATTGAGCACAAATTATTACTAAATATCGTTACATTTTATTAATTTTTTTTTTTTTACATTTATCTATGATGTAACTTTAATGTATCAAAATCAAAACATCCATTTAAACTAGTCACTTTCACATTCAGGTTCACTGGTACTTCCATTTGTTAGTCTTAAATGTCGATCAATTTTAACCAATTTTACAGTTTTCTCTAGTCCTAATCTATTTCTAAGTTTTGACCATACAAGTCCACATGTGGAAAACACTCGTTCCAGTGAAGCAGAGCTTGCCGGACACTTATTTAGTCCTATTATAAACTGGCAAAAATCCTTCATATCTTCATCACTACTAGCACGCATTTCAACTAATTTCCACCACTGTGCTCCACTGAATTTTTTAATTACATCGTCATTAAACATGCTTTGGGGAAATATCTTAGGGTCTTTTAATTTGTAACTCATGAGGGGAATTAACCATTTAGGGTGTTCTCGTTCTAGCCAATCTTCAGCTTTTTGCAGCATATCTTGGTTTAATCTTTTTCCTGCATATTTAGGATCCATTGCATATGCTAAATAATGAATGGGTAGAAGAGCTTGTCCCATCCTCTTATCAATTTGCTTTCTGTAAGCAGAAAGATTTTCACTTTGAAATATATCGAGCCATAGCTCAACAGCTGTAGATATATTCGTCTTTTCTGATTGAATAATATTTAAAGCATCTCTCAGTTCTGCTAATTGCTTCTGCATATGCAGTGCTTCTTTATAGATTGCCACATTGTCCAAAATTCGAACGATATTTTGAGGAATTTCCACTAAATCTTCAGTAGATATTTCTACATATGTATGATAATTTTTCACATATGTATCAATACAAGCGATTTGTGAATTCCAACGTGTTGCATTGGGTAACTGTGGTACTAGACCACCCTTCTCCTTCAACAAACCATGTGGTTGATGAGTATTACGAAAATATTTTTGTACTTCTGCTACATGCTTTAGGATATCTTTATTTGTAATTTCGTCAGCTAGGAGATTAATATAATGAGCAGAGCATCCATAAGATACAATTCCCTTGTACTTCTCATCGATAATTTGCCTGAGTTTCACCATTTTATTTTCATTGTCAGTACAAATTGCAAAAACTTCTACACCCATATTTTTCTTGCAGTGTTCAATAGCCTTTTCAGCTAATTCAGCACAATATTCAGCTGTTTTTTTATTACTTTCACAGTCAATGGCATTTAAAAGAAATGAAGTTTCACCTGTATGGATACAGTTTGCAAGTACTGCATCCCTATTTACATTTGACCAACCATCCAGTAATAATGTAACAGTGCTTGTATTTTGCATTTCTTTCTGAATTTCTTCTTCAATATTTTGATGTACTTCATCTAATAATTTTCCTCCTAAATCAGTGCGAGTAGGGCCAGAGTAACCTGGTCGTAAAGCTGTTATCATATCTTTAAACTCATTAGTTGAAGCTCCATTGAAAGCAATATTGTTTGCATAAAAAAACTTGGCGACTTTTAAATCCAAAATGTGTTTCAGAATGTCACTTGTGCTAACACTATAATCATTCATCATTCGTTGCCGCTTATTTTTGCAGCCTATACTTATTTCATTATTTCTTTCAGTTTCAGATGGAAATATTCTACTTGTAGACTCATCAGAGGCCAAATCACTTACATTGTTCAAAAGTACATTGTTTTTTGAATTGCATCTTTTCAAACATTTGCTTAAGTGTGCTCTGATTCTCTCAATTTTAGCACTTATTTCCATTTTACAGTGATTGCAGATACATTTTCCTTTGTTCTCAGTGTCTAATTTAGTCACTTCCAACCATTCTGGAGCACTTTTTCTACCAGATCCAGTAGACATTTTATTTTATCAAATTAACTTACTATATATTAACTAATATATAATCACACTTAAAATAATCTAATAAATCTTAGTAACAAAATAAAATAAAAATCCACTAGGTACTATATGTAGATGTGGTTATATACAGAGAACCATGTGCTCACACACATTCTAAATGTTTCTCTAGAAGTAAACAATGACACTTCACTTCACTTCCATAAGCTAGCTGGTCCATGGAGGAAGTTCCATGGAGGCTGCATGCTTCAGTACATGGAGGCATTATGTAAAGGTTTATTAAACTGTATTGCCACACTCTACATAGTTTGTCTGCACAATAGCATACTGACAAATTTTAAAAAGTGAGTAGTAATAAGAGATTTTGACCAGATTTTCATACTTTTTTTTTTTTTTTTTTTTTGGAGGGTGGTGGTGGCATAATAAAAAAGTATAAACTAATCCTTTAAAGTAATTTTCTAATGTTATTTGTTACTTTGTCTTTTATGATGATTTATTTAGATTATTTAAATTCAAATTAATTGCATATTAAATTAATTAAGACAAAAATAAAAATCAGCATTCTTAATTCTTTTTTAAACATAGAAATTCCCCCCCCCTCCTTTGTCTTTTCCTTTTTCAACAAGCAAAAAAAAACAATAAATCTAATAAAACCCAATAAAACCCGCCCGGGTTGGGTTTTTTAAAAAAAACCCGGGTTTTTTGCAACCCTGAATTTTATCGTTCAAATTATCTTCAATTTTGAACCAGTCCCATCTGAACTTGTTAATAACATTTTCTTCTAACTCGTTCAAATCATCTTTCTCCGATAAAAATTTCATTTTTGCTAACATGAGTAACACTCGGACATGATCAACGATGCTAAGAACAAAAATAAACAACGCAAACGTGAGAGGAGAGGAGAAACATTCTCATCGCTTCACTGCCCTTTCAAATACATTTGCGAAAACATGGAGAAAGATAGTCAACTTCCAGACTTTATCGCAATTTACAGCACAGTTGCTCCATTGCGTCGGGGCCCGCAGCAATCTGACTTCTCGTTTCTCGGGAAGGCGGAGTCATTGAGGGAAGAGTTAAACAAGTGCGGTTGTGAATGCATTGTAGTTAGCGGGAGATAGAAGGTGAAGGTCATTTTCTCTTTCGGTTTCGGACTCCGGAGTGGAAAGTATGTAGCTAAAGCAGAGAGGATATTTGTAAGAGGGGAGAGAAAGTACCTTATTTTCTAGGAATTTGCCCTTATTGCCGTCAATTTCAGCAACATTATTAAATTGTGATTTTTCTCATTTTATTATTTTTTCATATTTGACTATGAATATGTAATTTTCTATAGATTTCAATATTTCCAAAAATCTGGAATTCCGGGATTCGTGTAGTTAAAAAATCCGGATTTCCGGGAGTACCCCGGAAAAGTTTCACCCCTGATATATGTATTAAGAATAATCTTAAAAAATCTACTCAAATTTTCAAGACAGAGTAATGTCCTGTAATTTTCAAAAAAATTATGTATCTACGTAGTTTATAAAAAGATAATTGATTTAAATTTGAATATTTCTACTTCACTAATTTTAATATAAATATGCACTTAACGACAAAAAAAAAAAAAAAAAAAAAAAAAAAAAAACGCACTTGGATATTTTCCTTTTCACCTTCTACAACCACCAATTTCATCGTTTAAAAAACAAATTTTCAAACAGATTTTAGTATGCTGTTCTCATATATTAAAATATAACTTGTTTATTTCATATAATAAATCATAATAGAATTCAAAATGTATGGTTATTGCATTATGTTTTAAAAGAAAGTTTTATGTAGATTTTTATAAATTACTTTGTAGAGTGTAATAAAACGAATTAATAAATCGAAAATGTACATAGGTATCATTTCACCCCTTTGGCATTATGCAAACATGACAGTTTTATTTGTTTCAAACATTAATTTTAAAAGTTATTACATATAAAAAAGGTGCAAGTCATTTTTTCTGCAGTGCGGCTTTTTTTTTTTTTTTTTTTTTTGTCGCTTAGTGTATATATAGTTGGTTGATTGTTGTTTAATGGCACATGGTCCGCAATGGGACATACTGCGCCAAACAAAAGGATAAAAAATAAGGACGCTTCTGGATGGGTGTGGTCAGTAAAAAACACATTAAAAATTAAAACAATAGGTAAAATAATAAAAAACAAGACAAATATTGCAATAATAGAAAGCAGAGTAAAAAGTGTATAAAATAAAATGATGTAAAAAGTTATGAACAGTGTAAATATAAAAAACCGAAGTAAAAGGTTGGTTGGTTGGTTGGATTTTATGGCGCAAGGTCCATGATAGGACAAGCTGCGCCAATCAAGAAATGTAAGAAAAAATACATATATAAAAATAAAAATATCTGGATGGGTTTACCCATCCAGATTTTCAAAGAACTCTACAGTACGAAAACATTAAAATAATAAAAGGTAAAATGACATTAAAATAAAATAATAACCTTATTAGAGTTTCTGGATGGGGATACCCATCCAGATTGTCATTTAACACACAAAACATTAAAAACATAAAAAGGTAAAAGGTTTAAATATAAAAATAATAAAAGTCAAGGTAAACAGTGTATAAAATTACAAGTATATACAGAGAGCAAGTAAAACAGTGTATAAAACAAGATAAACAGTGTATAAAACTACAAGTATATACAGACAACAAGTAAAAAAGTGTATAAAACAAGGTAAACAGTGTATAAAGTAAGAACAATGTAAAACGTTATGAGCAAAGTACAGAACAAGAATGAAAAGGCTAAAATAATAAACGACATAAGAATTAAATATCATTGTAAAATCCCGCATCTCTTAAAAAATTAAAAAGGTGAATGTGAGGATTTATACCTAAAAGGCTCGTCAGATTTGGTGAGGATGTTTTAAAAAAAATCTATATAAATGGCGTAGGCATGGACAGTCAGTCAAGATATGGCGAATCGTTAGAGAACTAAAATGACAATTTGGACAATTGGGTTCTTGTTCTCCCAGAAGTAGATGCTTATGAGTTAATCTAGTGTGCCCGATTCTAAGACGCGTAATTATGACATCAAGTTTCCGTGGACTAAGGGTTTGCCAGATCGAAATATTAGGTTTAATTTCTAGTAATTTATTCTGAGTTTGACATTGCCATTGTTTTTCCCAATTGTCTCTAAAAAAACTTTTTATGACACATTTAAGATCTTCATATGGAACAGATAAATTTAAAGGTACAAGAGCTTGCTTCGCAGCTTTATCAGCAGCTTCATTGCCTTTTATGCCTACATGTCCTGGAACCCAACAAAATAAAATGTGAAATCCCTTTTTTTATAAGGTCGTTATAAGCTTGTAAAAGGGGTATAAAGGATGGAGAACAAGAGTTTGATGATAGTGATAACAAAACACTTTTTGAGTCAGTGTAGATAATAAACTTTCTGTGAAGATGTGAGGAAATAAAATTTAGCGCAACCTCAATGGCAAAAAACTCTGCAGAAAAGACAGAGAAAGAACCAGGAAGGCTGTAACTGAAAGAAGTTCTGCCACAGACTACACCACAACCTACACGATTACCAGTCTTGGAACCATCAGTATAAATATCCGTATAGTCCTGGTAATTAAAACGGTGAGAAGCGAAAAGTGACTGAAAAATAGTTGCATCTGTATTTGATTTGTCAAAGCTTTTGAAAGGATGAATGCAAGTAATCACTTGGAAATTCCAAGGAATCATATTTAAAAAGGGGCGGAGACGAACTTTGTACTTTTAAAATATTTAGTTTCTTGTCACAGTTTTTCCTAAGGTTTAAAATATGTGGAACAAAGGTTAGTTTCTTGTCAAATATAACACCCAAGAAGCGGGCTGTGTCAGTTACTTTAATCAGGTTATTGTTAATATAAATCTCTGGATCTGGATGAAGACCACGTATACGACAGAAATGCACACACTGTGTTTTGTCAGATGAAAATAAAAAGCTATTTTCATTTGTCCATTTTAAGATGTGGTTAACAGCAAGTTGCAATTGTCGTTCAACAAAACGCATGTCCTTTCCCTGGCATGAAATATGCAGGTCGTCAACGTAGAGGCTGCCGTGAACATTTGGTGGCAACTGCTTTAAAATATTATTTATCTTCAAAGAGAACAGAGTGACACTCAGGAAACTGCCCTGAGGAACACCCTCCTCCTGAAAATAAAAGTCAGAGTAAACTGAACCAATTCTAACCTGGAAGCGTCTGGTTTTCAGAAAATTTGCGATGAAGATAGGAAGGTTACCCCTAAAGTCTAAATTAAAAAGGTCCCTTAAAATGCCATAGCGCCATGTCTTGTCATATGCTTTTTCTATATCAAAAAAGATTGACACTAAGTGGTTTCGTCGAATATTAGCATTCCGGATGTTTGTCTCAAGCATAAGGATATTGTCAATGGTAGAACGTCCACGTCTAAAGCCACTTTGCCAAGGAGAAATTAAATTGTTACTTTCTAGTACAAAGACAAGCCTGGTATTAACCATTTTTTCGAGCAATTTACATAGAACACTAGTGAGGGCGATGGGCCTATAATTTTTTGGGTCACTAGTATCTTTGCCAGGTTTTGGAAAGGGGATAACAATCGCATCATGCCAAGCAATCGGAAAGACATTTTCACACCAAATTCTATTGAAAAGCCGAAGCAGATTTTTGAGGGATGCTTTCGATAAATGTTTAATCATAAGGTAAGTAATACCATCAGGTCCAAGAGCAGAATTATGAGTGTGTTTCAGGCTATTGTTTATTTCATTATCTGTAAATGGACTATTGTATTCATGTAAAGAGCGAGATATGAAGTTAATTCCCGAACATTCAGAGCGGTGTTTGTATGATAAGAAGGGCTCAGAGTATGAATTTGAACTAGATATGCTGGATAAAGATTTACCGATAGTGTTTGCAATATTTTGGGTGGAAGTGATGGTTTGACCATTATCATTAAGGAAAGAGATACTGTGGTTAGAATAAATGCCCATAGCCTTCTTGACACGATGCCACAATTGTTTGCTACTGGTATTCGAGGTAATGCTGGATACATAATTAATCCACGATTCCTTTTGGCATTTTCTTCTAATCCTCCGTGCACTGGCTCTTGCTTGTTTATAGGCTATATAATTTGCAGTTGTGGGATATCTCCGAAAAATCCCCCATGCTTTCTGTTGGCGCTTCTTTGCAATTTTGCAGTCCTCATTCCACCAAGGTCGGGAATGTTTAACGGGACCTCCAGATGATTTTGGAATTGAAATATTGGCTGCATTAATAATAGAATTACTGACCTGTGAAACTGCATTGTTTATATCTCCCTCAATCATGTCGGAAGTAATAGAGGCATTACAGGAGAAGGTAGTCCAATTTGCCTTTTCATAAATATAACGAGGTTTACTTTGGTTAACTTGATTAAAATCATAGAGAGATAGAAATAAAGGAAAATGATCACTGTTATGCAGATCGTCAGAAACAAAAAAATTAAAATATGGGTAAAGAATTGGAGAACAGATTGCGAGGTCTATTGCATGAAAAGTCCTGGATGGTTCGTGGAAATAAGTATTGTCCCCATTGTTTAAGAGACATAAGGAATTATCATTGATGAAGTCTTCAATGACTTGTCCACGGGAATTAACATTGGGGCTCCCCCAAAGCGGGTTATGTCCATTGAAGTCACCGAGAATTAAGAATGGGGTAGGGAGTTGCAAAATTAAATTATTCAGATCTTGTTTTCTTACAGACATATTAGGTGTTAAATAGACAGTACAGATGGTTATTAGCATATTGATGTGGATTTGGGCAGCTATGGCTTGAATATTTGTGTTTAAAGGTATATTTGTGTGAGGAACATTATTGGAGATTAATAGAGCCACACCACCTGTAGCTCTGTCAGATTGAATGTAATCTTTCCTTAGACAGTTGTAGCCACGAATTTTAGTCTTATGATTTTGCTTTAGATACGTTTCTTGGAAAGCAAAGCAAGTTGGTCGATGATTAAAGACAATGTCTTTTATTTCATCCCGTTTATTGTTAAAACCTCTGCAATTCCAGCAAATGAAATTAGTCATGATGTGGTTTTTAGATTAACACATCTACGTCGTTATCTTCTGATGCAGTAGACATACCTTCTCCATCAGAAGGATGAAGGCAAATTAAGTCTGCTTGTTTAGCTATATTATTATCTTTTGATTTTATAGACTCAGCTAGCTTAGGTATTTTTTTCCTTTT
The DNA here is from genome assembly GCA_963930645.1 of Salticus scenicus. Taxonomy (NCBI): domain Eukaryota; kingdom Metazoa; phylum Arthropoda; class Arachnida; order Araneae; family Salticidae; genus Salticus; species Salticus scenicus. The sequence continues at coordinate 229,518,125 of OZ005658.1, forward strand.
AACCAAGTTGTTTTGAGAATTTCCATGCTTTAGAGGTTCAGAGCTGCGATTTTTATGAGATATGGGCTTTTTCAGAATTTGTGAGCTTTTCCTAGGATATGTTGCCTTAGAAGAATTAGGTGTTTGATGTGACAAATTAGGTGTTTCAGTAGGCTTTTCTTGAACTTTTTGCAAATTATTTTTGGCTTCTTCAGGCGGGATGCTCTTAGTAATACTATCTGTTTGTGTGGAGATTGTTTTGTAGTTTTTCGGTATTTTAATAGAAGCAACAGCAGCAGCAAAGGATTTTCCAATTGTGGGTGTTCTGGTTTCAACAATTTTCCTGGCTTCAAAATATGATATATTTTCTTTGGTACGCACAGTTTGAATCTCTTTTTCAAATTTCCATTTTTCACATATTTTAGCATAAGATGGGTGGTCTTTTTTGCAGTTTACACAACATATGGGAGCTTCACAGTTTTCATTATCATGGCCCACACCACCACAGCGGGCACACGTAATTTACCACAGCAAGAATTTTTTGAGTGACCAAAACGTTGGCATTTGAAGCAGCGCAGAGGATTTGGGATGTATGGTCTTAAAGGGCATTCCAGGTATCCAGCTTTTATAGAGCGTGGGAGTTTCGGAGAATCAAATGTAAGTATTAAGTGCTTAGTTGGGATTTGTTTATTTTCACGGAAAATTGAAATACGCCTAACTGCTATAACTTTCTGATCTTTTAAGTTCTCAAGTATCTCTCCTTCTGGTATGTATTGAAGGTCAGGTTCTGAAATAACTCCACGACTGGTATTTAATGTTCGGTGAGTAGTAACAGTAACGGGAATATTAGCGAAATGTGTGCATTTTTTTAGGTTAGTTGCTTGATTGCTGTTTTCTACTTCAATTAAAAGTTCTCCTGATTTGATTTTCTTAATTGATTTCGGTTCACCCACGACTGATTGAATAGCTTTATGAATTAGAAATGGTGACGTTTTAAAAAAGTCACCTTCATTACGCTTGATTACAAAAAATCTTGCCTCATTGTATGTGGAAATTTCTTTTTCAGGTAAGCTGGAAAAAAATTCTTCTGTTCTATCTGCCCATTTAGTATTATTAGAGTTAGCATTGAGGGATAGGCCCGAGCCAAGCGCATTATTCGTATTTCCTTTATTTGTCGCCATAATGAGATAAGAAAAAAGGGTCGAGGGTTTCCTTAGTCCCACAAGTCAGCCCGTTTCTTGAACGGACGGAAAGCAAAGGGTTTTCAGAATCGCTCCCTGGGACACCCATAACCACTCACCAGCTACCAGACCGTCGACCCAGATTGGGAATCACATGTGGTAGTCGTGTTAGTCCGGTGTTTCTCGTTCGAGTAGTCACCGTTGTCTCACCTTCACCAAGGGCACCAGTCTCCCGAAGTAAAAGGAGATGAACAGTGTAAAATATAAAATCAAATGTCAAGATAAAAACCAGCTTCTTTTAAAAAATTAGTCATGCGATGATGAGGGTTCACACCTAAAAGGTTCGTCAGATTGGGTGAAGATGAATTAAAATGTGTTCGATAGAGATGACGAAGGCAAGGGCAGTCGGTGAGGACATGACGAATGGTTAAAGCACTGAAATGACACTTTGGACACTCAGGTTGTTGTTCTCCAAGTAATAAGTATTTATGTGTGAGTCTGGAATGCCCAATTCGTAGTCGAGTAATAATAACATCGTATTTTCTAGGGGAAATTGTAGGCCAGACTGAAATTTGAGGCTTTATTTCTCGCAATTTATTATTATTTTTGTTATTCCACTCCCTTTGCCACATATTTTTAAGATAGCTTTTAAGTGTGTGCTTAACGTCTTCATAAGGAACAGGACAGTTAAAAAGTATGGAAGCCTGCCTTGCGGCTTTGTCTGCTGCTTCATTGCCTTTAATGCCTACGTGGCCAGGAACCCAGCAAAACAAAATATCAAATCCCTTTTTCAAAAGGTCGTTGTAAGTTTTTAAAATTGAAATGAAAGTCAGGTTACAAGAGCTAGAAGAAAGAGAATCAAGAACACTCTTTGAGTCTGTATATATAATCAATTTTCTACTGTGCTGAGATGAAATAATGTTAAGGGCAACCTCAACAGCAAAGAACTCTGCAGAGAAGATGGAAAAAGAATTAGGGAGTTGATAGCTAAAAGTTGTATTACCAATGATAATACCACAACCGACTTTATTAGTTGTTTTGGAGCCATCAGTAAAAATCTCAATATAGTCTTTGTAGGCAGAGCGATGAGATGAGAAAAGTGTTTGAAAAATGGATGAAAACAAGAAATAACTTGGAAATTCCAAGGCATCATGATTAAAAAAGAATGGGGACGAACTTTGGTATGAATATGAGAAGTGCCCACAAGAAAGTTCTTAATCCTAAGAGCAAAATGAGGGATGCAAGATGGCCGATTCACATAAAGATTATGATCGTTGTTATTTAAATGTGAGTGAAGTGGATGATTAGGATGTGAAATGATGCGATAGTACAATTCAAGTGAAAGTCTGTCTTATATCAGTGAGAGAAGGCTCCACACAGTCAGCATATAAACTAAAAACAGGACTGGTCCGGAATGCTCCTGAGCAAAATCTAAGTGCACTGTGGTGTGTTGTGTAGTTTTTTAAGGTAAGAATGAGCTGCTGATCCGTAAACCTGGCAACCATAATCTAATTTGGAGCGAATAGTAGCCCGATATATTTTGAATAGCGATGGACGGTCTGCTCCCCAAGAAGTATTAGAAAGGACTTTAAAATATTTAGTGCTTTATCACATTTAGTTCTTAACCGTTTACCCGCCAATGTTCCAATAATGGAACATGATTTTTAAAATAAAAAATTTACATGTAAAAAAACTCTTATTAATATCACTTTTACATACAATTGAATATGACATTATAAAGTATTTTTTACAATAAGTTTTATTCTGTTTAGATAATTATTTATTTTTTTACGATTTTTTGAATTTTACTATATTTTGTCAATTTTACTCTCTCTTACAATTAAATTTACCAAAATTCCAGTTTAAATTGAAAAAACGCAATACTTTAAAATATTTCATTAGAAAACATATCCTACGGGAATACAACAAAAGCAAAATTTTATTTTTAAATTTTAATGGTAAAATTTACGTTTTTATGTCTCTGTTCCATTATTGGAACATTGGCGTTTCGAGAGTTCATTTTTCATTTATGTGCAAAGCATTGTATGATATTGCAAACATTATTTTCTTTTGCATTCTGATAAGAATAGTAACTTTTCTAAAGAAAGTAAACAGATAAAAGAGATAATAGGGGGAAAGTGAGGGATTATTTAGACTTCTTTTGTCCTCTAAAATTCGAAAAATAAGCAGGTACAAGATAATACTGTTTTCAAATGGAAGCTGCAAAACTTCGAAAGGATTATAGTATTGGCCCTTGACATTGATGTTCAGTTTAGTAAAGTCATAACAATAGAAAGAAATTATTTTTGATAAGGTGGCTGAATATGTGTGTGTGTTGGGGGGGGAGGGGGGATTTCACCTGTGCCTTTGGAGACAAGTGCAGTTTCACATAAAAGGTGTCTTATTCCATATGTTTGCTGAAATAGTTATCAGTTTCCTTTCAGATAGCGTTTTTCTTATTAGTTTTGTTCGATGACAGTGAAAAAGGTGCATGTGTGCTTTCTATGTGTTTCATTTATAAAGTTTTCATAAATTTAACATCATGTCCAAAAGATGCCTCACGGTACAAGAAGCTGTGGCCTTTCTAGAAACTCTTTCGGATTCTGATTTGGAAGATGTAGATATTTGCCAGTTAGAGCCGGATGAACGTGGTGATATAACCGATGAAGAAGATATTGATGACAATAATTTAGACGCTGTTACGCCATTTGATGTGTGTGGAATGGTCGACGTCACTTTAAAAAAAGATGTAAGTACTCCAAATGAAGAGGAATTTCAGAAACCGGGTCCAAGTGCCAAGAAGAAACGAAAAACTGAAAACCCTGTAGTAAAATGGAAAAAAAAAGTGAAATTCGATAATCCAACAGAATTTGAAAAACCGGTACCAATATTGCATAAATTTCCAGAACTCATGGACTGCACTCCTCTTGATATATTTCATAAATTTTTTCCTGAAGAATATGTCGAATATCTTGCGGATATGACGTCACTTTATGCTTTGCAAAAAGGTGAAACAATTGATTTTTGCAAGAATGATATCTTACAATTTTTTGGTCTTCTTCTTCTAAGTGGATACCATTCAGTTCCTACTGAAGATATGTATTGGAATTCTGCGGAAGATACATGTGTTCCAATAGTTCCAACTGTTATGCCCCGCACTCGTTTCAGAAATATCAAGAAATTTTTTTATGTAATGAATAACAATAAGTTGGAAAATGGTGATAAATTAGGTAAAATAGCCCCGATTTATAAAGAGTTGTCCAAAAATTTCCAACAATTTGGAATATGGCATGAGAAGTTAAGTATCGATGAATCAATGGTTCCTTACTACGGTCGTCACTCATGCAAAATGTTCATAAGAGGAAAACCGATCAGATTTGGTTTTAAAGTATGGATGTTATGTTCTTCAACAGGTTATCCATATGCAATGGATATATATTCTGGGAAAAAATCAGAATCAGATAATAGTATTTCTGGACAGCTCAGACCGAGAGTTGTTAATGAGCTTTTATCTGTTGTTGGAGATAACTCACATCATGAAGTATATTTTGATAACTTTTATACGTCTTATAATTTATTGTTGGAATTATCCCATAAAGGAATGCGAGCAACGGGAACAATTCGTGAAAATCGTACACAAAAATGCCCGTTGAAATCTAAAAAAGAACTTACCAAAGAAGACAGAGGAAGTTTTGATTTCCGATCTGACGGTTCTGTTTATATCTGCAGCTGGAACGATAACGCGGTAGTGACTGTAGCATCAAACTGCTACACACATGAGCCTATAGGTAGTGTGAAACGCTATTCATGTGCAAAAAAAGGTAATATTGAAGTACCTCGGCCAAATCTAATAAAAAAATACAACGAAGGAATGGGCGGAGTAGATGTTTTAGATAAGCTTTTATCTAGTTACAGGCCTCAGTTGCGAAGTAAGAAATGGTGGTGGAATCTATTTAGTAACGCATTAAACATGGCAGTTGTAGCTAGTTGGAATTTGCACTGCGAAGTGCATGCAAACTCTAAAAAACTATCACATTTGGAATTTAGAAGACAGTTGACGATGAATCTTTTGCGGAAAAAAGAGCGTCTTACCAAACATCCTGGACCTCGCAGTCATTTAAAAGTTGAATTAAGACAATCTGATGGTCATTATATAATATCTACGTCTCAAGGTCGTTGTGTTGTTTGCAAAAAGAACACTACAAAAAAATGTTTTCATTGTGAAAAGCGACTGCATGAAAAATGTTTTCTGTCGTATCACAGTCGCTGAAATTATGTGAGTATCATTTATAATTATATTTTAATGTATCTATAGTGTCATAATATTTATTAATTGTTCATTATTTAAAGATAAATAAACAAAACAGTTACTATTAAGAAGATATTATAATTATTAGACTTTAAATTAACTATTTTCATGAACTTTTAAAAATATGCAAAAAATAATCATGTAACACGCCAATGTTCCAATAATGGAACATGGCTAAAAACACACTCAAAAATTTTTTTCACCTAATTTTAAAACTTTATTGTATTTATATACTCTTAATTAATATAATAACCAAATTTCAAGTCATTGGGACTATTCTTTCTTAATTCGGCGTTTAAACGGTTAAATATGAAATATGTGGAATAAAAGTCAATTTTCTGTCAAACATAACACCCAGAAATCAAGCAGTGTCAACAACTGAAATTGGCCTGTTATTCATCAAAATCTGAGGATCTGGATGAAGACCTCGTTTACGACAAAAATGCACACATTGTGTTTTGTCAGTTGAGAATTTAAAACCATTTTTATTTGTCCATTTAATGATATTGTTTATAGCAAGTTGTAATTAGCGTTCTATGAAGCGCATGTCATTTCCCTGGCAAGAAATTTGCAGGTCGTCAACATATAAGATTCCATGTACACTTGGAGGCAACTGTTTTAAAATATCATTTATTTTTAAAGAAAAAAGTGTAATGCTCAAAACACTGCCTTAAGGCACACCTTCCTCCTGAAAATAATAATCTGAATAAACTGACACAATGCGAATTTGAAAGCGTCTGACTCTAAGAAAGTTTTCTATAAAAATAGGGAGCATTCCTCTAAGGTCCAAATTAAAAAGATCTATTAAAATACCATAGCGCCAAGTCTTGTCATAATCTTTCTCCATGACGAAAAAAAACTGACACCAAATGGTTACGTCTCACATTAGCTTTTCGAATATTAGTCTCCAGTAATAAGATATTGTCAACCGTTGAGCGGCCCCGTCGAAAACCACTTTGCCATGGAGAAATAAAGTTATTTTTTTCTAAAATGAAAACAAGCCTAGTATTTACCATCTTTTCTAGCAGCTTACATAGACAGCTTGTGAGGGCAATGGGTCTATAATTTTTGGGATCAGTAGCATCTTTACCTGGTTTAGGAAAAGGAATAACAATAGCATCGTGCCAAGCAACAGGGAAAATATTTTCAGTCCAGATCCTATTGTAAAGATGAAGGAGATTATTGAGAGACTGTTTTGATAAATGTTTATTCATCATGTAGGCAACACCATCGGGTCCGGGAGAGGAGTTATGGCAATATTTCAAACTATTTTTTAATTCATTTTCTGTAAAAGGTCTATTGTAGTCTGGTGAAGAGCGAGAGTGAAAATTGATTGATGATCGTTCAGAATTATGTTTATGAGACAAAAAAGGTTCGGAATATGAATTAGAATTGGAGATGTGAGATAAGGTTTTACCAATGGTGTCTGCAATATTTTTAATAGAAGTTATAGTTTGGCCATTATCATTTAAAAACGAAATACTTTGATTAGAATATATTCTCATTGCTTTCTTGACACGATGCCAAAGCTGTTTACTGCTTACATTAGAGGTAATGCTGGACACATATTTAATCCAGGAATTTTTTTGGGAGATTCTGCGGATTCTTCGTGCGGCTGCCCTTGCTTTTTTGAATGCGATATAATTAGCAGTAGTCGGGTACCTCCTAAAAATTCCCCAAGCTTTTTGTTGCTGTCTTTTTGCAGTATTGCATTCATCATTCCACCATGGCTTTGAATGTTTACTCAGACGTCCAGAGGATTTTGGAATAGCAATATCAGCTGCATTCATAATACAGTTTCTGACATCAGTGATTGCTCTGCTGATATCACCCTCGATCATTTCATATGTGATAGTTGCATTTATAGTGAAAGTAGCCCAGTTGGCCTTGTCATAAATATAATGTGGATTTGTAGGATGATGATCATTAAAACTATAAAAAGATAAAAATAGAGGAAAATGGTCGCTATTATGAAGGTCGTTACTCACAAAGAAATTAAAATAAGAATACAGATTTGGAGAGCAGATGGCCAAGTCTATAGCATGAAATGTTCTGGAAGGTTCATGAAAATATGTATTGCCACCGTTATTTAAAATACATAAATTATTATCAGTGATTAGGTCTTCAATAATTTGTCCTCGAGGATTAATATCAGGACTACCCCAAAGTTGGCTGTGTCCATTAAAATCACCAAGAATTAAAAAAGGAGTCGGTAACTGCAAAATAAGCCTATTGAGGTCAAGTTGTTGAACAGTCATATTTGGCAGTAAGTAAACGGCCCAGATGGTGATAAGGATGTGTGTATGGATCTGAACAGCAATAGCCTGGATGTCTGTATTTAAAATATTAGAATGTGGAACATTATTTGAAATTAAAAGAGCTACACCACCTGTAGCTCTGTCAGAATGTGTAAAATCTTTTCTGAAACACCGGTAGCCACGGATTTTAACATTGTCGTGTTGTCTTAAGTGTGTTTTTTGGAAGGCAAAGCAGATAGGTCGATGATCAGAGATAATATCTCTGATTTCATCTCGTTTATTAATAAATCCTCGACAATTCCATGAAATGAAATTGGTCATACTTTTTTTTTTTTTTTAGATTATAACATCCACGTCATTGTCCTCTGATGCAGTGGACATACCGTCCTCCCCATCAGAAGGATGGAGGCAAATCATATCATCTTGTTTTGGAAGATTTCCTTTATTATTTTTATTTGTAGTGGGAGTGGGCAATTTTGTTAGTTTCTTTTTCTTGATGATATTGAGACGAGAGGGTGAATTAGAATGCTTTAGAGATGTAGAGTTAAGACTTTTTTCAGACAATAAGGTTTTAGCATTTTGTGGTCTTTTCTTTAAGGAGAGAATAAAAGATCACTCGGGCCCGGGGTGCGTGACTCCCCCTGAATACCTAAAGAAGGTACCCCCCTGGGGGTAGTTTATATCAGTACAAAAAAAGTTTGTGACGCAGCTACTTTATCGTTATAAGGATTTGAAATATGGGTCTTAAAAATAATGATATCAAATTTTAAGTGACGCTTTGCTATTGGTTAAAATATACATAGATTTTTCTTATTTGATCATTTGATCATTTGCTTTTTTCTTTTATTTATATTTACAATGCAAACATATTTTTAACTTCAAGATAAGACAAATATATAAAATATACTCACTGATGCTTTTTCATTTGCATTTCCATTTCAAAATAACAGTTTTAAAAGGAATGATATCAAAATCCAGTGACGCCTCAATGTCACTTTAAAAGATTTGTTTTTAGATTCCACTAAAATTACCTTTGTTTTGTCTAATAAAGTATATTTACACATTGAAACAGTGCTTTTAATTTTCAAGTATACTGTCAAATAATCACACTTTCACTGAGTTTGCATTATAAATTGAAATTATTTATTTCAATAAATTGATTTGTCTTTTGCGTCACGCTATCCAAAACTGCAAGTAAAATTTGTGCAAATGTTTTCTTTGCATCACACTATCTCTTTGCACAAACAAATTTTGACTTAGTTGGATACTATGATACAAAGTAACATTTACATAAATTTTACTCACAGTTTTGGATAGCGTGACGCAAAAGACAAATCAATTTATTGAAATAAATAATTTCAATTTATAATGCAAACTCAGTGAAAGTGTGATTATTTGACAGTATACTTGAAAATTAAAAGCACTGTTTCAATGTGTAAATATACTTTATTAGACAAAACAAAGGTAATTTTAGTGGAATCTAAAAACAAATCTTTTAAAGTGACATTGAGGCGTCACTGGATTTTGATATCATTCCTTTTAAAACTGTTATTTTGAAATGGAAATGCAAATGAAAAAGCATCAGTGAGTATATTTTATATATTTGTCTTATCTTGAAGTTAAAAATATGTTTGCATTGTAAATATAAATAAAAGAAAAAAGCAAATGATCAAATGATCAAATAAGAAAAATCTATGTATATTTTAACCAATAGCAAAGCGTCACTTAAAATTTGATATCATTATTTTTAAGACCCATATTTCAAATCCTTATAACGATAAAGTAGCTGCGTCACAAACTTTTAACCCGTTAAGGGTTTTTGTACTGATATCATTACTTTTTAAGGGTTATTGATTAATTAATCAAAAGATTAAAACAAGTCTTTCTGGCTTGGGTACATGACACTTTGGTCCCACTAATTTTTTGCTATATTTTAAATATATGAGGTTCTTTTTTTAGTATGATATCATATTTATTGATTGATATTACCTCATATTCAACCTTTGTTGAAAATGATGTAACAATAGGACACATGGAACAGAAAATTTATTATTTCAGATCGAATTTTGAATGATAAAGTGTATCAGTTAACACCGAAGATCTAAGCATTGTTAATTTATCAAAGTCCCCAAAATTTCAGTTTAAATAAAATACAAGGTTTTTAATATAAAACACTAATGCGACTCTTAATTATCACATTCAAATTCAGATAGCTCGAATACAAAATTTGTAGGAAATTCATGCTTTATCCAAGCATTTCCTAAATGTTAGTTTAATAATAAAAGAAGATACGAAGAACCTAAATAATGATCTCTGGATTTAATTTGTACAGATCTGCTAAACTTGAGTCATTTTCTTCTCTGTCAATCCGGATATATTTGTCAAACACAGGCAATAGTTATAATCACACAGAATTGGAAAAGCATTTTTCTTCCATCTTAATCCCTTACAATATTGTTAATTTTTTTTTTTTTTTTTTATTAAAAGTGTCCCCCCCGTTTTTTTTTTCAAATGCACTGAAACAAAACAGTGAAATTCTTTTTTACTGTCTGTGGAAGAGAAAATGTGTGAAACAAATTGCAAGGTGCTACTGAGATTTCAATGTGGGCAAGGGCGTTGTTTTTAGTCATAGGGAATAGGGACATAACATATTTTTTTGAAAAAACATAAGTTAAACATGAACTAAAAAGATAAGAAATTGTGCATCAACATTTTCTAAACCTTGACACATGCAATGTGCATATTTGATTAAATATTGGACTACTTACATTTTTTTCATTTTAAAAATAAAATCATTATAATTGAAAGAAAATTAATTTATGTACATGGTTAGCAATTTACGTACATGATTAACATAATTAAATATCCCGGACAAACAAACATACATTTTATTATTATTATAAATATAACACAGATTTTGAAATAAATTCCTCTTAGATTAATGATAAAAATTAAATCACAATCAAATCGAATGAAACATCTCTCTTTCTCTCCCACACACATACATATATATATATATATATATATTATATATAAATTAATTAATACAGTAGAGAGTCAAAAATCCGGACAGCTCGGGACCAGAGGTTGTGCTGATTTCAGGATTTCGGAGTCCATAAAAAATGATTTTCACTTTGAATAATAAAAACAGAATATTAATCAAACTAAACACATACTAGTGAATAATAACACTGAATATTAAATTACTAGGTACATAAGAATAATAATGAACATTAACAAAAATATATAATGAAAACAATAAGTAAAAATGAAAAAAAAAAAAAAAAAAAAAAAAATTGTCAAACTTAGATAAAATCTGTTCACACGTAGCTAATTTTAAATCGAACTTGAACCTGCACGATTTATTAATTTTTTTATTTATTGTAAATAGTAGTAACACAAATTTATTTTTCTACAATCTTTATTGAGTTCTTCCTTAAAAATTATCCCTTCATCAAAAAGCATTTTAAAAAATTAGTTTGTTATTATTTACCTGATTGATATCATCATATCATAATAATCATTATTTTCTTTTGATGAATTTAATATACTGTCAATAATTTCATTAGCAGCAACTTGGACCTTGCAGTCTTACATATTATTATTTGGTTTTTCTTTTTTGTAATCATAAAATGCAAACATAAAATTATTATTTAAGATCTTTTTCAAAAATTCGGATTTGCAGTTTTGTAATTTATTAATAGTGAATTTCATTGTTTGTATCTGACAAGTTGTTGCGGATTTCAGACTTCGGCAGATTTCTGGCTCTTTACTGTTTATAAATTTAAAAACTTCATAAATGATCACACGCTTATGCGTATGAAAAAATAGTCTATGATAGTTGCAAGTTAATAATTAGTTCATTGAAAGAAATAGCATTCTGTCACTAAAAGCAAATTACATTTAATATCCTAAGGTTTTCTTTCTTTCTTTTTCCTTTTTTTAAAGAAAACTATCTGTATTTTATTATTTTTAAATTAATTGAGACTTTATTAATAAATATATATTCAAATGGCGATTCCTTTTCAATAATAAGGTATTGTTGTTATTGTTAACAATACTTTTCAAGTCACAAAATTTAGTAACTAATTTTAAATTAAAAATCAAATTACATCGATTAAAGTAAGTTAAATCTAAATTAAAAAAAAAAAAAAAAAAAAAAAAGGGCAATAGCAATAAAAAAATAAAAAATAATAATTAAATATATTAAATTTTCATTTAAAAAATCAGAACAAAATTCCCTGAATCTCAATGGCTAGGGAGCAATCATAATGTTGAAAATTTATATATTTACCTATAAGATATTCCTTATTAAAGATATTCTAAGAGCATTTCAATTTGTCTGTATCAACAAATATGCTATCATACTAAAAAACTCATATATTTAAAAGATAGCAAAAAATTAGTGGGACCAAAACGACAAAACCAAAGTGTCCTCCTTCGTTCTGGCTTGTAGGAAGGGTGGGTTCATTTTAAGGTTGAGTATAAGGAAGTATTGTAGTAATCCCGATTTGTGAAATGGATTTTGTATCTTGCACAGCTCAAAAACAAATGATCGTAAAATGTTGCAAATTTATATTTGTGACGGTCCTGATGTCTAGTTATACATATGCAACAATGGTCTTAAAATGAGTTTCCATTTCAGAAATATCATTGACTTAACATGACTTTTCATAGCATCTGTATGTACGTATGTGTGTATCTTGAATAACTCAAAAACAGTTGGTCGTAGAATATTGCAAATTGGTATATGGGTTTGTTATAACAAAGGTTTGTGCACCTCCCTTTTTCATCTTTCAAAGACCCCGTAATGATATTATTATGAAAGTTGTCATCATGTTTGCATGTAGAAGGTAAATCTTAAAGACAAACCGCAACAATTAGCTTGTTCCCCTAACTTATTGTGCATCTTAAATTACTTAAAGTGATTTTACGTATTTCAAAGATACTGTAGCATTTTATAGATATAGATTACGTATTTTATAGAATTATTAAATACAGGCTTACGGACTATTATATTTTTTGTCTGTAAACAAGCATTGTCAAGCACATAGAAACGATCCATTTTTAAGTTTTGCTTACAATATTTGTATATTATTTGTGTCAAGTTTACAGATTGAGAGTCTCTGTACTCCTTAAAAAATTTATTTTATACATCTGGAATATTTTAAGAAATGAAAAAAAAAAAAAAAATCTTAGTTATGCATTTAAACGTTTAAGAAAGAAAGGGGTGAATAATGTTTCATGAACTTGGCCATTGAGTTTTATATTGTCTGATATGTATAAAATCCTGTTAAACAATTTAAACTTTCTATAATACAGTTTCATTCAAATTATTTCAAATGAATAAAAAAAGTCTCAAAAGCAGGGATAATACTTATCCTGATTTTCCTGAATTCTTAAAAAATTTCCTGAAATATCTTTAAATATCATTAGTTATCCTAAAATTCTTGAATTTTTCGGCTATTATACTACATATTGACATTTAAACCACCCAAATTATGCAATCAAAAGACATACTGTCACACTTTTCTGTGATCATTAGATAAATAATAAATTTAAAATTTTGTAAGCAACTTTGATGCTGCATCACTGCAGTCATGCATTTCTTTCTTTTTTTCTTTTTTCCAGGGTTGGGTTTCTTCCAGGACAGTGGTAGAAACTGGAAAAAACTGGAAGAAATTGAAGAAACCAACCAGAAGACAAAACAGATGTTTAAAATTAAAATTTATGAACAATATAAACTCAAAGCATAAATATAATGTCAAATCTAAACTATAATCCAATTAATATTAAAAATATTTTTAGAAAAATAAGTTATTTGAAAACAAACACTAAATATATACAGGTGATGGGTTTTTACTTTTTAATGCTAATATTTTTAGAAGTTTTTGCATAGATACTATCTCATATTATTATACGTTCAAACAGTGCAAGTGATAATAATTATGGAATTTTTAGCCATAATATTTGCATATAATAGGTACCTGTATAATGTAAATAAACATATTTAAAAAATACAAAAAAAAAAAAAAAATACTTTTGAAAGTTCAGAAATAATATTCATCACTGATTAATTTTGTTAAACATTGATGTAATAGTGGTTTGTTTTAAGTGCTAGTCTGCATGAATTGCAGCAGGGTTGGCCAATTTTTGCCGAAGTGGAAAAAACCATGGTAAAAACCGTGGAAAAAACCACCCCGGAAAAAATAGTTTTTGCCACAATTTTTGCCAGTGGCAAAAATTACCAGTATTTCAAGCAGGGTTTTAAGGATTTTAATATTTAAATCATAATTTTAACAAATTAAAACCAGAGATCATGAATCCATCATTAAAATAATGCATTCTAAAATTTCTTTAAACTGAAATTTTTAACATCAACAATTAACAATTTTTTTCATTTTTAAAAATATTTAAATTACCTATCTAAAAAATATTCTTCAATAATTAATTACTAGAATATTTGTGTTTTTCAGTGTATTACATATTTTTGTTTACAGTGGGGAAAAGTCAAATATTGAGTCAATTATTGACTCAGCTGTTCTAAAATTTGCCAGTCAGTCACTGATCATGCATTTTTTGGAATTGAAATGTAAATTGCAAGTAAACTCTCTCTCTCTCTCTCTCTGAATATGTCTTACTTAAGATTTTTTTTACTTCAATAAAATAAAAATATAATTTTGTAGTTTTGTTTTTATGGTTATGTTCAGGGACTGACAAAGTTTCAATATCTTAGGAGCCAGAAATAGTGAATTATTTCTATGACAATACTCACAGCAAAAATTAATAATATTTCATAATTGTATAATTAATGCAGGTCATTCACATATTATTTTACATTGAATAAATGAACTATTCAGTTAAAAATTTGAACTAAGGAAATTAAAAAAAAAAAAAAAAAAAACTATTTTTTATTTAGAAAAGATAAAAACAAACTATTGGGGGGAAAAATCCACAGAAATAAATATTATTTTTACCTTTAATATAATCAAATATATTGAGAGTGTTTAAGTTTTGGCTTTAAAATACTATTTGTCTATTAATTTTTCAGGACAGAATTCCTTTAAAGAGAATCCATTTGATAAATATCATACTATTTAAGTTTTCTCGTTGTAAATTCGAACATAGTTTGCTTTAGATAGTGTTTATTTTATTGAATCTTGTTTAACACAGATGTTGACATGGAAAGTACTAGTATAGTAGTAAGAAGATTTATCAAATATGGGAATTTATCTTTCATGGAAAAACATCTTTCAAAAACAGAAATAATTGTTAAATTTTTCAGAAAACATTAAACTCATACTATTCATTCAATACATCAGCAATGTCATCTTTTATACCAAGACAAGAAGGTGGGAGGAAAAACAAAAATATACATAAAAAATATTGTAAATGCACAAAAATTTTTTTGTCAGTCTGCCGTAACTGGTCACCAATGGATATTTATAGTCACCCTGGCACCCGGAATTTGTCGGACACTGGTTATATATATTATATTAATTAATTAATTATAATTACTCTTTAAATTAAAAAATCTTCAAACATTTTTTTCATTGAGGTGCCAAAGTGTAAAGGGTGAAAATTCAAAGGGATTGTGTTGTTTTCCACTTTTCCTAATTTTTTTCCATTTTTGCCAATTTTTTCCACTTTTTGCCGCTGTCCTGGCAAAAATGCATTTTTGCCGGCAAAAACCCAACCCTGAATTGCAGGATAATAAATACAAGAATGTTACCCCCCCCCCCCCCCTTTTCCAACTGTGTTTCAAAGCAAGGATTAAGATAAAAATTTGGTTTAAAAAAAAAGTAAAAATGTTAGAAAGGTGAATTTTTTTTAAATATGAGATGTAAATTTCTTTTACATTAAAAAATCAATTATGGATTAGAAGGATTTGCAGATTATAAATCTGTGGATTACAGGGAGTTGACTATACCGTATATGACTATAAAGAAAAAGTTTTTGATGACATTTTGTAATACAGTATTGACTACTGGTTCTTTTAATTAACTGGATGTTTGTTAAAAACTGCTTTATCAGAAAATATAAGAAAGTGATCCAAATCCAAACTATTATTTATTATCAGTTAAAGAAATAAAATTGTCTAAATTATAAAACTTTACACTGTTTAAATTGAAATTGATTTTTTTTTTTTTTTTAACTGGATTTTGAGTATTTTAGAACGTAATCATCAGATAATGAAGATCACTATGGTAAAAATATCCATAATTATTAATTAAATATGTTACTAAATTTTTATAGGTATAATTTTAAAGTTACTTAAAGTTGTTTATAAGACAAATGCATCCATTGTATCTTACATATCTGCAATTTATAACATAAATTTTTAAGAAAAACAGTTTCTTCCATTCTTCCACTTGGAAGAAACTTGCCAACCCTGCTTTTTTCTGATGAGGATATAAGTTTTTTTTTTTTTTTTTTTTTGAGTACAAAAAACAATTACTAATTTATTAATTATTATTTTTTTAATTTATGATGCTTGCTTTACAAAATTTATCATTTTTTAGCACTCATTTTTAGGTGCATTGGACTGTGATTGCATTGATGGGGTGATATACACAAATTAAGAAATTTGATGTTTTTCTCTCTTTAAATAAACTAACTCTTTTTGCCCATGCACAGTAGATTCCTGATTCCAGGATATCTATTCTCTGAATCGATGGTGATATACACCATTCTCAAATAATGACAATCGTTAAGTTCCACTTTTATCGACTCCTTTTATTAATGAAATAAAATAAACCTTCCATGAATTTAAAGTGCCCAAATCATCTTTCATTAAAATGCATATACCATGAATTATATAAAAATTCATGAAAAAAATAATAATAAACATAAAAATCCCAATAGCAGTATTTTCTGAACCTATCTGCAGCAAAATAAAATTTATCTTCAAACCATGAAGGCAGATAAGAAATCATAGCAATTCATAAAATATTTAATTCAAATCCTCATCAAATTCCTTTTCACTGTCCTCAATTTCATCTTTATTATGCGTTAATAATCGAGACTTCCGAAACAAAAACGAGACTGATGTTGATTTTCTCGTTGTTCGCGATAGATACCCCGCAGGATATACAAAGTCAAGGTTTTTTTTTATAGATTACCTGCAGGTTATATTATACACAAAATTACGGTAATTAAAATAATTTCATGAGTAAGACATCATTTGAAATTGAACAATAGATTACAGAAATTTCTACCACCAGATGGCGCTGCAATATTTTAAAATTTCAATATTTCAAATTCTAATTATGATTAAATTATTTTTAATACATTATTCGAATGATATTTTAAAGTACTTCCATATTATCGAAAGTGGAATTCAAGATTTCACCTGATTTACACATTTAAAGATTTCCTGATTAGGTTTTCTTTGGTATCTAAGTTACTAATTAAAATAATTTCATAAGTAATACATCATTTGAAAGCTTTGTTGATTTAGAATTGAACAATAAATTACAGAAATTTCTACCACCAGATGGTGCTGTAATATTTTAAAATTTCAATATTTAAAATTCTAATGAGCAAGGAAGGTGTTGTAAGTTATAAAACGGGGATAAGGCGCCATCGAGCAGAACTTTGCTCAAAGTCATAAATTTGAAGGATCATAACATGGTGAGCGAACAGGCTGTTTCATGTAGTGAAATGGGGCTTTATGAAACCCCCACCGAGCGGGAGTTTCATAAAGTCGGATTTTTCAAGGATCGCGAGCCAGCTGGTCGCCGAAAGCGGCTAGTATAAAATAAATATCACTCATTAACACATTTCTTTCAATAATGCATAAGATTAAGGAAATTCTCACAACTACTCTGTATTGGCCGAATACTTAGCACAAAGTACAGCTCTAGTTTTAGCCCCCCCCCCCCTCTCTTTTTATCATCTGATTTATTAATTAGAGCTGCATCAAGTACTTGATATGTACTTTGCACTCAGCTAATCTGCTGAGTACTCTATATGCAGTCAAATTTTGACCAAGTACTTGGCCAATACTAAGTAGCTGTAAGAATTTCATTATTTTTATGCACTAAATTGAAAAGAAAAAAATTAGTAATAGTGTTTATCGATAATATAAAACTAAAAATTTATAAAAATATGTAATTAAACTTTAAACAGGAAACAGGTGAATAGATTGCCACTAAATGTAAATATTAAATATTTTAAACTAAATACATGAAAAAACCTTTACTGACTTCGTTGCTTGCCGTTAAACTTTTCCACCGGGTTCCCGGTTCTCGTCAGACGGCCTCCTCTGTGCGTGACTTGGACTGTTGTGATGGTTTTTACTTTTTAAACATGGCGCCACATTCTGTCCGGAGCTACTGAGCCGCTGTCATTGCAAGTGTTCCTATTGGTTGCTATCTCAATGGATTCGCAGTACATTGCATAGTTATAATCCTCATAATTGGCTATTTTAGCTGTTTGTTCAAAATTTATATTAATATCTTCTTTGTAAAATGTTTTGGCCAAGGCTGTATTCTGACTTCCTGTTTTGATATCTTTTATGTGTTCTTTTATTCTTGTTTTAATTTTTCTCTTGGTTACACCGATGTACGAACCTGATTGGTTGTTTTGGTTGGTGTAAGGTATTTTGTAGACTCCCGCGGTTTCAAGAGGGAAAAGGTTTTTTCATGTATTTAGTTTAGTAATTCAACACTTCATTTTAAATTAATATAGTTTAAAATTAAATACCTTACACCGATTGTGTGGAACGGTAATTTTAAAGGTTTTAAATGCTTTTAATGTAAAATTAAATATTTTACTTATTTTTAATTAAGTGTTTATCAGAATGATAAATCACCAACATCCCTTTACACGCCTGCTATTAGATGGAAATAATAATCACTTCAACTTTTCCCTTCAAAACAGGTGAAAGGTGTACACTGTAAAGTGAACATTTTTCTTGGATTTTAGTGTAACGTAAAACGCATCCATCAATCAATTGAACCGTTCTCGGCTATTGGCTAATTTTTCACTTTTCATCTCAATGTATTAATACGCCAGAGAACAAATCGTAAAAAAAAAAAAAAAAAAACTATAGCACATTAAGGGCCGTATTCACCAACTTCTTAACACTCGGATTAAATCTCGCATCAGCGGTAATCACTCGATCATACGAAAATCGGTATTCTCCAACGAAAATTCGCAGTTCACCGGCAACTTTAACACTTCTTTTTTGATCCTCGAATATGGGAGAATTAACAGAGATAATTCTCGGATCTTTTCGTAACACATGCGTACTACGCAGCTTAGCTTCGTAAATATTGAACATGAAAGAAATATAAATTTTGTTTTATTAGCAGCAAATTGCTTTTAAAATCATTTTGATGATTTTTTTTATATTTTAATCTTGAAACACAGTCTTTAAATACCTGATTTTGAACAAGAGTTTGATTAAAAAATATGCTATAATTATTTAATGATACACATTTATCATTGTGTTTTTACTTAATTAAAATTGAATTAAGTTAATATTATTTCTGACGACATTATACTCTGTTTTTGCTGTCTGTCAAATATTTCTGCTGTCTACTATACTCTGTTTTTGCTGTCATGTCAAATAAAATTTTGCTGATTAAGCGATTTTTGCTATCAATAAAGATATATATCTTCTCCTTCATTTCCATGAGCTTAATCGTTAAAGATTAATTCACAAATTGATTTATTTTAATGGGTAGCATAGCAGAAATTTTAAACTTTTCAATTTTAACCAAATATCTTTCATATGATGATATAACTATAATGTATGAAAAATGCACCAAATTATTTTTTGTTGAATGAAGTTTGTAAAGTAGCACCTTAAATTACAAATGTGTGCAATAATAATATAGTGTCGAATTATCGTGCTTTTTTTTTCTGCCTGATGAAAGGTTGTACTTCGACGGAAACAATTGTTGCGTGTTTCATAATTTATGGTTTTAGCTTATAAAGTTTTCATTAATTTATATATTTTTCCCAATTTCTCATAAAATTATTTAATAAACTTGTATATTTTTTAACCTTTTTATTAATTACTACTTAGAAATGTACCCGAAATAACTACTGAAAACTGGTAAATAAATGAAACAAGGGAAAAGCTATCTTCATTTGATTGTTTTAGTTTAAAACTTATTCCAAGCCAAATTTTTAAGTAATCTAATGAGCTAACTAAAATAAAGAAAAATTAATTAAAGTTATTTAAAAATATTTTCAATTAAAAAAAATCACTAATTTTTGAAGACTGCTTGATATAGCGTATGTAATTGGTCTACAGTCAGGGGCATTGCCTGTGTGTGTGTTGGGGGGGGGGGGGGGAGCGTAGTTTGGAGAAATTTTTTCTTTTATTCATAACAATCAAAATTTTAAATCGTAGCGTAAACAGTTGGCGTCTGCGTGATTATTCTTTAAAAAAATGTTCTACAGTAAAATTGATTCTTAATCCGTGCGTAAACAAGAGCAAATCGTGTTTTTCGCCGTGCCAATTTGCTTTTTACCCTTTCTAATCTTCAAATCCGATTGATTAGTTAATCAGAGATGTGAGTTGGAAATAGACGAAAAGTCTGAAAGTATCAGCAAAACTCAAAAATAATTTAATTTTAGTAGTAAAAGAAGAAACAGATACACAAAATCATACTTTCTATAAGCCAAACTGGAAAATATATGAAAATAAATTATTTAGAAACAGTCAAAAGAAAGAAAATTGAACAAAAATAAGAATATTTAGAAGCAAAAACCTGAAAATTGTTTTTAAAAAATTAAGAAAAGTCTGAAAGTCCTCATCCCTGGTTAATTGAAGCTGAACGGTGAATCCGAACATCTATCTTCGTTTTTGGCCAATCAAAACGAAGCTTTTCTTTCTCTCCCAGTTAATCCATGGATCACGCAATCGGCTGATGGTGAATACCGTAGGAATTTAATCCAGTGTTAGCTTTGATTCTCGGATTTTCTGATCCATTGTTTAATCCTCAATCAATGAAGTTTGGTGAATACGACCCTAAGTGTTTATATTGTAGATATTAAATAAAGGATTTTATATTATATTTCAGGTAAGAAATATTATTTTAATAGTTTTATTATATTTTTTTTCTGTGTTGTAAATATACGATCCAATTTCAATTTTTGTTTACAATATTTGTGTCCAGTTGTAGATTAAAAGTTGCCGTAATCTTTGAAAAAATTATTTATTTTATACATCTGAAATATTTTAAGAAAAACTTAGTTTAGCATGCATTTAAACGTCCATGAAAGAAAGGGGCGAGTTATGTTTCATGAACTTGGCCATAGAGTATTATATTCTGATTTGTATAAAATCCTGTTAAGCAATTTAAACTTTCTATTACAGTTTAATTCAGATTATTTTAAATGAATTAAAAAAGTCTCACAATCAGAGATATCCTGATTTTTCTGAATTCTTAAAAAATTTCCTGAAATATCTTTAAATATCATTAGTTATCCTAAAATTCTTAAAATTTTCCTGCTATTATGCTACGTATTGACATTTAAACTACCCAAATTACACAATCAAAAGCCAAACTGGCTCCATACTGTCACACTTTTCTGTGATCATTAGATAAATAATACTAATTAGATAATAACTCCTTTTGCCCAAGTACAGTAGAATCCTGATTTTAGGGCATCTCTTCTCTGAATCGATGGAGATATCCACCAACCGCAAATAATGACAGTCGTTAATTTCAACTTTTACCGACTCCTTTTGCTTATAAAATAAGCCTTCCCTCATGAAATTAAAATGCCTAAACCATCTTTCATTAAAATATGTATACTTGTATACCATGAATCATAAAATAATTCGTGATAAAAATAATAATCAACTTAAAAATTCCAACAACAATTTTCTGAACCTATCTGCAGCAAAATAAAATTTATTTTCAAACCATGAAGGCTGAACCAAGTCTCGTATCTCTAGAAATAATATCAATTCATAAAATATTTAATTTGTAGATGCAAATTTTACATAAATTAAGACTATACAACCAATGTAGTAATCTAGAGATATAATGCAAGTGTATTTTTAAGCCTAAACATTTCTTTTTGTTAAATTCATCTACAGAGCTTTAAACAATCTGCTGCACCCGATGCCATGCTACACCGTTACTGCTACTAGGATAAAAAGCTTTAAGTAACTTTAAGATCATTTTTAGTGTTGCACCGAGTAGCCATGTATCAAATACCGAGTAGTTGTAAGAAAGAATAATTGACGTACATATGAAGAATTTAGCACATCTTGAAATTAAAAAAAGACCTTTTGGACATAAAATTAAGTTAAATGGCAAACAGCATGTTTTCATGAAATGTTTCAGAACTTTTGTAGTGCATATACACAATTAGGTTCATCGTTATATTTGATACTTCCAGCTTAGTGGATACAATGGATGCATTTATCTTATAAACAACTTTAAGTAACTTCAAAATTATACCTATAAAAATTTAATAACATATTTAATTAATAATTATGGATATTTTTACCATAGTGATCTTCGTTATCTGATGATTACGTTCTAAAATACTCAAAATCCAGTTAAAAAAAAAAAAAATCAATTTCAATTTAAACAGTGTAAAGTTTTATAATTTAGACAATTTTATTTCTTTAACTGATAATAAATAATAGTTTGGATTTGGATCACTTTCTTATATTTTCTGATAAAGCAGTTTTTAACAAACATCCAGTTAATTAAAAGAACCAGTAGTCAATACTGTATTACAAAATGTCATCAAAAACCTTTTCTTTATAGTCATATACGGTATAGTCAACTCCCTGTAATCCACAGATTTATAATCTGCAAATCCTTCTAATCCATAATTGATTTTTTAATGTAAAAGAAATTTACATCTCATATTTAAAAAAAATTCACCTTTCTCACCTTTTTACTTTTTTTTTTTTTTTTTAAACCAAATTTTTATCTTAATCCTTGCTTTGAAACAAAATTGGATAGGGGGGGTGGGGGGGGGTGTAACATTCTTGTATTTATTATCCTGCAATTCATGCAGACTAGCACTTAAAACAAACCACTATTACATCAATGTTTAACAAAATTAATCAGTGATGAATATTATTTCTGAACTTTCAAAAGTATTTTGTTTTGTATTTTTTAAATATGTTTATTTATATTATACAGGTACCTATAATTTGAATATGCTTGAATTATTTATCATCATATATGAATGAGATAGATTAGTTTTATTAATATTGAAGAAATATTTTATTCTAAAATTTATTAGAAATCGTCTTTCCATTTTTATGTCTATTTATGAATTAATAATAACTGACTTTGTATCTGCAAAAGAAAACTGTAAACAAAGGCAATGATCTCTAATCTGCAAATTCCTATAATCCGCATAACCTGTGGACAAAACTTTTGAGAGTTAGAGGGAGTTGACCGTAAAATAAATGAAAAGTTTTTTAGTAGTTCAATACTGCACTTTATTTTTCAACTTAAAGTAAATACAAACTACGGATTTTTTTTTTTTTTTTTTTTTTTTTTAAACCCTAGATAACTTGCAGGAAAGTTTAAAAGTAGGTATATTACTTATTGATGCAGTTCATTGGATACCAGCTTTGAGTTTATACAAAAAATTGTATCCTTAAAAAAAAAAAAAAAAAAAAAAAAAAATGCAAATATTATGGCTAAAAATTCCATAATTATTATCACTTGCACAGTTTGAACGTATAATAATATGAGATAATATCTATGCAAAAACTTCTAAAAATATTAGCATTAAAAAGTAAAAACCCGTCACCTGTATGAAAATATAAAGTCATTAAACTTTTTGCTGCAAACAGCTTTTTGCAGTTAAAACAGGTGAGTAGATTGCCACCAAACTCTGTATAGAGACGAATCATGATATGAGCTTATCCATTTTAGTTACAAGAATTTGAGTATAACCATCTTGTATGCATGTAATATGCAATTTTTTTTTTTTTTTTTAAATAAAAACTTATTGTATCTATAAAACAGACAAAAATAAAATATTTTAGAAAAAAGAACCCTTATTATACTAATTATTATACTAATATTACACTAATTATTATACTAATATTGTAAAAAAAACTTTAGTTACATATTTGTTCAAATAAAAGTAAGACACTTTTAAAAGTTTAAGAAAAGATTAATTTTTAATTTAAAAAATAATAATTATGAAAAAAGTAAATACACTAAAATGTTATTAAAAATATATTTTAATAATCAAAAATGTTGTTTTTCAAATTATGGCCGCCCAAAACCACCTATCTTTTTTACTCTTCTAGAATTTGAAGATTAATGAAATATATTATGTTTGAAATGATAAAATATTTATTTTAATGTTCTCATTTCATATAATAACTTCATGCATCTTAAATTAAGCCCAAGTGTATAGGAACTTTTATATTCTCTAAGAATTATCTGAGAATGATTCACATATGAGAAAGAAGACTAATAATAAAGAATGAAGTTATCAGTTATTACGGATTTAATAATCCACTAAGCTGGAAGTATCAAATATAACGATGAACCTAATTGTGTATATGCACTACAAAAGTTCTGAAACATTTCATGAAAACATGCTGTTTGCCGTTTAACTTAATTTTATGTCCAAAAGGTCTTTTTTTAATTTCAAGATGTGCTAAATTCTTCATATGTACGTCAATTATTCTTTCTTACAACTACTCGGTATTTGATACATGGCTACTCGGTGCAACACTAAAAATGATCTTAAAGTTACTTAAAGCTTTTTATCCCAGCAGCAGTAACGGAGCATGGCATCGGGTGCAGCAGATTGTTTAAAGCTCTGTAGATGAATTTAACAACTAAAGAAATGTTTAGGCTTAAAAATACACTTGCATTATATCTCTAGATTACTACATTGGTTGTATAGTCTTAATTTATGAAAAATTTTCATCTACAAATTAAATATTTTACGAATTGATATTATTTCTAGAGATACGAGACTTGGTTCAGCCTTCATGGTTTGAAAATAAATTTTATTTTGCTGCAGATAGGTTCAGAAAATTGTTGTTGGAATTTTTAAGTTGATTATTATTTTTATCACGAATTATTTTATGATTCATGGTATACAAGTATACATATTTTAATAAAAGATGGTTTAGGCATTTTAATTTCATGAGGGAAGGCTTATTTTATAAGCAAAAGGAGTCAGTGAAAGTTGAAATTAACGACTGTCATTATTTGCAGTTGGTGGATATCTCCATCGATTCAGAGAAGAGATGCCTTAGAATCAGGATTCTACTGTACTTGGGCAAAAGGAGTTATTATCTAATTAGTATTATTTATCTAATGATCACAGAAAAGTGTGACAGTATGGAGCCAGTTTGGCTTTTGATTGTGTAATTTGGGTGGTTTAAATGTCAATAAGACTTTTTTTATTCATTTTCAAAGATTACGGCAACTTTTAATCTACAACTGGACACGAATATTGTAAACAAAAATTAAAAATGGATATTATATTTATAACACAGAAAAAAATATAATAAAACTATTAAAATAATATTTCTTACCTGAAATATAGTATGAAATCCTTGATTTCATATAAATACTTAATTCTTCTTTATACGATTTGTTATTGCCCGGCGTATTAATACAAGATGAAAAGTGAAAAATTAGCCAATAGCCGAGAATGGATGGATTGATTGATGGATGCGTTTTACGCGTTTTACGTCACACTAAAAGCCAAGAAAAATGTGAAATAT
Source organism: Salticus scenicus (assembly GCA_963930645.1). NCBI lineage: Eukaryota > Metazoa > Arthropoda > Arachnida > Araneae > Salticidae > Salticus > Salticus scenicus. The sequence goes on from OZ005658.1 coordinate 229,543,553, forward strand.
TTTCTCTTTAAAAAACTGTAAATTTATCATTAATAACTATGAAGTAAAATACTTATAATTACAAAACACTTCCTGATTTAAAATATTATCGAAATAGTTTTTTGACGAAATGCGAAATTTTAAAATCTTAAATATTTACTTTATAACAAAAAAAAAAATATATTTAGGTGAAATTTCATTTCGTATATATACAATAAATATTTAAAAGAAACAATAAAGTTTCTTTCTTGCATTAAAAAACAAAATCTGAATTTTTTATTGACTGCATTCAGATTGAACCAACCAACCAACTCCAAGACCAAACCGAATAACACCTGTTCAGAATTCTGAGAATTATCAATAGAAATCTTTGCATCGCGTAGTAAAAATAGTTCGATTTTTAAACTGAGTTATAAAAAAAACAAGAGTTTTCCTAGGGAAAAGGGAGATGTCAGGCACATCAGATAAAAGCGATTAATATCATATATAAATTAAACTAAATTCGCTCGAGCCATATTCGAGAAAAAATTCTTACACATTAGGCCGTCCATTTATAGCTTAAATGAGCCAATTCATATCTCGAAATATATTGCACACAAAAATGTAACGATTTCAGGGTAGGATCAGACAGAAGGTGTAAGACTATTTTGAAATTATCAGAACATAACCTCCCATATTTCCTGAGATATTAAGTGTCGGCTTTCAGCGGTTTCTTTGATCTTTAAATTCGTGTATATATAAGTGTCGCAGTTTCGTTCGTTTTTCCGTTTCCGCTGAGTGTCGTGGCGTTCGTTTGTTTTTGCGCTTGCGTCACTTGAGACTCTGCCGAGTCTCTTGATATATAATCTTAAACTTTAAAGTATAATTAAGTAAAAATTGCTGCTTTGTTTACTGCACTCATACCTACTTCATTCGCCTAATGAAAAGTTGTGGTCTTATTTTTGATTCAAAATGAGTTTTTTTTTTTCAGTTTATACATATTTTCTTATTTATACACCAGTCCTCCGGTGTATTTTTTTACTAAAGTAGTCTTCTGTATTTCAGTTGCAATTTAAACTCTTGATGTTAGGGTAACTTTAATTTAATTTGACTTTCTTTTGTATAAATAAAAACAAAATATTGGATTGGTGAAATTTTTTTATCTCACATTTCGCATATCAATCACTGTCATTTCGTGAAAATTTCTGACACATAATTTTGTTTTATTTATATTATTTTTCTTTGTCCTAAACAAGATTTCACAACATTCAGAAACTGTATATATGTGTGTACATCTAGAATTTTGGAGATGCTTTATCTCAAAAATTAATGGACGAAATTCAATATAAGTTTATATTTAGTTGGACGTTGATTTAATTTGTGCTGAATAGTTTTTGGTGCATATCACTCAGCAAGTGGCACTGTCATGTTCATTTTATAAAAAAAATTAATTCAGCAACTTAAGACAATTTTGTAAACACATACACTATAAGGAATAATTTTAATATAAGTGTAAAATTTCGAAAATTTCGTAATTTAATATCCTGGAACATTCTCTTCCAGGGGATGTTTCTTCCTAGAACCTTACACGATTCTGTGAAGAAAAAGTATAGTTTCTATTTGAAAAAATTGTGTTTGTGTCACATGGGGTCCCTGAGGGATCCGGGGTTCTACTTCTGATACCTCATCTTATAGATCATTTGAATGCACAAAACATTTGAAATCAATTTGCTGAGCAAATTTGCTTTCCTTTCGAGATATTTTGGTGTATCCAAATTTATGAAATTATCTGTATATATCATAACCCCCCCCCTCACACACACGTACACACTGCAAGTGAAATTCCCCTCCCCCTCCAGGAGTGAAAGTTTTTGGTATGAGTATTTTTTAAAAAGAGTACCTTCAAAATAAATTACTGAACCATAGATCTGTGATAAATAGAAAAAAAAGTTCTCGCTTTTAACACACACACACAAAAAAGTGAAAAAATTCATTTCCTAAGGTAATTCTATTGGGCACAAAACTGGTTTTCTACCGACATACAGGGTTATACTTTTCTGATATGAAAATCATCTGCATTCAGCATGAAAATAAACTTTGATTAAGAAATAATTTTAATAAGTAATTTGTCCAGCAGAAATTTGTCTAGCAAAATATGGAACAAAGTTTTATGATGGTCACAAATGATTCTAATGATAATTTTTGTTCAATTCCTGTTTGCTTGAGCGTAATTTAAAAGCAGTTTCACTGAAACCTTACATAGCTTAAAATTACAAAATTTTTAAAGCGAACAATTAATTACTTTTTAGTATTCCTTAATGGCACAATTTCATAAAAAATTAACATAAAAATTATTATTTTAATGTGTATTTAGAAATATTTAAATGTGACCTAATGTATGTTTTTTTTTTTCTTTCTTTTTTTAATTTGAAATTTGTTATTTTATTTAAAAAATAACTTGCAATCAATTGCATTGCAAATAATGTAAAGTATCAAATATGCTTTCCCCCATTTTTATATTTTATTGAATATTTTATAGGGCTGTGCCGATTAATCGATTAATTGGTTCGGTTAATCGATCAATGCTTAGTCCCGATCAATTCTTTTAATTGTGTTAATCGGATCGATTAATTCGATTAAAAATTTTCAAAATCTGATTAAAATTTTCTAACTACGAATTAAAGTAAAAATATTGTTCTGCCTACAAAATATTTTTTCACATATTTTGCTAACAAACGTTTTAAGAAACATCCATCAAATAATAAAAAAGCAAATATATATACTATATATATATATATATAATAAATAAATAAATAAATATAAATAAAACATCTCAAAAGAAGTTGTTGCACTTTTGTTGATAGAGAAAAGGGGGAGGACAGTTATTAAACAAAATGCCGCTTAATGTGCATGCTGAAGCAACACCACCTGTCTGTAGCCTTCTACAGAAAGTGTTGGCTAGGGTAATAGTATTCTCAGAAACAAGAAGCTTTCAAAAAAGGGAAATGCTAAAGATTAAAAAAGGGGGGGGGGCAGAATGAGATTTCCACTATCCCTGTGATGGGGGAAATGTCAACAGAGTTTCACAATATCTTCAAGCGTTTATTGTCTGTTCAGAATTGCTGGTAGTAACTATTGAAGTAGAAACAGAAAATAACATACTGTGTTCTAGTCCAAAGTGGCAAGGGAGAACTAAAATATAAGAATTTGAGATTTTTATGATAAAGATATGAAATTTTGAGAATTCATTTGAAAATTGTTACAAGCGAGATGAGTAGTAAGCCGTGTACTTTGGGTGACGGAAGTGACGTCATAGGATGGAGGGGGGAGGGGGAAGGAAACCGGAAGTGACGTAACCGTTGCTTGATCGTGAAAGATGACGGGGGGGTAGAGTTTCGTTTTATCCGTTGGCAACCTGGACTTCTTGTCAAGACATGTGACGTCATGGGAGGTGGGAAGGATACCGGAAGTGACGTAACGGTTGCTTGATCGTGAAAGATGACGGGGGTAGAGTTTTGTTTTATCCGTTGGCAACCTGCACTTCTTGTCAGAACATGTGAGGGAGGGGGAGAGTTTTCTTAAAGGGACAACACAGAATCCTGTCAGAACATGAGAGAGAATGACGTCATCAACTGGAAAGAGGACAATGTAGTATATTTTTAATCAGTAATTAATTTTTTAATCAATATTTCATTAATCAATCTTAATGAGTGAATTTATTATTTTATTGACTATTTTAATTCGCCAGATTTTTTACAAAACGAAATTACCCTCGAGTGGAATCGAACCCACCATCTGTGGCATGCAAGTTCCGCGCTCTACCGACTAAGCTACGATGACGTTCCCTCGAACTTCCTTTTTTTATGTTTTCCCCTCTTAGGAGATAGGGGGTGGGAAGACGTTTTCCCCACCTGCGCCTAAGTGGACTCGTCCAAGGGGATCCAGCCAATAAGAAGGTAGATAACTGATGTCACGATCCTTAAGCCGGATATTTAAGGACCTCCTGAGCTATCGCGTTCACTTTCTTGTTTGACCTAGTCCAAGAAAATTCTTTGCTTGCTCTTTTGCTTCTATTCCTAGGATTACCTTCTTTCTTCAGAAAAAATGAAACGCTCATTCAATACTGTTGGTTCAAGCGAAAATCAGGTAAATATTTTTTTTTCTAATTTTTTACTATCATTAATATATTTTTCTTTTCTGATTTTTAAACAATACTAAAAATTCATTTTCTTTTTTGAAAATTTTATTTATTTTTATTTTTATTTATTTTTATTTTTAAGTGTTTTGAAAAAATCTAATTAAAAAATATTTCAAGTTTTATTTTTCAGTTTTTAAACTGTTTTTAAGATTTTGTTTCTTTTTAACTTAACACGAATGTTTTCTGAAAGTTTTTTTTAGTCATGAATATTTTTTTTTTTCTTTCCGTAATATTTTGAACTCGTATATGCAGTTTTTTTTCTGAATTTTGATTCATTTAATTTTGTTCTCTAAAATGTTCTTTTTTCATTTTAGGTTCTTTTTGAAGATTCTGAAATGCCCTTCAATGATTCCGATGATGAAGTAAGTTCCTTTATTTAAATCGTATTTTTTATAATATTGTAATATTTTGTAATATTGATATTTTTAACGATGTATTTACTTTTCAGTTGATGGATGAAGCGTCGCAAATTTTCATGGAAAATTCTATGGATTTCGATGAAGTTCCCAAATATTTGTGGAGAATCCCATGCCTTTGCCGCTATATTACCGAGTAGGCACAGGATTTGAAGTAAGTTTGTTTCTGTGTTCTTGAGTGTAATCTTTTTTCTTTTTTTTATAAGTGTCTAATTTTCTTTATTATTATTTTAGACTTCTGCTCGACCTGTTGGAGCCGGACCTACGTATACGACTGGTGGAGAGACTTCTCTCGTAAGTGCCTAATTTATACATAGATTTTTTATTTATTTTTTACGATCGAGCTTATTGTATATATTTTCTTTGTCTTTACAGATGGAGGATGCTATTATTATCACCGAACGTCTACGTCGGAGGAACAACAAGTATCAAGCGGAAGAAATCCGTTATGAGGCCCGTGTCGACCCAGACAAGCTTCCCTCTCACGTGCGAGGTGTACCCATGATTGCGGTGATAGACTCTGTGAATCAATTATTTACAAGTTTGATTCGCCGTTCCACGGAGAATTTGGAATCCACAGACCTGATACGACTTTGTATTTGGGCGGAGGGATTGGATAAGCCAATATCCACGAAACTCATTTCCGTCTCTGAGCTCACCCTTGAAAAAGTGATGTCTGCCATCATGAAGGTCCTCCAGTCGAAAAATAAAATCCAGCTGGATGAGGGTTTTTCGGTGGATGTCATGACAGTTCACAGACCCGTCGGTGCTGGAAGACGACGAATTTCAAATATTTCTGTCGATCGCCTGCAAAAGAAATCTATTCTGAGTATTCCCGAGGATGAAGAAGGACTCTGCTGTGCGAAAGCCATCGTGTTTGCCAAAGCCCATTTAGAGAATGACCGCACGGCAATTACAGCCATGAAACGACGTGACCGTCCCGCACTGATGAACCGTGCTCGAGCTCTGCATACTGCAGCCCAAGTCCCCCTAGGTCCTTGCACGTTTCGGGAAATCGCTCAGTTCGAATAGCATCTCAACATTCAGATTGCTGTATTGTCGTCGGATAATCGCAATCGAGTAAGTTTTATAAGTTATACATAATTATAATATTTTTCTTTATTGGCACTTGCTGATTTTAAAATCTTTTTTTTATCTTGTAGGTTTCGTATAAAGGTTTGGATAGACCCCAGCGGATCAATTTGTGGCTTCACGATGGACATTACGACGTCGTGAAGTCATTGAAAGCGTTTTTCGGTAGTGATTTTTACTGTGAACAGTGCGATGTGCCTTATCAGCGTGTCTATGAACATCGATGTGCCGAAGCATGTTACGTGTGCATGAGAACAGATTGTCGACCGGGCGAACCTCAACGATGTCTGAACTGTGATCGTCTTTGCCAATCGAGTGATTGCTTTGCAGCCCATAAATCCCTAAGAGAGAATCAGGAATTCTCCCTCTGTGATCAGGTAAATGAATGTCTTAGTTAAAAAAATATATATAAATAATGTATGTGTAAATATATGTACTCATGTTTTTTTTTCTTTCACAGATTTATCAGTGTCGAACGTGTTGCAAAGTAATTCGTAGAAGAGATTGTCCCAAAGACATGCACCGCTGTGGAACAGCCAAATGCCCTTCCTGTGATCGCTTTGTTGTATTGGCGGAGCACCAGTGTTACTTGCGGCAAGTGGCCCCGAAGAATCCCAGTGCAAAATTGATCTTTTTTGATTTTGAAACGGACCAATCTTCGGGAACACACGAGGTTAATTTTGCTCTGGCGCAGTATACTGATGGCCGGGAGGAGGTATTCAAAGGATATACAGCCTGTGCAGATTTCTGTACACGGCTGTTTACTCCTCGACACAAGGGCTATACAGCAATCGCCCATAATATGAAGGGGTAAGTAAATTTTCTCTCTCTGTTTATTTCTGATTTGTTCTTATTTTTATCCATTAAACGTATTTTGTTCTTTTTTCAGATTCGACGGACAGTTCATCATGGAATGGTTAATAAAACAAGGTACAACACCAGAAGTGATTCCGTGCGGGAGCAAATTGATGTCTATTCATCTGAAATCTGTCGACGTTCGAATCATCGATTCGTTAAATTTTCTCCCAATGTCCCTGTCAAAACTGCCCAGTTGTTTTGGTTTCTCCGAATTACAGAAGGTATATTTCCCTCATCTCTTTAACACCCGGGAGAATCAAAACTATGTTGGACCCCTTGGACACAGTTTATGGAAATCGCCAACGTGGATCCGTTCCGGTAAAGTATTTTTTTGTATTCTTTTAAAATATCTCTATGAAAAGATTTAATTTATAAATATTTAACTTCTTTTTTATGTTTTAGGTATGTGACGATTGCATCTGTTTGCATGGCAACATACCGAAGCAACCACATACAGCCCGATACGATTGCTATGGTTCTCGTGCACGGTTACATCAACAAAACTAATTTCAGCCCTGATTCAATTCGATGGTTGGATTTTGTAGCCTCAACACAAGGGTTGCATATCCAGCACGCTCCCAATGGAACGGGAGAGCGAAAAATCAGAGGAATATCGGTAGACGGATTCTGTGAAGAAACCAAGACCGTCTACCAATATCAGGTAAAAATTATACTGTGATTAATAAATCATTTTATTTATATATATTTTTTAAAATACTATTTTAATAAATGAAAATATTTATTTTTAGGGTTGTTTCTTTCACGGCTGTTGCACGTGCTACAATTCAGACGTGACCCATCCTTTAAAAAACGTGACCATGGCAGCATTAAGACAACAGACGGAGGAGAATGTCCAGAAATTACGCGACCAGGGATATCAGGTAGTCGAGATGTGGGAGCATACTTTTAGAGAAATGAAGAAGGAGTCCTCGGAACTAAAATCTTTCTTGAAAACACACGACTTGAAGGACCGTTTAAATCCAAGGGATGCATTTTTTGGGGGACGAACCAACGCAGTAAAATTGTTTCACGAAGGCGACGTGAAATATGTTGATTTTACGTCGTTATACCCATGGGTAAGTCTGTTGTTTGTTTTGTTTTTTATTTTTTAAATTATTTTCTCAACTGCATTGTGATATGTATTTTTTAACACTTTTATTTCATTGTTAGGTAAACAAATATTGCCTTTACCCCGTTGGTCATCCCACCATTATAACAGAAGGTTTCGGTGATATCGACCAATATTTCGGATTGGTCCACTGCAAAGTACTCCCACCACGAGGGCTCTATTTACCCGTGCTGCCATACCGATGCCAAAAGAAGCTGATGTTTCCCTTATGCCGGACCTGCGCTGAAACCTTGCAGCAAAGTCCTTGCTCCCATACCGATGATGAATGTGCTATTGTCGGAACATGGGTAAGCGAGGAGCTGAAGCTGGCGAAGAAGAAAGGATATCGAGTCACACAAGTAAGTACTAAACATAATCTCGTTGTTTTGTAAATGTATGATTTTATTTGAATGCTCATCTAATAGTTTTTTATAATTTTTATTTCAGATCTACGAGGTCTACCATTTCGAGCAAACATCAGACTCTCTGTTTAAACCATTCATCGATTGTTTTTTGAAGATCAAGCAGGAGAGCAGTGGTTGGCCTTCAGACTGCGTGACTGAGGAACAGAAAGCCCACTACATTCGCCAGTACGAGGAACGCGAAGGTGTTAAATTAGACCCGGCATGCATCAGCAAAAACCCTGGGTGCAGACAAGTAGCCAAATTAGCGCTGAATAGTTTTTGGGGACGGTAAGTATAATTAAAAATTTTTGTTTTATTTACAGTTATATTTTTTTATACATTTTTATAACTTTATTTCTTTTTTCATTACAGATGGGGGATGAACATTAATAAGGATCGGCTGACGTTTGTCAACACTGTCCCGAATTTCAACAAAATGATGGCTGATCCTACTAAAAACGTAAGTACCTTTTTTATTTTATACATCGATAATTATTTATTTTATTCCATTTCATGTTTTAATTTTAATTTCCTCTTTTTCAGATCAAAGATGTTTTTCTCCCTACACCAGAGGTGGCAGCCATCCAATGGAAAGCTGACGAGGAATTTATCGGGCAGGACACCGCTACAAACATCTTTTTAGCGGCTTTCACTACAGCTTGGGCTCGTCTCAAGCTGTACAGCGAAATGGACAAACTTGGCCGCAGTGTTCTGTATCACGATACAGATTCGATCGTTTATGCCAGTGATGGTACAAACGATCCGCCCCTCGGCAACTTTCTCGGTGAATTCACCAATGAACTGGATGGTGATGTGATATCCGTGTTTGTATCTGGTAAGTGTTTTATATTTCTCTCTTTATTTATTTATGTTTTCTGATCTCATTTGAAACCTATTTTTTACTTTATTAAATTCATTTCTTTTCTTTTTTAGGTGGCCCTAAAAACTATGGTTTTGAAACAAAAAGTGGTAAAACTTGTTGCAAGGTAAGGGGGTTCACCTTGAACTTTAAGAATTCCCAGGCTTTAAATTTCGAATCTATTCCGAAGTTAATTACGGAAATGAGTGAAACTCAAACGATCCCAATTACAGACCCAGCAAAAATCACCCGGGATCCAAAACGCAGAAAGGTCATTAACAGAGAACAAAGGAAACTTTACAGGGTGGTCTATGACAAACGTGTCATTCAGCATGATTTGACCACCCTACCTTACGGGTATTAAAGGAACATGAAGAAAGAAAAAAAATATGTATAATAAAACAACAAAAAATGTAACGAGAAAATTTGTAAATTTATTATTAACAATAAATCATATTTATTTTTTGTAACTGAGTTTGTCTTTTTTTTTTCTTTTGAAAAATTAAAAATGTTAAATAAAAAGAAATAAAACAACAACTGAAAAAATTCAAGCAAGAAAGAAATTTATTAAAAAATCATTTTTTTTTTTTACAAGTTTAGCCGTTTTGATGAAGTCAATTTTTTTTCTTCCAGGTTTTGCATACATAGTTTTCACATACGGTGTACGTTTTCTCTTCGGGGAGGATTTCATAACAGTTAAATATTTATTTTTGATAAACTCTCGTGGAAAATCACAAATCTTCAATTTTTCATTAAATTCTTCAAAGGCATCTGGTTTTTTTATTCTGTTTCTTAATAGGAAATTGATTAGTTGAACAATATCAGAATCAGGGATAACATTATTGTCCACTTTAACTTCTTTATTTTCATTCCAAAATATTTCATGCTGTCTTAAAAATTCTATAATTTTCGAAGCAGTTTTTTTATGTTTGACAGGAACGGTGTCCAAAATTTCACTTTCTGTAACAAGATTGTTTTCAGGAGGATTTTCCGTGACTGGAACTTCGGAACGTTTCACAGTATTCACATCTGGGAATGACACAAACTTCTGCAAAATCTGTATGTATAGCTTTGCTTTTTCATCTTCTTCTAATTTTCTTTTCAAAATATTTTGAATCTGTATGTCTAAATCACTCAAATGTTCTTCGGCAAATTCTTGATCTCTATCCATTGGAATTAGTCTGAATTTACGAGCAAATTCCCTTTATCAATGTACTCAGTACAGACACGGCAGCGGGAATGAGAATAGAAAGAAAACCTTCTCCTTTTTGAACAAGGAGTCGCCTTTTCTTAAATAATGGGACTTTTCTATCTCCTAGACGACGCAAAGTTTTTTTATAATGAGTTAATTTGTTTTTCTGACGTTTGGTGACAGGTACGTTACCCTTCAATAGGTTTAAGGCGCATTCACACACACCTTTTATGATACTGTTAGGACACTTTCTAAGAAAGGCTGCTTTCTGTTTCGTCTTGCTTAACAATCTGAGATGTTCCAGCGTCGACATCCTGAATACAAATGATTTGTGGGAAGCTTATATTCTCCTTTATAAATACGCCGAAAGCAAATGCTTTCGCCAATGCGCAGTGTTTAAAAAACGATTTATGACTGGGGCATTTCACATCTGCTTCTTCTAGTGAGACTATTTTGGGACAATCAAAATCATTGAGATTAAAAATTTTTCGTTTAGACATTTTCTCTAAAAATTTTGTTTTTTCTAATCCTTTGGTAAAAATCTTTTTATGGGAAATAAACAAAGATGAAAGTATAACTTCTAAAGCTGAATAAGGTAATTCTCCACTCTCCCAGCGTAAACCATGACAATAACGAGTTAGCCATGCAAAAGATTTTCTTTTTTTGAGGGTTAATTGTTCCCATGGATAAGGAGGGAGAAAGCTCCAGCGGGCATGATAATTAAAGTCCACGGCATAAAAGGCCAATTCTTTGACAACAAAATCTTGCGAATTTATCTGAAAGCCCTCAAATTCTACTACAGCTGAAGACATGTTCACTGAAGGATGCACTGAATAGAAATGATTTATCGAGGTTCATACACGTAATGTTTATCACCCGAAAATATACCTGTGCGCAGGCGCAAACAATCATCTGCCCTTGGGCGCAAATCAATAAGCAAATAACCAAATTCAGGTGATGTAGCATCGTAAAAAATTTCTTGGAAAGCTCGAACTTTACCTGGATACATTTGGCGAGCTAAGATATTAATTTGAGTTTTATCCCTAGGATTTCTAAATAAGAAAATATATTGAGAATTTAGATTAACATTTCGCATTTCTTTACCCTGAAAAAAAATATTTTGAGTTAAAAATATAACAGATAAATTTTGGTGATGACTCCCTTTCGTAAAAAGATTACTTAAGCGAAAATCATTCGCTAATTCTGACATTAAATCGTCTATGACAATTAAAGCATTTCGAAGTGAGTTAAGATTAGACGGTAGTCCTTCTTCAAAATTCACATCTTTCATTGAATTAAAAAGAGGTTGGTATTTACCGTAACAATAAATAATATTCGTTGGCATGGGATTAAACATCTTACAATCAATCAACTTTTTAACTAGAAATGTTTTTCCAGATTGCGTGGGGCCAGAAATAAGGCAAGTAGATGGGTGTTCTAACTTGAGAAGTTCCATTTTTTAAATGACAAATTTTTCAAAATGATCCTACTTTTATACTCTTTCTGTCAAAATAAAACATGCATTTTTTTTTTAAAGTAGGAAAATATTAATAAAACACATTAAAGAAAATACAAACACATTTATTAAAAAAATAATTTTTATTTTTTGAAAATCATATTTACACCATATCTTTTTTTGACAAACTGAAACATTCGAAAATCATTCTTCTTTCTAGACAGTACATTTACAATAGATTTCATACAGAGTCCTTGACATCGTTTTATTACAAAAAAAAAAAAAAAAATACAATATTGTCCACAGACATTGGACGTTAAACTTTGAAGCGTTGTCTTGTTCCATTGAATTTAAGAATACTTCTTTACAAATCTTCTTATGTCTTCTCCATAGGTTTCGGGAGGTAATCCGTAAGAGTCGAAAAAATCAATAGTCTTTTGGTCTTGAATGTAAACAGCCAGCCAATGGGATCCCTTTTCATCATGTTTATCAGTATTGAGTACAAATGCACAAGGGAATTTTCGAATGACAGGTATTTTGTCAGAAGGAAAAACACCTACAAAATGCCTAGCAGAAACAGGATCGCGAGATAAAACTGTATGAATTTGAGATGAATTCATCAGTTTCCAAAATCATACAAAATATTTCGAGCTTTGTTGATTTCAATTAAATTTTCAAATTCAGCATACACGATCAGAGAGATTGTTTGTATTAGAGGAGTACTAAATTTAAGTTCCAATCTTAGATTGCTGTGACGAATAAGGTTAAGATGAGAACCATCACATAAGTCAGGTGTCAAATCAAAACGAAATAAAGAATATCCTTTTGAAAATTCTGACCTAGATAAATACAGTCCTTTGTTGTCGGCATTCACAAATAAATTTTGATAAGCACGGATAAATAAACCATTTTCAAAATTAGGCTGAATGGGATTATGAGGAACAGGTTGACCATCTACATAGACACCTATGAAGTTCATATTGTAATGCTGAAATTCAAAGGGGGACTTTTTATAGTTGCCGTTAAATGCATCGTTGTCTACACAGGCAATTACAATACGATTCGGCATTTGACCAATAAAAATGTTATCCTGAATAAAACTCATATTTCCAGCAGGAATGGAATAAGTTTTGCAAAGAACTCTATCAATAGGATACTTGGCTGTCGTTTTTTCTAGGCTTTTCGCATGTCCCAAAACAACACCAGGGCTAACCCTTATTTTTCGAACAAATAAAGAGGCATGATCAAGGAATACTTTGAATTCCCCTTCACCCCCTAACAAGCAAAATTCTGGTTTGCTACGAATAAGTTTAATTTTCACGTTGACCATGTTAAGTAGTAGTCTCTCTTGGTGAAACATATCCAAGTGCAAACGACCCATCATATCAACTGAAGCACTTAGTTTAAACAGTTCAGCACGTTTATTAAAACCTTCATTAGGGTTAGGATCTGCCGTGTCAAAAACATTCATACGGCCAGCAGTGTCTTTGTAAAATAATTCTGAGGAAAGTTGAGAGGTTTTCACATCATATCCATGATTCAGTAATGTTTCTATCATAGCTCTATAGGGATACGTATTATTACTGGATGAAACAAGTCTTTCATTTAGGCTGATGTCTACTTGGGAAAACATAGAATGTAAGAAAAGGTTCACAGGGCCGACTTTACACTTATCTGTTATAGGCTTGCCATCATTTTTCAAAATTTTTACTTTGATATACAGCTGAGTTTGCGACAAATCAAGATACTCTTCACCGCTTCCAGACACATTAAATTCTACAGGACCGCCATCCGATGCATTGGCAAGAGGATGAAACTCAACCCATTGGCCTCTTTCAATAACTGTTTGAGTGGGTGGTAAAGAAAATAGTTCTAGTTCTGATTTAGCGCATTCTGGAGAATCTTTTAAAAGAAAAGCCATTTTATAGAGTATGTCTAATCAAAAATATCACGTGCTTGCACTTTCCGTGCTTTCGATGAAATGAAACGTTTGGAAGGTTTGCATTTCCTTTTAAGCTTTCCGTGACCGATCATCTCATCCGCTTTTTGAACAGCTTTTCTGGCTAGTTTTTTTCCGGTTTCTTTCGTTCGCGTTTTGAGAGAAGATTTTAAACTTTCGCCTGACAATACATCGTTTGCTACCATAGTGCCAGTTCGTAAAGCTTCTTTTCCGACTGTTTTGGCACCGCTTATTAAAAAGGGCATTGCGCTTCGGAATAGTTTAGCAAAAAATCCTCTTATCCCATGTCCTCTCTGCAAAACGGTTCCCTGATAATAAGGCAAACCTTGTCCTGTTTGCCCGGCATAATAATCTTCAAATTTTTTCGTACAACACGTATAAGGCACCAACATTTTTATTGATCCTTCTTTCACGTCAACAAAATTGAAAATGAGAGTTATTTGAAAAGAAAGGTCCTTTTTATATAATTTGCCGTAAACGAAAATGTAAAGTGACAAATACTTTGCCTCTTTCAAAAGGTACTAAAGCCCCAGAATGAAGTCTTATATCAATGTGTATTGTTTGGAAATGTTGCCGAATAACAGGTAAGTAAAAAGGTCTTGGATAATGAGCATTTACAATTTCGCCGTCGTTTCCATCTACCGTGACGATTTTTAGCAAAGGAGCTTGTACATCACCTACGATTTGGGGTTCTGTTAGATCACAGTACACATATATCACTGGAAAAGAGCACTTTGGATCGGCAACAAACGGACTTTGTTGAAATCCTGAATATTTTCCTGGTTCGAATCCCAATAGTTCCGCTATACCTTCGTGGAGGATTACTTTTGATTTTCCATCCGTCTTGATAGTTACTCGTTTCGTTACTGGGTGATACTGAAATTCAATCTTATTTTTATGGGATTCTATTGTCATACCTCGAATAAGATCTGGTATCGTTTCATAACAACCTGGGGGGACTCTTCTACCTTCGAGTATTCCATCACCCAAATCAAAACCAAATAAATTATTATCATTTCGAACGTTATACCAAGTATGGGGATAAATGAAATCGACTAAAGCCATTTCCCATTCGCCATTTAAATTGATTGGACTAGGCAGCTGCGTCGTAAATTGTGATATTTTATTATGCGGGAAAAAGAGCTGTCACTGATCAGTGTGACGTAGAAAGACATCGTTTTTAAAATGAAAGTTAAGTTACACAAATGCTCTATTTATATCATTTTGACATCGCTGACCCATGTATTGAATTTTTGAGGATAACCCTGAAACTTTACGAAGTATTCAACTTTTCCATGACGTTTTCTTTTTTTTCAAAACTTTTTCCACTGGATAAAATCCAGAATCCGAAATTTTTTGTAACTCTTGCTTGTAAAAACTTCCTTTTATAATTTCTCCTGCCAAATCTTTCAATTGATAGACAACAGGTACACGAGGTAAAATTTTACAAATTGTAAATATTTCTCTTGTCCAGTTTTGTTCATATCCTTTTTCAAACAACATTTTTTCTCGACTGATGCGAACAGTATCTCCAACTTTTAAATCTGTATGGTTAGGTTTTGGAACCAATGTTTGCTGATCATATAGCGTATGCCAAATTTTCTGTTGGTTTTCTAACGTCACCGATGCAGGCTCTGTTTGTATACTACGATGCCAAGTATGATTATAACTGTGTACTAATTTATCGATGACGTCGATGTATCTTCTTGTGTTCATTTCAGTAAAATATTTCCACATCTTAGTTTTCAAAGTGCGATTAAAACGTTCAACCACCGAAGCCTTGGTTGCATTATGTGTAGTGAAAAAATGAATTTTCTTCTTTTTAAAGTAATCTTGTACAAGATAGTTCGTAAATTCTTTACCCGAGTCTGTTTGAAGTCGTTCGGGTAACCTTTCCGCAAATATTTTTTCAAAAGCTTGTTTAATAGTCATAGACCTATTATTTTTCAAAGGTATCGCCCAAGCATACTTTGATAAAATATCAATGCAAGTTAGTAAATATTTATAACCATCGTTATAATTAGCTAAGGATTGCATGTCCACTAAATCAGACTGAAACTGCTCGTTGATGCCTCCTACAATAACACGATTTCTTTGGAACCTGTGTCTCAAAGGCTTGTGCAAAGTATATGAATCTTTCGTTTGAAGCCATTTCTTGATGTCTTTGGTTTTTACGCGACCTTTTAAAGCACGCTGTAAAACATTGACACCACCGAAACTGGCCGGATGTTCTGGATCCCGATACGTCTGATTCAATACTGCTTCCATTACAGCAGTAGTTGTGATCTAGCCGAACACTTATATTCATAATGATTCAAACAAAACGTATAACCCAGTATTTATATATTCACAAAACCTTAAATATTTTCTAAGTGATAAACATGAAAAAAGTCACACACACACACAAGAAATTCTATAATAATCAACATTTATTTACATTAAAATGTACATAATAAAGAATCAATTACAAGAAAACAATAATTTGTTAAGAATAAGTTCTTCTTCCTTTTCTTCACCAACATACATTTTTTCAATAGTTTCATATAATTTTTCTACATCTAAAGAAGGGAAAAATTCTTCTACTCCTAATACTTCTTGGAAATCAATATTTAAATTTTTATGAACTATATCTCTGGCTACATCATCCCAATTTATCGAGAACAGTGCTTGGTGAAAATATTCTGACCATTTTTCAGATCGACTTTTCGTCAAACAGTCATGCATAAAACTGGCTTCATACGAATCTCGACAGCCACAACAATTTATAAGTTCTGTAATTTTTATTGTAATAGCTGCAGCAAGACCGTTTTGAAGTGAAACAAGAAGTTCTAAAAATGCATCAGGGTTCTCCACGGGTTTCAACTGTAAATTTGGATTATCGAGTTCTTTTCCAATGCAATAGGATAAAGTGTAAGCGATCAGCGCTTGTTTCACGCGATCTGTTATTAAACACTTGTTGTCACAAAGCTTTCCTAACTCAGCATCGCTAAGCACAACATATTCAGATAAAAACTGCATGCTTAAATTTTTTCTTTGAAATAATCTTTGGAAAACAAAAAATTCTTGATTATTCTTCATTTGTTTTGAAATGCATAAATCTCTGTCTATAATAAATACCTTATCCGATGACTTATGATTTAAAATAGCATTTACTTTCCTACACAAAGAATACCATACTTTGGGTGATAAAGAAACTCCGTCTTTCGTTGCATGTAACTCGCCGTTTTCTCCTTTAACATATCTCCTGATGTGCACTCGAGTTTTTCCCATATAATGATTGACTGCAAGGAAATTTTCTCCACCTAGATATTTCATATCCAAAGAATCAGTCCATTCTTCTTCCACATTTTCTACAAACATCTGTTCCTGAAAAAAGAAATAAAAAGAAATCAATAATAAATAATCAAGATTTTTAGTATTAAAAGAAAGAGTATACTACTTTATTCAAAGGGAAAATGCTTTTTAAAAGAGAGAAAACTTACTTTAGTTCGGTCTTCTTTTATTTTCTTGCATCTTTCTTCTGTTTGAACATGTTTCCGCTTGTTATGTCCAGGTGTTTTCATCATACGGAAAGTTAGATTAACACGCACACCAGTCTGTTTCTTCTCCTTTGGAATTCCATGGCTCCAGAATTTATTTGTTGGGGGATTCATAACCAAAAGCGAGTTTGACTTTAATTCCACTTTTTTATCCTGGTAATTGGATCTTTTAAAAATCATAGTACGTGTTTCTCCAAAGCTTAGGGAACAGATAGGGTGGTTTTCCTCTATGTCGGCTTCATCATCTTTATGTTGACCAATACAGTCATTTCCATCCTCGTACCGATTTATCAACACGAAATTAAAATTGACACCCATCATAGTTTCAATAAGACTTTTTATTTCAAGAAGCAAAGGAGGCCAAGGCTGGCTGATTAGTGTCAGTCCTGAAAAAGTATAAGATAAATCAGGGTCTCCAAAAGCAGCAATCTTCCGCGAAATAGGATAAGATTTATTTTGAATACGTATATGGCATTGCTCCTCGGGTAAATAAACAATTTCTTTTTCTAGTCTTTCAAAAATTTCTTCTGAAGAAGCAAATACATTTTCGTGGATCAAAAGATTAAGCCCGTCTTCCATGATTACGTAGCGAAGAGAGAGCAATTGAACGGCAGGAATGAAGCGAGACTAAAATGTGAAGGTATTTCGTGATGTCTAGGATTTTATACCCAGATTTACTGTCTTATCTTCTCAGCAAACGCATCAGGATTGGATAAAAATACGAATGATGTCACAGTGCTGTCTTGTAATTGGCTAAATTCCCGTAAAGGAGTCCACTTGGGCGCAGGTGGGGAAAACGTCTTCCCACCCCCTATCTCCTAAGAGGGGAAAACATAAAAAAAGGAAGTTCGAGGGAACGTCATCGTAGCTTAGTCGGTAGAGCGCGGAACTTGCATGCCACAGATGGTGGATTCGATTCCACTCGAGGGTAATTTCGTTTTGTAAAAAATCTGGCGAATTAAAATAGTCAATAAAATAATAAATTCACTCATTAAGATTGATTAATGAAATATTGATTAAAAAATTAATTACTGATTAAAAATATACTACATTGTCCTCTTTCCAGTTGATGACGTCATTCTCTCTCATGTTCTGACAGGATTCTGTGTTGTCCCTTTAAGAAAACTCTCCCCCTCCCTCACATGTTCTGACAAGACGTGCAGGTTGCCAACGGATAAAACAAAACTCTACCCCCGTCATCTTTCACGATCAAGCAACCGTTACGTCACTTCCGGTATCCTTCCCTCCTCCCATGACGTCACATGTCTTGACAAGAAGTCCAGGTTGCCAACGGATAAAACGAAACTCTACCCCCCGTCATCTTTCACGATCAAGCAACGGTTACGTCACTTCCGGTTTCCTTCCTGCTCCCCCCCCTCCAAGACGTCACTACCGTCACCCAAAGTACATGGCTTACTACTGAGATGGACAAAGCATTATAAAACTAAAATATGTGTAAATTCATTTAATGTTTCGTTCAAAATGAATCGAAAAATTAATTTATTTAAAAAAAAATGAATAAGTAAAAATATTTATATAAAATTAATACTTAAAATCACCAATTATTGCTCTAAAATTGATTTAAATTTCAGTTATGAAACAGATATAATTGATTAAACAAAAAATTTTGGATTTTTTTTTTTTTTTTTCAGTCAAACTTATGAATAATATATATATATATTATTCATAAATATATATATATACACACAATATGAGAGTTTTATTCATCATTGAAATAAAATCATATAAAAAAAAATGAAAACCGATTAAAAATCCGATTAATCGATTAATGAACTATGATTAACCCAGTTAAAACTCTTAATCGATTCCCACCCCTAATATTTTACTATAAAACTTTAAAGTATATTTAAAGGAGACACAAATCCGTTTTTTTTTTTTTTTTTTTTTTTTTTTCAAAATGTCATCAATTATAATAATCACAATAATGTTAGGAAGTGATTTTAGTTTTCTTCGTTTGAAAAGGGGAAGTCTGGGAGCACAAAGAAAAAAAAAATCTTCAGACTATGGGGAGACATTAAAAAAAAAAAATGCAAGCTAATTAAACATTTTGAATAATAGTATTTTAAAGTGATTGCTAAAGTTTTTTTTTATACACTCAAAGTTAAAAATATTTAAACATTTTAATGTAATATTTAGCAAATGGAAATACTCTTTAATAAAAAAAGGAAAAGAAAATTCCATACAAATAAATCGAAATGTAAAAACTGGGAATTTTTATGTTAATTTACCCTGCAATCATAAAATATAATATATTGTGATACCTTAAAAATTTTTGGGATATAAATTTTGAAAAATTCTTTCTACTGCTAAATAGTTTCTAGTGTCAGTAGTAAAAATATATATGACGGAAAAAGATTTTTAAAAAGTTACCAAACGTTTATAAAATTGTTAAAATAAACTAGACAATAAATATAATGTAGACATTTATGTAAAAAACATTTTTCTTTTCTTTTAAGGGGTGAGCACATTTAAATAGATGCCAAAATTTGTATAGAATATGCACTAGTACTTTCTTACTACACACACACACACATATATTTATATATTAATACTTATTAATAACTGATATAAGTAATTAGAATTAATATTAGCGAATACATTTTTTAATTTTTATAAGAATTAAAAGATCAATATTAACTGCTTTTTATAATTTAGTTGATCAACATTTTTAGTAATTAACTAGTTCCCCCCCTCCCCCCCCCCATGAATATAAATTTAAAAAATATTCACTGGAATTCTTTTTTTCATATTTACATTTTCTCCTGAAAATACTTTAAAATCTTTCTTCATAAATTTAAAATTGTTTAATAACATTGCATAGCGTTAAAATGGTTTTTTGCACAATTTAATAACATAACTTATAAATGCTTTTACAGACATTTTAAATCAACATGAATATTAAACATATTTTCACACCTAAATCATTAATTAATACTAATAATTACGTAGCATTAAAAAAAAAAAAAAAATGTAATAAATGTATTCTTTAATAATAAAATATTTTCATTTCACAGTAAGAAAAATCTAGATACCAATTATAAATAACATAAGATTTATTATTATGATTATTATTGTTTTAGTTTTTGCTGATATCGAAAGTGTCAAAGATTGCTAGATACTTTTCCATTTCACGAGATACCGCGAAAAAATTCAGTATAGGTTTGTTGTATCTATTTTTAATTATATATGCTTGTAAATAATAAAATATAAAACCTTCGAGAATTAGATTTGAACCCCCCCCCCCCTTTTTCGCAAACTTTTTTCTCTGCAATTTATACCAAAATGTAATTATCCAAATACATATGCTTTAATAACATTTATTTGAAAAGTATTGCTTTTCAAAGCTCTTATATATTTTTTATTATTATTATTTTCGCTAGAAATCCTACGCAAGTTAACAGAAAATGTACAGAACTTAGCGTTTATATAAATATCTGTTTATTAAAATTAAGGAGAATTCATTGAGTTATTGTTATTACAATATTTTTTTGTGAATAGTATAACCAGTCAATTCATTGTATAAAATCTAAGTACAGAAACTATTTAAAAGCAATCACTCTCAGAGTTTTATCTAAATTTAAAACATTCATATATAAAAATAATTTATATCAACAAAAATGAAATTAACTTTAAAACTAACAAATATAAAGTTAAAACTTACCCTGCTGTTGATTGTCATATTCCAATCACTTCTAGGGATTGCACAAATTCATTTTTTCTTCAGTTCTTCGTCAGTTGGAAATTTGAAGACTGTGACTTTGGGACCTCCTTTGTTATTTCCCCGACATTCGGGGACTGAACACATATATGGCATAAAAAATGTTTTATATGTACACAGATATTTCTGCTTAATTTATAACATTACCATTAAAATAAGCGGGGAAAAAAATGGTCAAGGGCTATTGCAGTTATATCTTTGTATAATGTAAAAATAATGTTAAAAGAAGAAAAACAACAACTATGTAATGGGTATGTAACATTTTATTTTTATTTTCGTATTGGCAACACCTTTTTTTTACTACTTCAACTTCTACTTCGAGAAGCAAGCTCAGCCGAGCTGTTATTCTGTTTACCTGTCGCTGCGAGTGTACGATGTTTCTAATAAATATGGATTAGTTGCTGATATATGCTTAATTAGTTTGTTTAACTTCTAAATTTAATAGGTTATGGGTTTTATGCACGCTGTAATGCACTGCAGTGATAGAAAAGTTTGTTTTTAAAATGTAGAAGTTTTAGAATCTTTGCGAATCAGCAGTAACCCTAACCACGCGGTCGGCAAGAACGGCAAAGTTTTTTCTCCTCATGTTTAAGTCTAAGTCCTAAAATCAAGTTTTGTTTAAAGAAAGCTCTAGATTGATTGAAGTGGATTTAATATTCAAGTTTTCACCAGCTTTTTTTTGTTTACCGTTAACAGTGAAGAACAGCACTTAGTGAATTATGGAGGTAGGAAAATTGCAGTTGAAACCACTCAGTGGAGAATCGGACTGGCCGATGTAGAAATATCGTATTAAATTTGCTTTGAACTATTATGCCGACGCTTTAGAGATCGTCGAAGGAAAAATAATAAAACCAGATCAGCCACCTACAGGAGCTGATGAAGCAACATTGAAGAAATACGATATTGATCTCGCGAAGTATAAAAAGGGTAACACATGTGCTATGATGGTGTTAACTAATTCCATGACTGAAGAAACAATGCAAAAAATAATGAGGTTTGATACCGCTAGAGAAGTTTTGCTGGAACTTCACAAGCTTTTTGAAGCAACATCTGACAACCAGTTATATAACATTTGTCTACAATTTTTCCAGTGTAAGTGGACAGTGAATGATAACATGGCAGCACATTTATCGAAGTTAAAAAATCTTTGGAATGAATTGAACTTAGGTCTTCAAAGAAAACAAGAATCTCAGTTGCCTCAGATGTTATTGATATGCAAAATTCTGGATACACTACCTCAAGAGTATCGTTCTTTCAAGTCAAGCTGGCTACTTTTGAATGAAGAAAAGAGGACCATTGATGAACTGACTACACAATTATGCTCTCAAGAAAGAGAATATAAAGAAGAAGGTTCAAAGAATGATGTACAGAGTCAACATGCATTAGAAGCTAAAGCATTTAAAGTAAAAGGAAATGCGAAAAATAAAAAACAGATAGGAAAATGCAATTACTGTCACCAGAGTGGACATTGGGTCAAGTTCTGTCGAAAGTGGATTGTTGATGGAAGACCTCCAAAGAAGACTTCAAATGCAGCATCAGCAAACATAGCATTGATGTCCATATGTGAAGAGGCCTGTGCAGTGGATAGCAGTTCAGCATACTGGATCGACAATGGAGCAACAAAGCACGTCACAAACTGTTCCACATACTTCATTGATTTTACGAAATTCAGTAATCCTTGTGGCATTAAGGCTGCCGGTAACGAAATGCTAGAAGCACTAGGTAAAGGCACTATTAAAGTTAGAGCAACCATTCGTAGAAGAAGCCAAGAGATTTTCCTGAAAGAAGTCTGGTATGTGCCAAAAATAAGTAGAAATTTATTTTCTGTACTTGCTGCTCAAGACAGAAATCCAAATAGTGAATTTGTTTCAACACCTACAGAGTGCTGGCTGAAGATCAATGGTGAAGCAGTGTTGCATGGATCTCGCACTGTAAATGGAACATTATTCAAAGCTGAGCCCATTCAACTTGAAGAAATGACAGAAGTGCATACTGCTGAAGCTGAAAGCTCCTTGTTACAGCTGTACCATGAAAGATGGGGTCATCAGGACAAACGTCACATAAGAAATATGCTTGAAAAAGAATTAGGCATTAGTGTAAATTTAGATAAAGAATTATGTGAACCATGCATTTATGGCAAAGCACACAGGTTATCATTTGGCACCAGGAAGAAAGCATCTGAGCCTGGTGAATTAATTACTGCTGATGTGTGTGGACCTTTTGACTATTCCTTTCAGAAGAAAAGATACTTTGTTCTCTTCAAAGATAGTTTTACCAAGTTTCGTTATGGCTATATTATTAAAGAGAAGTCAGAAGTGAAAAATGTGATGAAACACATGCTCGCACATGCTAAAGTATTGGGACATTCTATAAAAGAATTCCTGAGTGACAATGGTGGTGAATTTGACAATGAAGATATTCGAGAAAGCCTGAAGTCGAAAGGAATCACCCCAAGACTGACAGCACCCTACACTCCACAACAAAATGGAAGCAGTGAGCGTGAAATTCGCACTATTGTTGAAATGGCCAGAACATTTAGATATTCTAACCCTGAAGCCGAATTCCCTGCAGCAATCTGGGCAGAATTAGTTAGTTCAGCTATCTATATCCTTAACAGGACAGGCAAGTCATCTGTAGAAGATACGAGTCCCTATGAGTTATGGTTTAAAAAGAAACCCCGAATAAAACACCTACATATAATAGGATGTACATGCTATGCACATATACCTGCTCAAAGAAGAAGAAAGATGGACAGTAAAGCTGTGAAAGGCTACCTTGTGGGATATGATGGTGATGAGCGCTACAGAATCTATGACAAGAAAAATCACTGTGTAATTCTATCAAGAGATGTGATCTTTGAAGAAAAAGCTAGTAAATGTGAAGACAGAACTGAGTTGGCACTACAAGACGAGAAAGAAGAGTCAAATCACAAAGACCAGGTTAAAGAAAATGTAAAAGAAGAAATTCAAGATCCAGCAGAATTTCCTTTGCCTGAACCTGAGATACCAGAAGTTGAAAATGAGGGGAAGCAAGATCTAGAAGTTTCTGATGAGACTAGTTCTGAAAATGAAGATGAGAAAGAATCCCCTTCAATGAACTTAAGAAAGCGCAGTGAGTTAAAGAAGCCTAAATGTTTTGAAGATTATGTAATGGCATCCCAAGCATTTATACATGAAGTGAATGAGCCACAGTCATATGAAGAAGCCATTAATTCTAAAGAGAAAAATTTCTGGATAAAGGCCATGGAATCAGAAATAAGTTCCTTGAAGGAAAATAAAACATGGACACTGGAAACTCTTCCAAACAATGTAAAAGCTCTTCCTTGCAGATGGGTCTTTAGAGTCAAGAAAAATCCAGATGGAACTGTAGACAAGTACAAAGCAAGACTTGTAATTAAAGGTTTCAAGCAAAGACAAGGTATCGAT